>OY986046.1:3875151-4475151 GCA_963920215.1 Nineta flava
ATGAATGCCTTTTTCCTTTTATTTGAATTTTTTTTTTTTTTGGGTAAATTCACTAATTAGCCTTGCATTTAGCCTTTTTATTTGTATTTTGAAAAAACGTACAAACATTGCTAAAATTTCCACTTAATTGAAAAATACATCGATTAAAAATTGTCATTGATAATTTTTTTCTTGTATTATTGTGCATATAATTTATAAAGTTTGCAAACTATTGTCGTATTTGTCGCCTCAAATCGCTCAAAATTATTGTGTCTTATTTCTAGCTAAAATGCAAATTTTTGCGAACAGAGAATACTCGTACAATACGGGGGGAAAAGTTCGGCGATTTAGAAAATACTTACAACACATTAATGAATTAAAATTATTACAAAATGTCGCAAATCTTTGCGTTATAGGCGGAGAATTATTGTCGTATTGTACGAGTTTTGACTGTTTTTCCCGAAAATTTTTGGAAAAGTATATATATATATAGGTGATTTAAACATATTTGTACCGGAAAATTAAGTGTACTTAATTTACTATTTATATAAAATTGTGCTTTTAAATATCACTAATTACGTTATTGTTTGATAATGTTTTGCAACTAGAAAGAAAATATTGGTCGTAATCTATGGAGAAAAAAAACAATACATTCGGGACGATTCTTGGGTCCTCCTGACCCAATACATGTTTATGATCGAGTTCATTACAGATGTGTGAATAATAGTTTGAAAGATTTATCTTAATTCGAATCCATCCACTTTTGAGCAGAAACCTTCCTGCGTCTATCCACGATCATTTCGAAAGAATTAATCAGAATATGAGTTATTTCGACATATTTAATTCGATTACCCATTCAATACATTCATGTCGAATTGTCAAAATCATAAAAATTTCTGATCATGGGTGGATTCTAGGTCATATAAAAAACAAATAATAAGTTTAGGACATTTTAAAAACGGAAAGGGTATGTTTTCTAGATTTATCCACAATTTTTATAAAAACTTTTGACGAATTTGTTCACAAATAGTTGGCAATATAATGGAAATATATGCAACAATAATCCAAGTAATCTAATAAGGAACTTGCATATTTTTTCGAACACAATTCTGAATTGAATTTTACAAGTTTTATCGCAAATTTTGAACCGAATTCTCACCAAGATACGTTGATAAAAGTGTACTCATATCCTTAGAAAATATACCACCAAAAGCAAAAGTCCTATGAGCACGAAGCACTTACGAACCTCCGTGGGAATGATCTCTTTGGAATAGTTAGGTGCCTACATCACCTAACATTGTGTGCGGAAGCATCTGCACACAATGGGACTCCATAACCGGGTCCATTGTGTGGCGAGGAAAAAGAAACATCCAACCACAGATACAGGATATTCGGTGCATCTCATCCCGAATATATAAACCTTCAGGAAGACCTGGTCAGCAAGTTCCTGACTATTGCCAACAAATGGGAAAAGCGAATCTCGTCAGACTGAAGTAAAAGGGGTAGCAGAATGGACCATAAAGTCGAAGTGCAATACTTTTTAGACCCCAAGATGTATCTATCTATTTATCTAGTTACCTACGTCTCCAAATATTACGACTAAGGCTGCCATTTTATAAGTATAAACAGTAAATACAATCAATAAGACTTCTTTCTCTTTCCTAGTCAGCACACTTTGATTTCAACTCCCTCTACACCCTCTATTTCATTACTTTTAGTAGTCTATGGTCTAAGGAACAAGTACAGCATCAAAAATTATATCAAAGGACTTCGAACAATCATGCATGAGAATGTATCTTACTAAAAAGTCTGAATTTTAATCGCCAATTGCCAGAGAGAATGAATCACAGTTCGATTTTGCCCCATTCACGAACTTAACCGTACTTTTTAGGCTCTAGAACATAGTATCTACAGACGGACATGCGAAAATGAACGAATTAGATCATTTTATGAACACCTATACCAAAAATTTCTTTCTGTAATCTAGATTTTCAACCGTTATAAAGTCGGGACTATCGGAGTATAAAAAACACATTGGAAATAAAAATATAAGTATTTAAACTTCCTTTGAAGACACCTAAAGAAAAATAAAAAGTGAAAACCATGTATTTTGCATTCGGCATTGACCCTCGTGCGAAGGTCTAAATAATCCCGATTTACTCGATACAAAAAAATTGCAGACATTTTTAGCAAGATGTAAAATCATAAATATTCGGATCGTGTCTTTCAATTTTGTTTGATTTCCTTTTATAAAAATTGATTTTTAAAAACATTCTATTGGGTGTGTTTAACAGATAAAAGTGCTTATGAACGCTGACTGAATTATCGACCAAATTTTCCACTCAGCGCTTACCTATTCTGCCATTTTGATTAATTTAGTTGCACATCAAAAATAATATGTCCTACTCAGCTGCTCTTGTTTCCAAGGACTTTTATCTGATAAACGCACCCGACCCGTTGATTTCGTAATCAGTAAGTGCAAGCTCCCTATTTTATATTCAAAATAGATCGTCTTCAGAATACCCAAGTCCTTAATAAACAAAGTAAACTTCACTACCCAATTGGGGGATTTTCCTCTAAATTGAGTGGAGTTTGATTATATCCAACTTGAATACAAAAATACGACAGTCCTAAGAATAAATCACCTAGATTTTCTATTAGGCTTTATTAAATCTACTAAATTTAAGGTAAAATCTCCCAATCTGGCAGTTGCTTAGTAACTGTCAAGTGCGGAAGGTTACTGGATTCATCACCGGGCATTGTCCCCTACGGATCCATTATGTGCAGATTGTGCGGTAAGGAGGAGGAAACATTCAGCCACATAATCGTTAACTGCGAATCTCTCGGTTAGAACAGATACAAGATATTCGGTGCATCTCACCCCGAATATATGAACCTTCAAGAAGACCTTATTAGCGAGCTCCTGGCTATTGCTAAGATATGGGAGCAGCGAATCTCGTCAGAGGGGAAGCACAATGAATGGGCCATAAGGTCAAAGGGCAATATATATACTCCAAGATATATCTAACTGTCAAGTGTCCTGGCAAAAGTTAGATATATTTAATAACTTATTTAGTTTACTAAGGACTTACTTGTTCTGAACACGACCATTGTTTGATGGTACAAAAAAGAAATTTTAAAAAAAAGTGGTGCTAAATATTTTTAGTTATTTTTTTTTTTCATTTTATTAGTAATAAAAACACATGCAGCATTTATTTTGTTAATTTTTTTTTTTTTTTGTTAAATTTAAAAACATTGAGTTATATCACTTATTTCGTTAATATCATCATACTCCTAATTTGGAATGTAAAATGGAAGATATTTTTTTGTTTTGTATTTTTGTAAAACTATCTAGACACTATTTGTGCATGATTTCATTTTTTTTATTTTTTTATTAAATATTAATTAATTAATTAGTTTTAATTACTAGATGACACTGATATTACAAATATTTATATATAATTATAAAAAGACACTGTTTTTAAAAAAGCAACGGAGCCATTTAATTTACACGCTTATCGGGACAGTAATTCCTACGGCTCCCACTTGTAGGGCTTGTTTGTATGGAGGACGATGAAACCTCCATACATGTTATTTGCACCTGCAGAGTGTCAGTGTAGAATGTTTGGATCCGAAACCCTGGATCCATCAATCTTGGGAGCAATTCCGGCGGAGAAGTTGGGGGCCTTCTGTATGGCGTCTGGCCTCAACAGAATCCTATAGCTTCATCTGCTTACAAGGGCATCTCTTACCCGGAGACGTCTCGCCTTCGGGTGACAGGTTGTTGTCAAGGACGGCACGGAGGACCCCTTGGTCTAGATGATAGGGACCCATTTGCGGTACCCCTCTTTCTAACTATTATTAATATTAATTCCTACGGCTCATTGAGTATGAAGTACTTTTGGTGGGTCGTTATCGGTTCAAATTTCTTTCTAAAAACGTTAGTTGTTCGATTATTTTGACATCAATGTTTTGGTATGAAAAATCTTACACATCTTGGCTGGGAATTGAATCCAAGACCTCTGACATTCCAGGTTATTAGAAAATAAATTTGAACCGTTGTATCCAAATACTTTCAATTTTTTTATGGATAATGAATTTCGGTCAAATTTTTTGGGAAAATACTATTTGAATCATTCTAAGATGGGTTTCAAAGATGGGCAGTTTTGCTCATTTTGCCCAGACATGGTCCGATTGACTTGACCTTACTTTTTTGCTCTAGCATTCATGCTTGCGATCAATATTTTCAAGCGTTACAAAGTCGGGACTAAACTCAATATACCCTGGTATATTTACATATACCGGGTATAAAAATAACTCTTTAAACCGTCAGGAAACGACCCCTGGACCTCAGTATGTCGCGTCCATTGCGCTAACCGTTGCATCATGTTTGATTAGCTTGTCAATTACTAAGTTATTTCTTTTGGCTTATTGTTTTCCTTGTTAAATAAATGTTTAAATATTAAACTCAGTTCCCTGGTTTACAAGGATTTGGATAGCTTGGCATATAGCTTCACGTGGGGAATTCCCCACATCAGAGAATTCATGGTGAGGGAGTACTCACCAACCATCCTGGTCTAAGACCCGGAAAAAAGAAAACCTTGTAGAGAGAGAGAGAGACTATTGCATTATTCCACGTAACAAACAAGGAAAGTATATGATCATGCGTATGTAGAGTGCACTCCATTTATCTTGACTCTGCATTCTCTATACAATACCACAATTAGTATAAATGCATTTATAAATGGAGTACACTCTACATACGCATGAATCATATACTTTCCTTGTTTGTTACGTGGAATATTGCAATAGTCTCTCTCTACAAGGTATTTTTTTTAAATTAATTAATTAATGTTAATTGCAGCAGAATTACCCTGGCAGACATTACATTGCCAAATTGTTTAAATTGCAATAAGCGTTTTCAATAATATTTCAATCAATTAATAGATGACGGAAGGTTTTTTCTAATGCCGGATCTTAGACCATCCCAGGTCTTCCACCGCTCCTGATCACAGTGTCTGATATTTTTTCTGAAAGAACCTTAAGAATGACTGGCACGATTAGCGTGTATATTGAATTGAATAATTAAAAATGTACGATCAACAAATTTTGAGGTTATTATCAAAAAATGTCAAAATGGATGTTCACTCACAGTTCGTACAAATATGTTCAAATACCTTTCATGATCACACCACAACATTGCGCGCGCATACATTTTTCTGACCATCAACAAATTTTACGGTTTCTCTACACTGAATATAATTGTTTTTTGAAAAACGAACAAAATAAAATGTACAAAAATTGTTTTTTTTTTTTTGTATTTTTTTGTTTATTAAATAAAAACGAGTTTTTATCTAAATTTATAAAATATAAATTTTTATTTTTTTTTGTATTTTTTTTCTTTTTTCTTTTTTGGTATTTTTATTTTAAAAAGCAATTTTTTTTTTTTTGTATTATTTTTTTAAATGCAAATATATTGGTAATAAGCCTTAAAATTCGTAAAAATTTTTTTTTTCCAGTCAAATTTTTGCAAATTGCACACTCTCAACAAACTCGAAACCTCTGTCATAATCTCAATCAGTCTCAAATCCACAAGTAATGGGATTATTTACTTAAATTATATAAAACACAAACAATTATTTTTAGTAGCCATATTTGTTTTACCTTTTATGTTTTCTATGTGTGTGTATGGTTGTTGTAAATAAATAATTTATATTTTTTGGTTGGTAACAATTGCTGCTGTTGTTATCACCTGAATATTAATAGATCACACCATTACGAATGCCTCTTTTCCACAAAATAGGAACGGATACTGATCGATCATTGTTTGGACAATATCTTCTAAATATGGTCGCATTTGTTCAAAACAACCCATATCACTGAATTCAATTGGAAGTAATGTAGGCCACCAACATATTGCCAAATTTTTACTGTCCATACTGTTCAATTTTGAATTTTCAGCAACTCTGTAATTTCAATACAAGGTTATATTAAGTATGCGGCTAGTCAGTCACATAAGCGAAACGTCTCTGATGTTCAAATGTCATCTTGTAGATCAATGCCAGTGATGAGTTGTAAGGAAGCGCTTTCGTAGACCTGATCTGGTGAAGTCAATCTCTGTTGGGTTCCCGGACACAGTAAGGTGAAAGGGAACACTAAAGACTCTCCACTCCCACCGATCAGTGCGTTAATGAAGGCCAGGTACAGACGAAACCTAGGATTTTACCTAAATTGAATGACGACACTTCACTTGAAAAGGGGAAACATCCACCTAGGAAGTTAATGCTTTTATGATTGAAAACCTTAAGCTCACATCACAGAAGCGACAAATATCACTCCCAGCCTTGTCAATCTTCTTGAGATGATACCTCCATAAGCAGTGCTCATGCAGAATTTCGGTAATGATCATAATGTCTGACATGGTAAGTGACAGGATCATCTTAGCCCTCCTTGACGATTGGTCTATAAAGATCTTAGCTTGTCTGTGCCTTACAATTTTGTTCCAGAACTAGGCCATGGAATTGTTTATTTAAGACGTTAGTGCGTTCTTTATGTAGGACTCGGACACTCCAAAGAAGGGTACTTCTATAACCCTATTCGCTAAACGATCAGCGATTTCGTTGCCCTGTCTCACATTTGCTTAATTAAGATAATAATTAAATTAGAAAAAAACTGCGTTCAGACCTCTTGCACCTTAACCAGAAAGTTGAAAAGATACCTCTTGATGACGAGATTTCTTGGAAGCAATTTAAGCTGTCCTGTTGAGATCAGGAGCCACGAAAAATACTTACAAACTCTGCTGAAATTTCTTATAAATCTGATACTCATAAAAATCTGATACTGATAAAAAAATTGACAAAAATGAGAAAACTTTGACTTACCTAACAAAATGTTGGAAAATAAATTTCAAAACTTGAAAATTTGATGTTGGAAGTTTTGTCAACATTGTGCGTAATGCTAAAAGTCGACAACTTCGATCAGTTTTCACTTCTAATGACGCTGATAATGGTTTTATACCTCTGGTACCTTTTAAACAAATCAAAATTTTAGTCAAAAAATTATTCGAAATTGCTCGAAGTAGAGAAGATAATTCTAGATCAAAGTTGCAACAAAATTCGAAATTTATTCTTTGCATCTTTGCATTAACCAATATTAATGACCTTCATGTAGTTTATAATTAAATTTTTTACATACACCCTTTGCTAATAAAAAGATGTGAAGGTTCATTCTTATTGGAATTAGCTCTAATTACGAATACATACCAGCAATATCCTCTAATTCACTCATAATATCTTCTTCAAATAAAGGCGGCAATCGTTTTGAAAAAAAATCTTTCAAAGCTGTTGCTACGGCATTTACAGGAATATCCAATTCGTGAATATTTACATTAACATCTGTAAATATTAGAAATCAGTCAATTATGTACCCAGAAACACACAGGTTGGAGTCAGGCAACCCACTCCTTCAATTCTACTCGTTTTTCCTCCAAGATAGTCCTCACCCTATATTCGACTATTCGGTCATTTTGCGAATGTAAATATATTAGTCCATTAATTTGGCTTCTATCAACTTTCGAGGGCGGATCATATATTTTCCTGTTATGACTTTGACATCTGACACGGCCAATGACGGACGAGTTCGTTGACAGTTTAGGGAAACTAACTCAAAAGGTTTTAAAATCAATAGATTTTGAGTTGTTGGAATATTGGAAAAACAAACGAGAATCTACGAAATATAAAAAAAATAAAGTAACTAACCTTCTTCAAACTTCTGAAATAACAAATCCACATGGGCTCGATTACCAGGAACTCTATAAATACCCTCTGAATCTAAACCTTCGGTTTCAATAAAATTCACACATTTCTCCAAAAATAATGGAACCAAATTCTCCGACTAAATAACGGAAATGATAAACGACATAAAATTTAGAAACCAACAATAAAATTTGATTATATAAAAAAACTGACCTGAACAAAATCGGATATTTTAATGGCTTGATTTGAACTGATATCAGAATTTGTCTTTTGTTTTGGTTGTTTTTGTTTCTTTTTATCACGTTCACGTTCTTTGTCAGCAACTTTACGCATTTTCTCTTCTTTTAGTCTTCGTTTCTCTAATTTTTCATCATCTTTAGATTTTTGTTTTTCCTTTTTACGTGTTAATTTATCACTGCCTTTTAACTAGAATTTTGAAAAATTAAAAAAAAATTAGGATTCTATATTGAATCATTTTCTTAAGATTTGGGTATTTGATACTTTCGAAATTCATTATCGGTTGTGGCTTCGTTCGCGAAAATTTTAATTGTCAAGATGTTATAACTGAATAACTTGATGTTTCTACCAGTCAAGGACTGATTTTCTTAGCAAAATATCAATATACATGTCTCTAATTTGAAAAAAAACTTAACTTTCATACAAATTCTCACCCTGTGTTTTTCACTCCCTCGAGGGATCATTTTCCAAAAACTCGGAAACACATATTTTATGGTGTATAACTTAAATAACAATTTTCTCAAAAAATGGAAACTCTGACTCCCTATTGTGCCCCCCTAAGTACCAATTTTTATGTTTCTAACATAAAAAAACACAGGATCCCAATACAAACTTTCATCCCCAAGTTCAACCTCTTAGAAGTTGATTTTCGTAAAATCCTTGCTTAATACACTTTCACACCCTCTAAGGAACATATCTTCCAAATTTCATGTTTCTAACTCCAATAGTTTTAGAAGGGGCGATGATCAGTCAATCAGTCAGTTAGACATGTAATTTTGTATGTACAGATAGCACTTTGACGTCATGATCGAATGAAGCTCGAATTGAAAAATACCGTGTCCTTGGCGAAGCCAAAAACTTTACCTTGGGCAATGATAGAGATCAAATTTATAGAAATGTATGAGAATAAGGTTTGAACCAATAAAAAATGGATAACTATCATCTTCTTAAGATCTGCTCTCTTCTGCTATCTGTCTAGATCTAGATTCTAGAAGGACTTACAGCAGCTCGACAAATGTGTACGAAAATTAAATTTTTCAATCAAATACCCAGCTTTAAAAAATTTTGAAACATACACTTACCAACGGTGAATTGTCCCTGGGTGATGAAACTTCCAAACCAGACTCGTCATCGTGAACATTTCCATAAGAATTTTGCTTATCTAACAAGAATAAAACACGTTTCAGAAAAATGTCTTAAATGGGGTAGTTTTATAAAAAGCTTATCTAAAAGTATCTAGCGATACCAGTTATGGAAATTCGTGTATTATCACGGTCATTTCATAGAAATTTGTGGATATTCGTAATACTGCAGTAGAACTCCAATTATCCGGATCGCTGTGAGAGAATAAAATATCGTATTGCAGCATTGAGAAACCCTGTTTTAGTCCCAATTATTTGCGAAAAAGCAAAACTTTTAGCAGAGAAAATTGACAGTTTGTTTTCATTCTTCTTCAGTTCCCACAAACTTAGACTCTTCTGCAGTACTTTTCATACCCCAAGATTTATCTACCTATCTATTTATTGGAGTTCTACTGTTTTTATTTTCGACTGAATTGTTATCGAATCGTGGTCGCTAGGTTGATTATTGGTGTACGTAATTCAATTTGGTTGCTGAAATATTCGTATATTTTCAATAGCCCTAAAAAATCCCGTATAATTTCTGATTTTTCAGGAATCAAATCGCTAGATACCTTAAAGATGAAAAAAATTAGTAAAAGATAAAAAAAAACTTACTAAACATATCTGGCGAATTTAATTGAATATTAAAATTTGTATTTGGCGGAAATGGTAAAGCAACTGGTATTGGACTACGTTTTTTAAGACTTGAAGGCCTCTTTTGTAACCGATGTCTGGCTATTTCTTGTTCACTATACTCACTAGAATCGGAATTGGAACCACTGCCTGCTACTCAAAAAAAAGCAATCATTAGAAAACATCTGTTTTAAATTTGGAAGAAATTCCGTTAAGCTATGATCTTTAGAATTAAACGAATTAAGACCATTACACAATGAAAAAAATAAGGTATAAGAAATAGCAACAGAATTTCCGTCGCGTTGGATATCTGTTCCTTATTTCTTATTCCCAACCAATCACAAGTTTGGCTGGCAATGTTATGCGCAATCGATTCTTTCGATGTTTTTGACATTCGTGCACACACCAGCAGCAGAAGGCATTCAACCACTATGATTGGTTGAATATTGTAGCTTATCGCCCATTGTGTTTTGATCGCTGTGCTATTTCTTATTCCTTATTTCTTATATCTTATACCTTATTTTTTTCATTGTGTAATGGGCTTTACATACCATTTGTAGTAGTGTCTGTATTTGCTGATATAGGTACTATTGGTGGAGCCACTGGTATCGCACCTGATAATGGAGGTACCCGTGGTGGTTGAACAGGTATAGCTGTTTTTTTCTTTCGAGCACGCTTATAAGTTGTAGATTTTCGACTCACTTTTGAATAGATATCAGCGGCTCGTTGACGACGTTCCAATGAACTCCATTCGCTATCCGTGTCTGAATAGCCTGCTACAACATTGGCTGTTAAATAATTGTTACATAAAAAAGAAAATAAAAAAAAAACCAAAATAAAAAAAAACGCTCAAAATAAACTGAAAAATAAAAGTTATAAAACAAATCGGTTTATAATAAAAATTAGAAAAAAGATCAACTTACACGTACGATCCTTTTCTCGCCTTTGTCGAAATTTCGATTTCCCGCTTATTGAATCATGTACTAATGTGTACATGTATTCGGAATCCATGTGATACATACGATCTTTGACCTAGAAATTTCACCAAAAGATTAGAAAAATACGGAACTTGTTTCAATCGAAAAACAGAGGAAAATTCTAGACCCAGTCAGGGACTGGAACCATATCTAGGAGACAGACTACCTCTGCCCTTAAACGAATGGCTGGATAAGTCTATGAATAAGAAATGGAGAGTCATAGTAGGCTGCAGACAAGCCAAACAAATGATACCTGGGTACAACGTCGCGAGGTCAACCTGGCTAATTGGCAAAAACCGGAAAGAGATAAACCTCCTGATAAGGGTGCTTACTGATCATTGCTCAAAAGCCATCTATATATACCTTGAGGTTCGAGGACAGTGCGATCTGCCCGGGCGGATGATACGTCCTTCCATCTTCTGGAATGAGGCACCTAGTCTTCGACTAAACCGAAATGGGGGAAGCTGAGAAAACTGAAGTGAACCTCTTTCCTGTCATTCGCAAAGAGCGCGGATAAGTTCAACAACGAACACAAGGGTAGAGGGAACGAACCAGGTATGTTAGAGGGCAGAAGAGGATGAAGGGATGCTTCCTTGGGGGGTCGGTAAAAAAGGTTCAAGGCTTAACTGTCAGGCTTGGGATTTTATTCTACTACTACAAGTTCAGCCTGACGCATTACTGGTTCCAAGAAAAAATACCACAAAAAAAAGAAAATTGTTGCCTCAAGAAACATTTATCCATCACGGTCCAGGTTTTATGGTTGCACTGTGAGGGGATAGAACACACCTTATACTTTTGAGGAGCTACGTCCAAGTATGCATATTTCTTCGGCTTTATACAAGAATTTTCAATACTTAAACACTTACTTGGGCATATTCTAAATCGACATTTTCTGGAGTTGCAAGTGGCGCATGCCCAAACGAGGATTTTTGTTCTTTTTGACCATGTACATTCATACGTTCAATCGCTTCCTCCACACCCGTAAAATTTTTCATATTCAATTTTCCTGGTTGCTAAAAAATAGAACACTGATGTAAGTTCATTCGGAAGATTGTAATTAAAGAAAAATGATTTGATTACCTTTAACGTTTGAGAACTTCCCTTTGGTCGTGTTTTCGGTTGAGGTAAATGACGCCTTCCAGTTGTAAATGCATGTTGACCATGTTGAAAACCTTTTAACCATGGTTCCGTAGCTGGAGAAGCTCCTTCAACTTCACCATCTGATAACAAAAAAAAAGCCTTCACTTATAAAAAAACTTATTTTATTTTCTACAAATGGTATTATTTGTGCGAAGTAGATGCGTTTGCGTACATTCATGCGTAGATTTATAAAAACGGTCTAGAAAATTTTTAACTATACCCGTGGAAAATTTAATCATAGCAAAGTAAGAAAAAACTATTCGTAATACGTTTTTTGGAAACTGTTTAATTACATCTATGTTGGACCGAATTACCAATCACTAGCATAAATGTTTGGATTGCGTAAAATTTATTGGAAAAATCCGACATTTAAAAACAATTGCACTGTTTCCGAAATATTTATTATTTCTCAAATATAATTAAGGGTATTGGGAAAACTATGCAAAGAACCTTTTTTTGCTTGTTATAAAATTTCCTGCAAAAAAAGTTCAGTACAGTTTTCCATTATCGAAAATAGTTTTCGCAGTACCGTGGCTTAAAACTTCACTTTCCACTACAGTGGGGCTATCCATAAACTACGAAAATTTTTAAGGGGGAGGTATGTTGTTATGTTTTATAATGTTACATTCGGGGGGGGGGGCGTAGTAGATGCGACTTCTTATTACGTAACAAATAATATCTAAGAAAAATTATTAAAGGAACGGGGGCAATAAAACTGACGTGGATAACAAACAAAGGGGTAGTCGAGCTATTTTATAAATTTTATCGGTTAAAAAGATATGTAACACAAAACAAGCAGGACGAGGGAAGGGATGAAGGAACTTAATCTCTACATTGTGTTACATGGTAGGGAGGGAGATAAAAAAAAGTATTGAACGTTACGTGGTTTGTGGATAGGCCCAGTAAAAGCCCTAAGATATACGCATTGAAAATACACATACGCTGGTGATTTGTAAAGTTGTGACATCTTGAGAGTGAATGTGAAAGCTTTTACAAAAACAACAAAAAAACAAAATAACACTCTGCTAAAGACTTTTACAAGAAATTCAACATAAAGTAAATCGCTACAAATTATCATCTGAATATAAAGTGTCTAAAAGTTAGCAGAGAAAAATTTATTAAAACAAAATTAAATAGAAAGTACTCGAATGCGAAATTACGGCATCCATAAATTTTGGACAAACTGTTGTTTTGCTATTTTTCGAATGTTTTTAATTTTTTAACAAAATTTCTTTATATGTTCTGCTAACTTTAGAAACGTAACAAAAAGCTCTAACGAAAAACAAACTAAAATCAAACAAAAGTTGTAGAGAAATGAAACAAATAGAAATACGTAGAAAAAATACTTCAAAAACTACACCTCTCCAAAAAAAAAAAAAACAAAAACAAAACACGCGTGCGTAGAAACAAATTGGCGTAAAAACGAGTATACACACAAAAAAAAATTATTTGAAAATTCACCTGAATCGTGTGTAGCAACTGAATCACGTGATCCGCTTATGTCCGCTGCATAAAATATTAAGATTGTTTTTAAAAACAAAGACCTGATGAGTGTTAAGTTGAATAAGCGTCCAAGTCATAACGCTTATTCGCTAAATTGAAAGTGCACTTACACGTGATTTCATCAAGACTTGTTTGTGATGCCGACATTAATGCCGTTCTTGAAGTGTCAACTCGACCAGACGCTAAACCTAACCCAAATGGATGATCGGGTGGTGCAGGTTCTGGCGGAGTATTAGGGGGTGGGTATACATGAAAACCTAAGACAGAAATTCGTTTTTGTAGTATCGAAAACTGTCTTTGTAAAATATTATGTGTTATGAATAATTCGTTTCATACGATCCCCCCTTAGCTTATACGTAATTTGATGAAACGAAATAGCGATATATAGCGAATGAGAGAGAAAGGAATAGTATTTTATGAATAAGAATATCCAACAGTCAATAACAAAATATGAGAAGCCCATTATACTTTGTCCCGAATCCACAGCACTTTGAATGTCAGTTTGGATTTGTTGATTAAGGTAGCTTTATACCAAACGGTTAATATTAACTTTTCAGAGTGCCTAGCGTCCTGTATTTTCCCATTCATTTCAATGACATTTCCGACTCGAATCACTCAAAATTTCTGGAAAAAAAAAATGGAAAAACATACTTCTACCCTTTTTGAGTCAGGGCGGCAGTGAAACTAAATGAATAATTTCCGGGAAAAAAGAAGAAACATATTCATGGATGTTTGACAAAAATATATGTAAGTCAAACTTGATACAAAAATTCCCGCATACTGGAAGGAATTTCCCGCATTTTAAAGGATTTCAATTATCGGTCGCTAGATACCCTGTTTTTGTCTCGGTATAAAGTCACTTTAACACTTCCCATTAGATGATTCGATTTTTTGTAATTCCTCTCTCTTTATGACCTAAGTATTAAATTATAAATTTTAGTAAGGAAGATATCCCGTTTCGATTGTTAGATATCCCTCTTGGAATAGCCACAAAACATTTATTAACTAATTTTTAAAGGACTTACCTTGCGTTATTCTATTTTTATCAATTAAATCGTTGTACATAAACATATGAGGAGGGAATTTATCACTATGATCACTGGAACTAAGTCTTTCATCTGGACCATTAATTTCATAACTATCTACGTCACTTCTGCCAAAACAAGAAAAAAAATATTATAGGAAATGAGTCTCAAAGTGTTTCCGCAATTAACATAGACACAAAATTAGTCCTTCGAACCGGATTTATACAGAAGAAATAAGTATTCATATCTCTGTGCCAGTATGATCAAATGGACTGAAGAAATTGCCGTATTTTCAAACACTCTGAGTTCGATTTTCACATAATTTTCATGAAAACAATAAAATTCCGAAATGAAAACTTACCCATTATTGACTTTTAAATTATAACTTTCATGTCGAGGAGGTGGTAACGGTTGACCACCATCTCCACAAAGACTGGGTGGCTCTTCCATATGAAATGCTTGTTCAATTTCAGGCTTTTTCTCCCAAACTTCTTTAAAAAATGGTGTATAAAATGCTGCTAAAAAAGTTCAATGATTTTAGAAAAACTTGACGATTGTCAATTGAACAAATGAAAACGTACTTTTTTGTTGAGTATTTGCAGACGATGTCATAAAGTGCGCATGAAGTCGATCAGCTGTTGCATTACCTTCCGTAATTAATAAATGACTTAGATCACTATTGAAAAAAGCATTCGCTCCACCACTATCCGTAACTGCCATTATTTGTATTGGAAGATTTGGAATATTCATTGAAAAAGCACTGAAAACAATTAGTTTTAGTTAGTCTATCAGCGCACTACCATAATGGGTCATTTCAGAAAAATTCCCAGACGTGGGCAATCAGAGTGACGATCGAAATAGTTTTATTAAATTCTCTGAAAAAATCGTCAAATCAACTGGACTTTTGTATTTTTGACGATTTGGTGAGCGGTTCCAGGATCATATAACAGGGTAAAATAATTAATTCTGAAGGAAAAGGAGATTACACAATAATTCAATTAAATTCCTCGACTAATCCGTAACATTTCCAGGTTTTCCATGTCGTTCGCCACTCTGTTTTGGTAAAAAATATCTTAAAATTTGATTTAAAGTTAAACTTACTTAAGTGTTGCCAAAGATGCTTTTCGTTTCGTTGAATACACTAGGATAAAACCATGCACTAATTCATCTCGAAATGCGTTCGCACCATGAAACGAACTAATAATCACTTCAACTTTTCGTTTTGAATCACCTAAAAATGTTTCTAAAACTATTGAACGTTCCGCTGATAAGAAACACGATTGATGCGACAACAATGGCGACAAAACATTTTCCGTTGAATATGGATCACCACAGAACATGCACATAATTATCCTAACAACCAAAACAAGTGAGATTAATAATTGGTTTTAATTTTAAGATATATATAAAAAGGAAATAAATGATTGTTACCTGATATCCGGTTCAAAACATTCAATAACCGGTTGATAAATATTTAAAAATCCCGCTCGATAATTAATACTATGCAATAATTGTCGCAATGCATCCGCTACTAATTGCTCTGATGATATTTTATCCATGCTAACATCCATAAATGGACATTGTAAACTATCAGCTAAATTTTGTCCATCTTCACGCAGCTTGAGTACATCTTTCTCATCAATTGTTAAGTCTTGCATGAACATAAGAACAATTGGAAGTCCTTGAAATGGTAATTTATCATCTTGTTCTAAATTTGATAGTAATGTTTTCTCCAAACATTCTCGAACATATTCAAATGATTCAGCATTTGAATATACACAAAAGCTGCCTTGTGGCGTAAAATCAGCTGTACGAAATGAGTTGTACGATTGGCTCAGGTCACCGCTAATTATTCGGTAGTCTAATGTGTACATTTGTCCATTGATTTCATATTCGTCGTCTTCACATTGAGCCTTAAAATAAAAATACACAATATAATAGGTTAGGTTGTAGCGGTTGTCCTGGACGGGACACACTTAGACCATAAGGTCCACTGTAATACCTAAGGATGTGAGTGGAGTGGAAGGAATTTTTGTGTGTAGACTAGGAATTGGTAGGATATGCGGCTGCAACCGACTATGATAGGAACTATGCCGATATTCATCTGGAGTTCGTGAAGGAAACTGCAGAAAACCTTCACAAGCATAGTCGGTTACTTCGTTCTTGTCCATACGCCGACAGTTTAGTCAATTAACCGCCACCTTTTTTTTAATAATTGACAAACTGCCGATGTCGGAATTCGAACCCATAACCTCCTAGCCCCAAGTAGAGCGCCTTAACACGCGCGGCTACTTGGTTGGTCACAATATAATAACTTTCGATTGATTTCGATCTAAATTGGATCAAATAAACAAAACGAAAATCGTGCTTATTTGCCGATTTGGTGTGCGGGTTACGAGATATCGTATAAAAGGGAGCATGACTAGTATAAAGAATAGATATCTCGGAAACTACCTCCCAAATCATCAAGCCAACTGGATTTTTGTGTTAAAAAAAACTATAATAGATATGACAAAAGCATACAAAAGTTGTAGAAAAATATTTCTCAATAGGAAATTTCGGAACTAAATGGAAAATTCAACTAATAAAATATCAGTTATTCTTAGACTTTTGAGTGAAATAAAGTGCAACAAAGGAAAATGAAAGGATACTAAAAATGAATGAAAATACAAAACTAACTTGAATTTTGGCCGCTAAATCCTCAGCAAGTCCACTACTTCCAAGTATAACTAAATATAATTGATTATTATCAGAACCTAATAAGCATTGATTTGAAGCATTCCATGATGGTCGATGTGCCTTTGTTGATAATATTCGTTCGATTAATGCATCCATACAATTTGGGTACGCTGGACAATGTTCTTTGATTGGACAATGTACAAAACCCAAATGTTGGAATAACATTAATTTTCTATCTTGATCTAATCTATCTAGTAATTTATATCTGAAACCAAAAGAAGAGAAATGTTAGTAAGCTATCCCCCCAAAAGTGTATTGGTTAGCTTTCTGGGCATATTGTTAGTAAGGAAGTCATCATATTTACTTGCGAATAAAGGTCCAAAATTACTTTCGTCGAATTTAAGGGGCACTCGATTCCCACTTCAAATAGTTCTGGATAAACTCTTCTGGGTCTTAACTCCAGGATTATGAGATATTATCTTAAAATAATCCGAGGAAGAATAAAGAACTTGGTTCATTGCAAATCATTGTTTTCGATGAGGAGTTAAAATTGTCCTGATTTTCATTGCAATACATACCTAAAATCATCCTGCAAGACATCAGTGATTTCCTTAATATCTTCCTGTGTGATTGTTCCCGTAGGAGATATACTTTTAAAATGATAAAACAAATCAGCATGCTCCAATAATAACTCTTGAAAATTATGTTTGGCATTATCGATAAGTTCACGTTGATGTTCATCGTAAATTTGTTGACAATCATGTTCTGACAACGCTTCAAAACATTCACGGCCCATAAATAGGACACGTACTTCAGATAATTGTTTTCCTGGTGTCACGTAACCAGTATCTTTTAATAGCTGTCGGAATTGTTTCATCCATCTACAAGAAAACAAAAATTGAATACTTATGGTACTTAAATTACATAAGTAACAAATTATAGAAGTCATTTTATAAAGAAAAATTTCCCACCTTTTTGGCATCCTGATTGTTAGCATATTTGGAAAAAAAAGAAAATGTTAGTATGAATACGCAAAAAGAACTTCTCAATATACACTCCCGTTCAATAAAATTGAACAGACCTGAAATGTTAATTTTCTTACATTTCATAAAACTCCTCACTTTTGTAACTCTCTGCATAATGATTTATTTATAAATAAAGATAACTAGCATATATTTTAAGTGTGAAAATTAGTACAAGAATAATCAAAATTGTGAGGGACTAATTCGGTTCAGATCTGTTCAATTTTATTGAACGGGAGTGTACATTCTCAATCATAAAAATTGAACCACTCTAAATGAAAAAACATTTACGATTTTGTTTTCAAGTTAATTCTAAATATCCCTCATTTAATTCAATACGATTTCTAATCAGAAATCATTTTAGATGAGTTCAATTTTTATAAATTCGAATGTACTTAAAGAAGTTTAAAGTTTTAGAAAAATCTGAAAACTTGTGAAAATGTTAAATCTAAAAATGAATCTCACTCTAATCGCTTTTGTTCTTGTTGTAACGCGTTCACATGATTTCTATAAACTGTTGCGGCTTCGGATGTATCTAATACTTCGAATGGTATTCGTGTATCGTCAGCACCAGGATCACCTGGTTCTAAATCGGTCCATGATAGTCCATCCTCACATTCAAAAAAGTATTGACTAAAATGTGGATGCATTTTCAAATACTGTTGTACAGCCGACCAATCACTGAAAGTGGAAAAATTTACAGAATTAGATACTTCTGAAACGAAAGTCTGCCAACATGCATTTAATTCAATGTCGCCACGAACTTTAAATGACGGACAATTCCATAATGGATAGAAGTAGTCCAAGCTTAAAAATATAAAATGTTTAGGTTCAGAACCCTGGCCTCTTTCCTTTTGGGAGAATACCTTCAACATAGCTTCAACGTTATGTGGAGATGTATTTGCTTCCATAGTTATCCCTCCAATCGAATTATTAATATTATTTTAAAGGATAGAATAGACTTACCTATCAGCCAACTGATTAACATCAGGAATTAATTCCGATAAAACATCCGGTAATAGTTCCATATAATTAGCTACACGTCTTGCCAACTGTTCATCCTTCAATTTCTTAATATGTCTCCTAAATAACTTCTGGGTACCATCCATCCCAAACAACTGTACAAAATACATCCAATCTTTGTGCGTTGCTAACTTCTTTGAAGCGTGTGCCCACAACGTACGTGGTTCCGTCACATAAGCACGTATTAATCGTGTAAATGATTCTGTAGCTGCATCCATTAACTCCTTACGGATACGTGCCGCTTCACAGTACGGTACAATCTTTGGACGTACTTTACTCCGATCAATTATTTGTGCTAACAATAGGAAAGCTAGATCTACGTTGACATTCTCGTGTGCGGAAGTTTCAACCATCTGTAACGCACCCTTGTACTCTTTTCTTTGGACTAGTTTCTCAGCTTCACGAATGTACATATCATTGGCGTCATCATTTTTCGTTGTGACTAATACAACCGGTTTTTTAGTTTTTAGTAAATTATTTAGAATGGCGGTGATCATTTCGACTTGTTTCTCGGGAGTTCGACTTGGCACAACACTTACATCGAATACACATATAAAACCGTCGATGTTTAGTTTACCATCGGGTAATACTTTTTGTTCGTACTCCTTTTCAATTCCTAATTGGTTTTTACAAATGTACATTAATTTTTCGGCGGAAGTGATTTTAGTTGATGCACAACGTTTTACATATGGTTCCATTTTACCACCTAAAAAACAATGTATATTTAAAATTCGAAGAAGATTTTGTTACGGGACCCTAAGTACTTTATTATTTTACGACACACTTAACGGATGAGAGATCGACGCTTAACAAGTAGGTATATTTGGTCCTGTTTAGTCTATATTACAATTTTCCCTTTTTTTAATCTCTTCCTTCAGCAAGACTTACAGTCCTTGTTCTATGCTCTATAAGAAATTGTGAGCCGTACTTTTAGCATATGGCAGAGATTTCTAGATTACTAATTTCTAAAATCTTGTACTGATTTCCCTATTCCCTATACATGTCAGATCACATCCGACAGGTCGTCTATTTAGTTACGGAACCCTAAGTACTTTATTATTTTACGAAACACTTAAAGGAAGCGATATAGAAGCCAAACAAGTAGATGTATTTGGACCTGTTTACCATTTCAGGTGTTTATCTTTCTTTTACCACCTCTCCCAACAAGATTACCAGCCCTTGTCTAGGCTCTATGAGAAATTTACCCGTAGAGGTTTCTAGATTATTAGAATCTAAAATCCTGTGCCGATTTCCTTATTCCCTATACATTCGGCGTCTATTTTCGTCTCTCTTTGTCAAATGGGCTTTATAGCTAACTTGGTTCGTAAATACTAGTCGTAGAAGAGAAGTCGAAGCCAAGATAGTAAGTCTATTTAGACATTTTCAACCAGCCTCTGATTTTTTCCATATTCCATTCATCACTTCTGCTCATTCTTCCTGTGGTAGGCTTTACAGTGCACGCCCTATGCTTGTTGAAACATCTGTCAGTCCTTTTAGAGTAAACGCTAGAGGTTTCTAAATTACTAGCTTCTAAAATATGGTATCGATTTCACTATACCCCCATTCGCGACTAAAAAAGACCTCTACTAAACCACTGTCATTCCAAAAGTCCAACAGATGTCAATTCAGATCAAAGAATGTTGCGTTGACTCGGTAGTGTGGACGTGGCATCATCAGGCAATGACTTTTTGCTCCTTAAGTTTCTATTCACCGCGACTTAACAAAATCTAAGATTCTTGAGCAAATGCACTTTATTTCGCTATGAAAACCAAGCGTTCTGCTAGATATAGAATTATTCTAAGCTAATAGGATTCTTCTAATCTAGACACCATATATGCTCACTCTAGGACACTGAAGTGAGTCTTTGCGTAGATCACTGAAGAACACAGATCCAAGGTAACCTAATGACGACGGTAGTGAGCTAAAAGTGGAAGGGGTATGTAAAAAGATTAAGATTTTACATCTCAACAGGATGAAAATAGAGGAAAACGATACGTAAGACACTGATACACAAAAAAAAACTCAATTTGCTGAGGGATATACGTTATCGAATTCGGTGAAATCCAGCTTTGAGATATTCCAAATATTGCGCTCTGTTAAGAAAATCTTGAGTGAAGTGCTACAGGTTTGACCAAGAGTGAAGCCAGTGATATGCTAGGTTACATTTATAAACCTATCTCATTACGATTGGAGTTCAAAAAATATAGTAGTATCTCTTAGTGACCGATTTTTAATCGATCTTTAACTGTTATCGGTATCTAATACTAGGGTCCCAAAATTTGTTAAAAATCCAACATCGTTACTCTAGTTTAATCGAGCAATTGCAGTCCCAAGACTTCAAGATTAGCAATTTGAATATAGCCAACCAACGCTCTGTAAAATAAACCAAAAAAAAAATTTACCCTTGAATGGTTGAAACGATGCATCATCTAAAAACTCAGTTTGTTCAATCACTTGAAACGTATAATCACCACCCTCTTCGCAACTCTTACTAACTTCACCCCAATATAAAAAATGATCATTATTAACGACTCTGCCACTGAAATCAGTCTACAAAAACGATTCGAATTAAAAACAAACGTCAAAATCGACTTACAAAACAAAAATTGTATAGGTACCTGACTTAAAACTGATATATGATCGACACTGTAGTCATCGGCACTGGATCGTATAAAACGATTACAAAGACATGATTTCCCAGCGCCCATATGACCCTTATCACGTTCAGAACCCGAAAGTCCGACAACCGAGACACTTATTGCTCGGCCGCCGTCTGCCTTTCGAGCCATCATTTATAATCGAATTATAGGAAAAAAAAATGGTATGAATCGAAAACTTTTTGTAATTATCTATTTATCCGAAGCGCCCCATTGCCATTTATGTAAGTCTTAAAATAAAAAAAAAAACAGATCATTAATTAACGTATTTACAAATAATGACATAAATATTAATTCTTATGACATGACTCAAAGAACCATGACGTCAAGACATTTTTATAATAAATGCAATATTAATCACCTCGAAAAAAGAAAAACAAAAGACATGCATAAATTAAAAGGCGAAATAAAAATCAAGAAATTAATAAATCACTAAAAAATTTATTGAAAAATCATAAAATAAACATAAATGAATTGTAAAGCAATAATAAATCCACACAAAATAAAAAAAAATATCCACACCAAAAAAAAAAAGAAGCAAGCTAAAATAAATTTGTCAAAATTGACAATTAGCAAAAAAATGATTAATCTGTGCAAAAAAATAATATTAACCTTCATATAGAAATTTCACATTATTTTAAGTAAAGTTTCGAGTAATTGCACAAGGGTTTACGAGAAAGAACTTCACCCCCAAATTGAAAAAATCGAAATTGTCATATACACATTTTTCAGACTCCCGTAAATGAAAAAAAAAATCTTCAATATTTCTCTTTAAATTTTTACATTATGTGACAATTCCTCTTAAATGTTCCGGTTTACAAATATCATTTAAATACACACTACAAACACTTTGCATTAAATTTTTTTCAGTAGATTTGTTTCGTTTAATTTTGATTGAAATTGTTCTTTTTTTCCAGTGGTAAATTGTGTTTTTTTTTTCTCGTAGATATATGCAATCAGACAATTTCATTTGATTCCACCATTATTTCTAAGGAGATAAGGTAAACTGTATTAAAAAAGGATGTGTATAACAGGGCGGACCGTTCGATTGCAAAGTTTCAGTGTACACTACATTCCCATTTAAGAATTAATATTGATTTGTATTAAAAACACGTGGATTTATTCCAAAGGAAATTATTTCGATTTATTGTTTTTTTACTTAATATTACAGAAAATTTTATTGAATTATTTACTAAATATATTTAATTTATTCAATTCTATTAATTTTACCTTGGTCTTAATTAACAGCATCTAGCGGTAGTGTTTTGTACTAACAAGGACAATGACGTCAGTATGGTAAAATACATAAAGATGGCGTCATATACTTTACAAATAAGTTTAAATGACTTATGACAGAAAATCAATAATTAATAAGATAAAAATGAATGATTTTTACTTTTAATTTAACATGACAGTTGATTTTCTTTGATTATTATTAAATTAGATCAGTCATAGCTCATGTCTGATATCATTTTTCTTACTTTGAAAACCACAAACATTCTTTTGAGATGTTGTGTGTATATGATTCATATAATTTGGTTTTTTTCTGATGTTTGTTTAAAGTATTTTATCTTAATTCAATTAGGTTGTAACAATGCTGTGTAAACCCCCTTATTTTAGAGAATACGATTGGGGACAAATTTATTACCAATGTCCAATGTCAATAAATACACAAAAAGAAACTAACAAACATTTAGGGAAATCATTTGATTCGATTAAGAGGATATTTATCTTAATTAGGTCAATAGAATTCCTTGTTTATTGTTTTGATTATGTAATTCATGCATATTTAAGTAGACCCTTGTATTCCCGTCATGTTCATGGAAAATGTTTACACAGAAATGTTACACACAATGTATATTTTGATATTTTTAAAAGGAAATGAAAAAAATGCGTGGTGCTCCCACAAAAGATTATTATTATATATTTTCTAAAAAAGCAACAGTGATTGCGAAACTATAGCCAAAATGAAAATATAGTTATGAAAATCTCAAATACTTGTTTTATTTAATAAGAGTATATGTTCTGTAGGAAAATCATTTTTGAATTAACCGCCTTGAGAGAACCTTTTCATTTTAAATGACGAATCGTATTTGTTTCGGATTGAATGTCAAAAACATTTGAAGAAATGAGTAAGCTACACCTGATACAGTGATATCACCTTCTCGAAACCTAGTTTCTTTAAGTTGGTAGAACAAATATTTCAATTTTAATTAATCTTCAAGACGTCTTGAATTCGTGCCTTCGAGAAATCTGAATTCTTAAAGAGATCGGATAGTTAGTTTAAATGACGATAGTCCTCGACGTTTATAAAAAACCTTGGTTCAAACCCCGACCTTTAAATTGAGATAAAAAAGGGAAATTTTTTATGGAAAGGTGTAAAATTAAATAGAGAAGCTTATAAATACAAACAAATTTTCGTACATATTTCGAAATAAATTTTATTGTCATATATATTTTTGACATAATATTAAATAATTACATGTTAGGTTAGTTTTTTTTTCTTCAATTTTTGTTATTGTTTGGTTGGTATACAGCTGTATCGTATATAATTTGTTTTTTGTTTTTTTTGAACATTTGAATTATTTACAAAATATCAAAACCAAAAAAATTTTCACACTGAAATTTTATCACAAGTATATATTTTTCAAATATAAGAAAATTCTAATGAATAAATTGGGATTGAATTATCTTTGGGATTGTCTTTATATTGGGAGATATATTCCAATTGGAGTTTATTTTGGATACGTTTTTGAACGATTTTTAGAACGCGTTACGTTAGTAAATCGAAAGCTTGAGCTTGTTTTATCCACGCTATCTATTGTTAAAAGAAAAACTGTGTTTTGTTTTATTTTGATCTTGTTTATTTACTACCGAAGCATGTTTAAAACTTATTGCCAAATAGTGTATCGCGGATTTTCAATTAGGAATAATTTATTAATTACTTTAATCCTCTGTGGAGAAAAAGTTTTAGTCTAGTGCACTCTTTTAAATTAGGGATGATAGTTTCCTTGTACACAGGGTGAACAAGAATCCTATCTCACTTTTATTGTGTTTATTTACAATAAGTTGGCTGAAAACGTGTCATCAATCGTGGTTGAAAACGTGGACTGCTAATTTTCAATTTGGAATAGAAGGGAAAGAGTAGTTTTTTAGTTTTTTTTGTCTAGGAAAATGATATTTCTGGTTAGGCCACTCTTTTCAATCCTGTTTCTTTAAGGAGGTGTGAAATCTGAAATGAATTTTGGGATGACAGTATTTCAATTCGTGTTAAATATTCTAAGGATAGATCACTTATTCAACATTTCGTATTTAAAAATAATGGATTACAGGATTCTAATTCATAAGAAGTGTTATTCCCGAAAAATATTTTTATTCGTGATTACTTTTCGAAGCTGTATCTCGAAAGCAAATCCTTGCATATATAAATGTGTTTTCATGTATCGCCTGTGGGAAGTCATCCGTAAAATATATGACGTAGAAATACCTGGTGGTCTCCCAAACGCGCCACAGTGCATTATGAGGTCCTGCTTCTAACTTTACACAAAATCCGCAACTATCTTCGTAAATTTCCTGTGAAATACAGCCTAACGGACTCCCAAACGCACCATAGCTCTTCTTCCAATTTTCCATAAAATCTTCAACTACCATTGTTTTCCAGTTTTAGTTTCTTGGATGTTTCCTAGAGTTTCCAATGTTCCGAGTGGAATTAATACGTTATGATTTGCGAGTTTATCTGATATGTCGGTTGTTTTGAGCGATTTTTCGATTTTTTGTATTGTGGCTTATTCCGATAAAATCAGTTCGCAATATATTCTATATGTAAAATCCAAATTGGAATAATTCGTACGTCAGGATTATATCGATTCATTTGAATTTCTGTCGAAAATATGCTCAGCCTTTGTCGAAGTGGTGAATTTTCCAATAATTTAATGACAAACCCATAAGAAAATTTTACTTAAGAATGAAAATGAACAAAATCTCTAATTTAAACTTTTTCATCTGTGTCGCTGTTGGATTTCACTGGTGTACCGGGTGGCACTGCATTAGCTAATGCTTCAGTATGCTTCTTAGCTTTTAAACGTAGATCAGCAATGCTGGAATTTTTATGTGCTGCTGACAATGCTGCCAAACCGAATACGGATGACGAGAATGGTGAATGGTATAGAACACCTGCTCGTGGATCTTGACCAGCACGTAGAGCTGCGGCTGCCGCAGCGTACTAGACACAAAATTTAATTATAAGGAGACAATAGTGATACAATGTTTCATGAAAAATCTTTTGAAAAAATGAAAATTTCCTATAGTTTCATTTTATTAATAAAAATTTGCATATTTACTTGATGAGCAGCAGTAATAATTGCTGGATCAAATGCTGAAAATCCAGCGGGGGTTGTGACACCCGGTGAAAATAATCGTTCAAATCCACTAGGTACAGTGGGTCTAGGTGGCGGCGGAACTGATGATTGAAGACTTCGTAAACCGGAAGTGTTTACCGGTAAATTGACGTATGGAGCAACCAAACATGGTTCTAATGGTGTACTCACTGGTGGACTCCGGCCGCCTCCATGTTGTCCTCCCGATACAATAATTCCAGCAGCTGTAAAAATTTTTAGAAGAAAAATTAATATTGATAAAATTATTTATCTTTAAACGCATTCTCGAAAACGGCTCAAACGATTTCGATAATATTTCTGAAGAGGATCATCGAATAGTATGAAACTTAGTAGGCAACTTGTAATGCATTGGTGTGATGATGTTCTATTAACTCGACAAAAAATAGTTACTGAATCTTTATTATATTCAATATATAAATTTTGGTTCGCCCCAAGTTAGTTAAGCAATTTACTCAGTCAGTTATTATTTTTACTTGTTTTAATTAACTTGAGTTATAAGTATGTAGTTCCGGTTCAAAATATTGCACTCAAATACAAAGCATAAAAAAACATCAAATGCTTGATATGAAAAATCCTATACATCTAGGGATGGGATGGGGATCGAACCCGTGACCTCTGGCATTCTAGACCAACTTTGGTCAGAGGTCGTGGGTTCCATTCTCATCTTAGATTAAGCATTTTATTCCAAAGAATGATACCTATAAGAGTCAAAACCTCTTTCCTTAAGAACGTTTAGGCTTGAGACTTGATATTAAGGATGTTACGGAGGTACCAATGTCAAAATGCTTTTTATGTCAAGCATTTGATGATACCTGTAAGAGTCAAGACCTCTGACCTTAAGGACGTTTATGCCTGAGACTTGATATTAAGGATGTTAGGGTTCCTCATTTAATGCTTAACGTAAAATTACTGTGAAAATTTCAAAATGTTTTACTAAACCTTTTAAAACTTATTGCAATTAATTAAAAACTGTAATTTAACACGGAGAGTAGTCTTATGAGTGTTCCCAATTTGCATCAATTTGTTTCATCCACTCAATTTGTTTCAATTACCAGTGAAAACTACGAAACGTCCCAAATTTCCAAAGAATGTTATCAATGTTCAGACATATTACTTAAATGTTAAAATAAATAAACACTAGTCACTCCCGTTGGTATAATATAACCGAAAGGCAACCAATGGATAAATAGACACTAGTTTACAGAAGAAAAAAAAAACAATTAAAAAATTTTACAGGTATATTTAGACTTAATCCTTTTCGAAATTTACCCACAACCCTTATAATTATGTACAAATTTTCTGCTGTTTCGATTATTTATAAAAAAAAAAAAAAAAAACGGAAAAGAAAATTAACATTAATTTTTAATTGAATTACATAATTTGAGGGTAGGAAAATTTTTTTGTACAGACATGAAAAATTCGTGGGATATTTAGCGATGAACTAAGATTAAAAAATCAGATGCTCATTTACGTAATACTAGGCAAGAAAAAAAAAAAAACTTTTGCAATCAGATTAGGGAAAATCACTAGGGACCAATTTACAAAACATTTCGTCATTCAAATATATACACTCGAATGGGTTGTAACCGCCCCTAAATAATTGTCTATTGCATACATTGCCAATACATTCAACAGAGATGGAAATACAACTGTGGTTTTCATGAAATGTGTTCGGAAAAACGGATGCCAGGGATATGATGAGAGAGATAGCGAATTCGTATACTGTGTAAATACATTGGAAATTGTGTGCATATACAACAATTTTCCATCGAACGACGGTTGCATGGACGGACGTGTGTAGTCTTTCTCTCGCATAGACAGTCACGGCTTTAAATTATTATATTATTAATAAGATTATGAATTTTTATTTATTTGTATAAATATGGTACTACTGAATAATTTTTAAATGCAATATTTGTTTTGTTAATTTTCAAACATATTCTAGTTTGGTAGTAATGACGCTCATAGACCGGCAGCTTATACGTGAAAACATGAATGTTTAATGTTGGTATAATAACGTAAACAGGAACCAGCCCGTGTGATCCAGCTGTTCAAGACACTCTACTCGAAACTGGGAGATTTGCTGGTTTGATTCCCAACGGCAGTTGTTTGTCAATTAAATTCATAAAATTTACTGGGGCGGTTAATTGACTAAACTGTTAATTGGTTATGCTTGTGAAGGTCTTCTGCAGTTTTCTATCACAAACTCCAGATGAATATTGGCATAGTTCTTACCAAAGTCGGATGCAGACACACTTTATACCAAATTGTAGTCTAAGTACAAATTCCTTGTCCTTTAGGGGGTCGTTAAAAAGGCCTAGAAAGGCCTACTTGCTAGGCTTCGTCCTTCCCTCTGCTACTACGATTACTACTACTAACGTGACCAGGATTAAGTGACCATAAAGACTACATTAAGTGGACATTACGACACAGTGGCTGGGACGTAAACATGAAGAATGTTAGGGACTATAAGAGCGCCACTACTACTGCGTAAGCTACCAATGTGAGGAAGAGATTATAACTTACTGGCTCTCTTGCTATGGAAAAACTTGACCTCATGGGTTAGCTATTCTTTGACGGTTTATAGTCTACTGCCGTCAAAATCCTTTTACTGTTTCTACGAACAGCGCCATGGTTTATCTAGTAGGTGCAAAGAATGTGACATCCTTCGGTATTCTCTTATGTTTCTTGAACAGCCGTTACAACCTTATCTAACCTTTGCGTATACAAACTCTTAATATAAGAACAATCGAAAAATGCGTGAGGAATAAAGTTGTAGAAAATCATGTTTGCTACAATTCATCACCTTATCATTTTTGCTCAAATTCTATTGTGTACAGAGATATTGTGGAATTTAATTTTCAATCTTAAACCGTCAATATTTCTGTAACAGAAAAAATGATAAGAAACAAAATTACAGTAAAACTTAATACCTACAACTTTATTTCTTATAAGTTTTTCTATTTTTCGAATATTAAGGGAGATATGTCAAATATTGTGTTTCCCTCTTCCTTTAAATCCACCTTTCCCCTTGTCCGATTTTACCCATTAACGAACTTGACCTTTTAAATACCAAAAGCACCTCAAATACCAAATTTCGCTAAAAACCATTTATAGTATACACAAAACAGTCGCCTACATTTTTGCATGTTTCGATCGACCTATTATTTATTTTTCTAGTTTAGAAAATCATACACTGTTTATTACATTCGTCTAGGAAAACTAATTGACTATATATATATATATATATATATATATATATATATATATATATATATTATTGAATTGCCTGTACATAATAATTAAATTAAACAACCTTGTTTACAAGTTTTTATAATCAATAAATGCGTTTTTTTCTTCACACAATTAATTGACTTAATTAAGGCAGTACGATCACGGACAAACAATCTCTATATTCAGATTAAATACGAAACCTCAATCTTGTATATATTAAAAGACAGTTTACTTAAAAATCTAATTGTTGAAACAAAGTACAAAGAAGCTAAAAGGTCTAAGTCAATGTTTCCTAATCTTTTTTTCACCACCTTAGGCTGTCTAAAATTCGGATGCCCCTCTATGTAACAGCCCAAAAAACCGTGTCAGAAAATAATTACCTATTTCATATAATATGCGAAGGTCGCGAATGTCTACAGTAGGCTATAGCTGGGCATACGAAACAAAACTGTTCGAGTAAACAGTAGTTGTTGTTACTCTGAACTTTCAAGTGCAACTCTCTAGAAAGTACAACACTTAACTTGAACAATTTTCGAATTGTTTCCTTGAACAATCAAAATTTCTCCATGTGGGATCCACGTTGGCAATCACCGGTCTAAGTTGAAACTACAAAGTTTCAAATCGCTACGATATTTAGAAGAACGTGGAAATTAATTGCCTAGATTTATTTGCTAACGTACAAAGCGACGTACAGATAAATTCCAATCGAAATATGATGAACCTTCTAATATCTAAAGAATATATACGAAAGGGCTTCTGAACTGGAAATTTTCTTCAAATCCTAACAAATACGTTATTAAGAATAAGATTCTCAACATATATTTTCTTTGCTCACTCTAAAGATATATTATTCCAAAAAAAGACCGTTAAGAATGACGGAGGTAGATTTTTCCTCGCACAAAGATGAGACTTGTGACTTCTGAGAGATCACAGCCAAATATTGATGTAGAGAATCAATGGATTCTGTACAAGTTGATAGTAAAAACATCCTTACTTTGTATTCGAATCTTATCGAATTAAAACGATTTTTGCAAAAATATTTCGAACAAAACTATCAAACAAAGTCTATCTCTTATGTCTTCAAAATAAAGTTTACACACCCCGCTACATGTTATTTGTACCTGCAGAAACCTGCAGGGTGTCCTTGGATCCATCAATCCTGGGCCTTCTGTGTGGCGTGTGGCCTCGACAGAATCCTACAGCTTCATCTGCTTAAATTAGCACCTCTTACCCGGACACGTCTCGCCTTCGGGTGACAGGTTGTTCTCAAGGAGGGCACAGAGGACCCCTTGTTCTATAGGTGCTATGGTTTCCATTTGTGGCACCCCTCTTTCTAATTATTATTTTACCGGCTAAAGGAGGGTTGGTTCTAGCTTGCAAGTGCTTATAGTTAAAATGATTTGGTTTTATTTAAGGTTATGTTGATATATTCTCAACCTTGCGAGATGACTTAGGGCTTATTCCGTAATGGTAACATCAATAAATTATAAGTTGGCATCACTTAAAAAGGAGGGGTAGGGATGGATGGATCTGTGTTCCACCATCATAAACATCATCAATCATAAATCTTCTGCTGTAAGAATCATGCAATGACTGAGAAACAAAAAATTAAATAAAATTGAATAAAAACAAAAAATTATATTTTATTTTGTTTAATAACAGACTCGGCCTTGCGCACTACCGTGCTCTAGATAAGATTAACTAAGTATAATTTATAAATAAATAATAAAAATGATTCCTCTATCATTACAATAGCATACGTAATCGTGCTGGAACACAGTACCATCCATCTCTACCTCTCCTTTTTAAGTAATGCCAACTTAAAACTTATTGATGTTACCATTACGGAATAAGCCCATAGATGTTTGATCTGATAATAGTAATTATTCCACTTGACTTTTGAATAGGTTTCCTTTAAGTAGCGATAATAGAGCATATTGGGAACAGGAGTGCTATTTAATAGTTTCTTAGTACCAACTTTAAAACAACATAAAATAAGAAAATAACTGAGATAAATAAAAATAGCAAAATTCAAAACAAATAAATTTTAACTCTACGTGTAATTATTTACCAACGTGAATTATAGATGGACAAGGATGCATTAGAGAGCTTAGATTATAAAATATTTAACATAAGTGATTTATATATTTAAAAAAAAAAAAAAAAGCTTCGTATACAATAGTTATATGTGTAAATAGTTTAAAATGGATACTCAAGGTTTTGTTCCTTAGAAACACGGCTACAATCATATTTTAGTATTATGAAGTTTAGTTACATTAAATTTGTAGCTGGTAAGTCAACTAAACGGAACGAGTAGTATACATAACCTGTACGAGTTTTCTGAGAAGAGGGTATATATATTTATAATATGGGTAGTATTCATATCCCAAAGGAGCAGTATATTACACTTACCGCCTCGCAATCACATCAACACAGTGTGATAGTTCAAACCATCCCCAAATTGTAATCAAATCACCTCTACCCCATGGTACAACATTCAGTCAGATACAAATTACAACAAACATTTTTTTTTTTTCAATTTAATGTTTCAGTGTACGAAAAAATATACACGATTTGATGTAATTATGTATCCGAAATGTAGGTGGATTTTTGTTTTTTTTTTTTTAATTTAATTTTTTTTCTTACTATTTTGGCAATACTGTGTGTTAGTGAATTTTTTTTTTTCAACTTTTAGAAAATTAAACGTTTTTGTGAGTTAGAGGTTAGGTTTTTAGGTAGATAGATAGATAAATCTGGGGGTATGAAAAGTTTTGCACTTTGACTTTATGGTCTATTGTGCTTCTCTTTCTACGTCAATCTGACGAGCTTTGCTTATCCCATGTCTTGGCAATAGCCAGGAGCTTGTTTATCAGGAGGTTCATATATTCGGGGTGAGATGCACCGAATATGCTGTATCTGCTGTAACTGAGAGATTCGCAGTTCACACATCGCACATCGCCGCACATCGCACATAATAGATCCATTGTGGAGTCCTATTGTGTGTAGATGTTTTCGCAGGTGATAATTTCCGGTGATGAATCCGATAATCTTTCGAAGTTTTATCCTATTGGATGCATTCCGAAACAGTGCTTTCCTGAGTTTTTGTTGCGGTATATTTTCCCAGTGATCACAGTTTAGCGACGTTTCTATCCTCATCGATATTCAGACTGCAATAAAATCCTTGTGTTCGGTGTACCTCACCTTTAGGGCTCCCCTGGATTGAGTTGGCGTCTAGATTCAATGTGCACCGGATATGGGTGCCGAACCGTAGGAACATTCCAGGGAATTGTAGTGCCAACGATCTGCCGGATACGAGCATTACAAAAAATCTAGGTGTATCTTTTGCGAACTGCAAATTACTCCTGAAAGAAACCATATTAGACAAAGCCAATATAAGGTATTGAGAGGAACATACTTGCGGTATGGCCAGGCAGATCTTACTCTGGCCAGAGTATAACTCTAGAAGTTCCGAAGATATTATACCTCTACAGAGATCGTCTATAGGCAATGTTATAGCAACCATCACAGGACACTGGCTGGACGGCACATATGCCGAATGTTTAGGACAGCCAGTGCATCACGATTATTGCAGGAGCTGCCACTGTAAGATGGAGGAAGAGACGATGACTCACCTTCTGTGTCATTGCCCTGAAGAGATTTACAGTTCTGGGTCACTTTTTTTTTTGGAGTGAAAAAAAGTTCTTCGAAAAGTTTCTCGAAAATACCTTAACAGAGCAAAGAGCCCAAACATATTTAAGAAAGATTGAAGGATAAAACCAAATGAATATTTTAGCAAATATTTGTATGACCTAGAAACACAAAGCTAAGTTTAACATTTGCATTAAAAAAATGCACATAAATGTTTAGAAAAATTTACCTTTATGAAGTTGACTCTCATGTTTTCGGCATTTAGCACGTCGATTTTGAAACCAAACCTGAAAAACGAACAACAAATGGCAGAAATTAATTTTATATATTTGAACAATAATAGTATTATTAATGAAAAAAAAAAAAACTTTCACCCCAAAATATCAATCATGACTTGACATAAATTGACCATAACTAAATTAAATATTTCAAGTGTTCCACTTAGATTCATTTTTCAATTTGTAAACACGGAAAAAATAACATTTGTTAGTGGTTTCGCATTCTCGATTTGTAGAGATTGATGAAAATTTTTATCTAAAACATTATTTATTTTGAAAATAATACTACAATTCTGCAGAATCCGAAACAAGCTTTGGAATTTTATGTTTGGAATAATACATTTTGGATATGGTGCTAATTTTTTATATCGGACACAAAAATCCAGATTTTACGAATAGTTTCCGAGATATGTATTCTTTATACGATTTTATGCCAACCGCTCAACAAATCGTCAAATAACAAGATTTTCGTATTTTTTCGATCCATTTTTCCGTATATAATAAGCTTCGTCTAAATCGGGAGTAAAAATTATTTTGTAATACCCTTCGAACAAATGACCAAAAATTTTCTGCTATCCATTTGAATGGAAATTTGTATATAAGATAAATTGCACCCAAAAAATAAAATAATATAGTTGGTTTGACGATTCGACGAATAGTTTCCAAGATATGCCTACTTTATATGATTTTCGTATAACTTTTTTGATTGATAAGGCCATTCCCCTTTCCTAATAATTAATCATTTTATCTAGAATAATTGCGAAACAAAAAATGGCCATGGAATTTCATAACAGCATTTGGATCGGGCATCTTGTTTCTTAAGGCAATGAAAATTAACGGAACTTTGGAAATGGTAAACTATGCAGTGAATTGCTTACAGCAACCCAAAATTCTGATTGGGTATTTATCATTAAAAGCAGCTCTGCAGCGTTTACAGCTTAAAAAAGAAAAGGAAGATCTTTCCTGAAAGGAAATAGAGCGATATATCTCTGTACACATTAGACTTTGAGCAAAAATGATAAGATGATGAATTGTAGCAAATTTGATTTTCTACAATTTTATTCCTTATGCATTTTTCGATTGTTCTAATATTAAGAGAGATATTTTATATTTTGTATTTTCTTCTTTCTTTATAATCCCCCCCCCCCCCACCGCCATTCCCCTGGACGTATGTCATTTATTAATAAAATTGGACTTGCAAATACTAAACTCATATACGATATTTCATTTTGATCAGACTAAAATTGTGACCGCTAGAGAGTGATTTATGTATTCTAAGGAAATTCGCTAAGTTGAAACAGCTCCTGCGTAATGAATTTTTTCAAAAGGTGCCACCAATCTAGCAACTAGCAAGCATATGCATGGGTTCGAAATGACTCTAATGCTTAATTCAGTTTCTATTTCTGAGAATAAATAAACCTTAAGTCTAAATATATTTACGAAACTCTTTCGAATAAACAAATATATTCGATAAACAAAATCAAATTATTCACGGAGACATCTAGTGGTTTAAATATACAAATAAAAAACAATAAAAAGCCATTTGAATACAAAACAGAAAAATAAAACAATAAATAAAAATGATACGCCGGACACATTTCTTAAATTGTAATTGAGTTAAGTGCTTCTTTAATCGTTTTAAGTGAATTTTTTTTTTTTCTGTGAAATATTTATCCAATATTATTGTTTAAGGGTGTTTTTAAGGGTATATATTATCATCCCCTTGCTACTAAATGGTATATTTGTACTTACTTAAATACTTAATAATAGTATTTGTTATATTTTATTATTATCAACTAGTTTGTGCTATTAAATACTATTTCGATTTGTGTACATGAGATAGAGAATATAGATAGTAGATACATCATGCCCTACGTTTTGTTTTTGTATTGGTTTCGCATTATTTTATATTCAAATGTATTCAAAATGTTAGGTTATGTTCTTCATTCGATTAATATACGTCTATGTGTGCTATACGGGACGTTATCCTATTACATGATAAATATCTTTCAATTTATTAACGATGTTTCGATGTTCTTCTGAGGTTTATCGATCATCATTGTATTCCTTATTCAATTTACCATTTGAAAAATGGGGGTATGGTCTATTAAGTTCTTCTAACGTCAAACATTCAACGTCTATTAATCGATTCACGGCTAATAATTTAGTTCAACCATATTATTTGATCCCTTGTTCAGTCTCGATTACGAGACTACACCTGGAATGCAAGAGTGACTGCAGATCCTGTGTAGAGATGGATATACAATCTATGGAATATTCCCTCGAACAACTCCTCGAAAATTTATTACATCCTAAAGGCCCAATTACACCTACCGAGTAGGTGATTACATTCCAGCTGGTCAGGGCGAGACAGTTGTCCAATGTGTTCCGCAATGTTAACATGTGCCCGCGAAATAATAAGAGAAAAATGTTTCATTTGACCACTTGGACATTTTCAAAATGAAAAAACAAAAGAAATTGAAAGAAAGTGGGACAATAATTGACTGATAATGGATGATGATAAGAAAGTTGCAATAGAACACGGGCACTCGCCAGCCGCAAACGTGATTACACTGGCCGAATGGGAGGGCGAGTGGCTACTCAGCCGAAAAGATAGAACATGCCGAGGCCGAGTGCGCTGTCTCGACCGAGTACTCGGTAGGTGTAAATAGGCCTTAAGCGATGGCCGAATGATTCATTTAGACGTAGACGCCATGCTTTACATTTCTGGGCATTGTCAACGAATGATACTGATCGATGAATGAATTGAGAAGTATTTGAAGTACAACGAATTGAGAAGTACAGCAGTTTTACATTAGTAAAAGACCCCCCCCCCCCCCCCGCACTCTCGATACACTGAAGCTGAACAGGATGCAATTGCGGAAGGTTACCGGATTCATTACCGGGCATTATGCCCTGCTGAAGCATTTGCACACAATGGGACTCCATAAAGAGTCTATTGTGTACAGATTTTGTGGCGAAGAGGAAGAAAAATCCAGCCATATAATCTTTGACTGCGAACCTCTGGGTTACAGCAGATACAGGATATCGGCGAATCTTACCCCGAATATACGATCAGTGCAATACTTTTTAAACCTCAAGATGTATCTATCTATCTTTCTAAAAGACTTCATAGTATGGATGTTTAATAATAATTGCAGACTGAAGAAGATAAAATCACGAAGTGTAGTTTATAAAACCTTTTAAAGATAAAGATATAAGCAAACAGACTTACCTGAACTCTTGCTTCACTTAAACCAAGTCGTTGACTTAATTCTTCACGCATAAATGCATCTGGATAATGTGTTTCATCAAATAATCGTTCCAATTCATTTAGTTGTTCCAATGTGAAATTGGTACGTGATCGACGTTGTTTCGCCGTAGATGTAGATGAACCTAATGATCCATTACCGGCAATTGGATTTGTATTTGTTACAGATGATGTTGAACCACCTGAACTAATATTTGTTTGACTTAACGATGGCTCTTGATTGGTCGTTGAATTTTGATCCTCGTGCTTTTTTATCACTATAATTCAATTACAGCTGTTTGTGAAATTGTTTTGATAAATTTTAAAATTCATTTATACCTCGCACAGTGCTTAAAAGTTTTTGCAATATAATTCAGGCTCTCGAGATACCGAGATTTTATTAGTATGGTTTACGCTTGGTGCAAAACAGCAGACTCAGGGATATCGCCAAGAGAAATCTCTTTGGCACCCAAGAATATCTTAAGACTATCTATTTCGTTAGATCTTCTTTTTAGGTCACGAGGAAGAAGAATATTGTGGAAAACCATATGAGTAGATATGCATGTATCGACATATGACATGAATGGAGATTTTTTCGAGCTTTTGGATCATCGCGAATTCTCAAATTCCGGCGGAGCCTGCTAATTAAGTCTAGCTAAGTGTACTTAAAGTGTTCAGCTGTGGCATGGTTTTGTCTGCCACAATATTCTATGACCTGTGATGGGCTTTGATTTATGACTTATTGAGTATCTTATTAAGAACACGGCAAGGTCTAACGAGAGGAAGGTTTGAGGTGAAGCCTCTTAACACCAGAGTGTTCTGATTTGAGTACGTATAGTTACCATTTCTTAACCAGTCCAAGTAGCCGAGCGGTCTAAGGCGTTATGTCTGCGCAGTATGCATACTTGGAAACTGGGAGGTTATGGGTTCGAATCCCGACATAAACTGTCGGCGTATGGACAAGAACAGAGTAACCCGCTATGCTTGAGAAGGTTTTCTGCAGTTTCCTTCACGAACTCCAGATGAATATCGGCATATTTCCTATCATAGTCGGCTGCAGCCGCATATCCTACCAATTCCTAGTCTATACACATAGATTCCTTCCACTTCACTCACATCCTCACATCCTTAGGCATCAAAATGGACCTTATGGTCGAAATGTAGCCCGTTCAAGGCAGCTTCTACAATCTATCTATCATTTCTTAAGCTGAGGGTCTTCGTGTTGACACGGCTCTAGCGTCGGCATACCATGTAGTCCAAATAAGATTTAGTACAAAATTTATACGCATGTTTAAACACGATAAACAAATTCAGAAAAAAAACTAAGGACTGTATATGTACAATAATAAACTGATTATCTATAAACAAAATACTACCCCCACTGTACTCCCTCCCTATTTCTTGTTTGATTTGATGATAAATACGAAGAATACAAGATTGAAGTAAACTACAAGTTGACTACTACGTTACTTATACGAGTGTTATATTATGGATGAGTGAATTGAGAGATCTGTACTATGCTGTACAAGTGTAGTCAGTAGTGTACCTATACCATAACATAAAGAAGGGATTGTGTAAGATGGGGTTATTGGGGTAGTTTGATTTGATTTGATTACCATTCTGTGTATCGCATTATATACTAACAAACATTATTTAATTATATTTGTTTATTTAGAATTTAAACAAATTTGTTTTTTTTTTATATTTATTCTGTTATTTATTTTTTTGAAATCATTTTATTCATAAATGAAAAGTAACGAATTAACGTAACAGTATAAAGTTTTAGAGCTTTTATCTATAATATATACAGCTCTGACTGATCTATACAAAACCTTACCCACTTCTAGACATGCTAGAAGCTTGCGGTTTTGTCATTCGACGCGGAATAACTTCAAACTTATGGAAAAAAATTGGATAACTTTAATTTTCCTAATGCAAACCGCCGAAAATGGAGAAAAACCCAAAAACACCTTCTTTACTTCTATACATGCTAGAAGAGTGCGGTTTTTCGAATTATGTCAAGGACGTGGAGCCAAGGCTGAAGCCCTTCCAGGGTGTCAAACAGAGCGACTATATATATGTGGATGTGGGTTTGAAAATCTTGAGAAATATCAAGTGAAAATAGCAACTAACTGAGTTAATTGCTTAAATACTCTGCATATACTTAATTAAATATCAATGCGTGAACTGCTTATTTTACTTTTTACACACGAATATATAAAAATACGAGGTAGTGTATAAAGATACTAAATAAATATATGCTTTTGTAATTACAAAACCATTTGGTTTATTTAAAAAACTTTCAAATAAAAGTTGTTTCTTTTTAGAAAAAGGGATATTTATTGTTTTTAAATTTTTCTATCTCTTCAAGTTTCAAAGATAGATATTTTCCTCCTAGTGGAAGGATAAATGGGCCAATTTTATCCATTCCCGAGTTTCCGCTCTAGTTTTTGGGTTATCGTGTTGACAGTTGAACGGACGGACATAGTGACATGCGGAAATGGACTAACTATAAAATTTTATAAATCCCTATAACAAAAGTAATAATAAATCAAACATCTTTAATAATTTACTCTTCCAACTAATCTCTAGTCAAAATATCGTGGCATCAATCCCTTCCCCAGCAATATGAGCTTTAGAGAATTCTTTAGAGGTCATATTTATGATTTGGACGTCAGATAAGAACTCTTCAAGAAGTCCTTAAGAAGTCCAAAATATGCCACTTAAAGAGCACATTAAGACTTCTTAAAAAAGAACTTTCGAGAAATTCTTTTTTCTGACTTGATAAGAGCTCTTAATTTGGAATTCTTAAAAATGATTAAACTTCTTTGAGAAGTCTTTCAAAAGATTTCGAAGTCTTTCTGATTTGAATGCTGTCTGGGTCAACGGATGTCTTTATGGAGATAATAAGCCGAATTTTTTTTTTTCGTGCTTTTCAATTTCTTACAAGAATACAAAGAATAATTTATAAAGGAACCACCTGTTATTCTTGATTAAACAGTAAAGAGTAAAGAAAGTATTACTCCTAAAAAATTGCCTAAGGGTAAAATTTTAATTTACGCTAATAACAAACAGCAAGAGGCAAAAAAAAAAAGAGTTATTTTTCTAATTTGTAAATTGAATACATTTGAAAAGCATAAAACTAGAACGCAAGTTATTATTCCCGTTGACACAAGTTTTAGATAAGTTTATACGTATCCAGAATGTGGTATTTATATTGTGTCATATCCTGCAGGCATTTGTTACAAGGGTTACAAGCAATGAATAATCTTTATCTTATATTTCATTTTAAAAGCATTGTTTATATATTTATAAGAAAACCGAACATATTCTAACAAGTTACTAGATAATTAATTAGAGTTTATAAATGTATACATTCATTTTGAACAAAAAAATAATACTGTGGTGTGAAATACTCTCACGACCTCTAAATACAAAAGATAATCAAATGAGTGGTTTTAATGAACAGTGAAAAATTTCCAGCATCGGACTGAGCCTAAGAGGCCCGGTGGCATCATGACTAAGGACCCGCCATTCACTTAGTATCGAGGTAGAAACCCAACGTTAATAATAATCAAATAGGCAAAAGTTTTTGGAAGTTTTTGTTCTCAAAAAAGTAAAAAAAGCTACTATCATCCTTAACCTATGTTTAGGATAATCAACGAGTCCAACAGTTCTTATCCCGTCGCAAGAACGAAGCCTCTCTTAATGCGTTTCAACAGACATACTTCCTGTCGAAGATCTCTTCGAGACAAATAAAAGTATGTTTATTTGATAAAAATCTGTTTGATCTAAATCATCTTCGCAGATCTATTTCTGTTCTTTTCCGTGTATACACGATTTTGCATATGGGTAGTAAGCCTGGGGCTCCCACGCAGGTTAGGGCTCGGATGAAAATCGCCACCCTGACTTTATGGCCAGTCCGACACTGAAGATTTCTCAATAAAAAGAATGCATTTTGGATCATCTATACATCCAGTCTAAACGCAGAATACAGAGGGCCGTGTCTGAATGTATGGCCGCCTCCAAGTAACTTATGAAAATGCTGCTGCCGGATGTGCTTATGAAAATTTCTCAACGGGAGGTCTTGTACTACAACATACCTACTTTTTATTTCAGCTAATTTGGTCGAGAGCCAATTCTCAAAAGGATTCTGCGGGGTCCTTTCAATTCATTACTTGTTTTTGCCTTTCTTTGTTAATCAGGGCAACAGAAAGAAAATTGAAAAGTGCTCTAGTTTTGGATATCCAATTTACTTAAGAAATTAAAAATTGAGATAATTAAATGAATTCGCGATAGTTAACCGAATTGTCGCTTTATCTTGATGCGATATTCGAAAGAATATGTACGAATATAAGATATCTTGATGACAGTCGACCAAAAACCTAATTTAATAAGAATGATTTACAAATACAAATTTGTGGACTTTAAACCAATGTTTATTTTATCCTCAATATTTAATAACCATCAACAAGTTTGTTGGTAGTTATCAAGTATAACACCTAGAGACATATGTATTGCACTAACATGTGTATAGATAGATATTGAAGTCCACAACAGAGTTGTATCGACAGTCTCAAGAGCTCCGGTGCAAAAATTCTAGAGAACCTTTTCTGTTGAAAATCGGCTACTAACAAAGGGATTTGACTGTGTCGCGTGGACACGGCTGTGTGGTTTACGTGAATGCGTGTACGTTACAGATAACGGGTAACGTAACATGGTATCACAGGATTGCTCTTGAGAAGCCCTTTGGCTTTTCGACGAGTATAGGCCGACATTGAATTATTTATTTTTTACTTGAACACCATTTATATTTACTATAACTATTTCACAGTAATGTTTCATACACGCAATAGGGAATATGCATGAAAATTTTTTTTCACATTTATTTTCAGAATATGAAAATACTATTAATACTGTAATAATATTTAAAAACGAAATTAAAATCCCGGCAAATATCAAGGAAGCTATAAGCTTTTAAAAATTATTATCTGTCTCTTTCTTGCAAAAATACTAAAAACAGAGTTTTACGTGTATTTTAAATGGTGAAAGTGTAATATGACGTCACATAACATATCAAGAGGGCTATCACCCTCTTTGTCTAATCGCGGGAATTTCAATCATTCATATCTCGCTTATTTTTAAAGTTATTTAAAAAGTAATTTTACCTTGAAATTTGTCAAGTGAACATGCTTCAATTCAAGTGAAAAAAAATTTTCATGCATATTCCCTATTGATCTTGACGAAAGCTGACGATTAAAACTCAAACGAACGTCCTAGATTCTCCGAGTCAAAAGTTATACTAAATGAAAATTATGTGACGCAGCGAAACGACCACAAAATGGCAGCGATTCCCCGGCATCACAGTCTTCACTCAACGTAACAAATTCGGACTGTCGGCGTATGGACAAGAATGAAGTAACCGGCTATGCTTGAGAAGGTTTTCGGCATAGTTCCTATCATAATCGGCTGCAGCCGCATATCCTACTAATTCCTAGTCTATACACAAAAATTCCTCCCACTTCACTCATATCCTCATATCCTTAGGCATCACAATGGACCTTATGGTCGAAATGTAGCCCGTCCAGGGTAGTCTCTACAATCTGGCTATCTATCTATCTATCTCCCGATTTTGTTATCATCAGTTTTCTAAATTACCTCCCACTATGTTAGCAAATTTGAAGAAATTCGTCCTCACATCAAAAGTACATGTTAAACTCCATCCTGTATATTTGATAATATGTTGGATAAACCATACTGCGAAACGGTCGGTATACACAATATACGTTGCAATGAGAAATAATAAAGATCTCTAGAGAGGTGTTAAGTTAGACACAACACTTATTTAATGATGCTATAAGCAATAACAGCGCATAAAATTCATTGTGAAACAAATTTAGTATGGTATGAGGCAAGATGGTAAAATAAAACGTTGTTACTACACACAACCATCTACAATTCTACAGTATCTTTATGCCATAAACTCATGTTTCTAAATGAATTGTATTTCATTCAAATAATATATATTTATTCAATCTGCCGAATGGAATGGAGGGGTTGAGAACGGGGGCTAACTTAGATATTAGTTCGATGAACTAATGTTGTTCTTCATAATTATTACCTTCAATTTGATATTCCTATATGTTATTGTCGTTGAGTTTGTGAGAGTTTGAATCATATTGATCTGGTTCAAAGTATTGGATATGTCATTCTTTTAGCGAATTTCCTGAAAGTAAATAGAGCTATTGGTCTCGTACCGACTTGTAACCGACTCTGAAAATGACCATCGATCCTACCTAGTAGGTGTCGAAAATCACCATCTGTAAAATTTATATATATATATATGGCTGTACTCGCTCTAGAGGTCACAATTTTAATCTGATTGGAATGAAATTTGGTATTTGAGGTGCTTTTAGTATTCAAAAGGTCAAGTTCGTTATGGGTAAAATCGGACAAGGGGAAAGGGGAGGTTTAGAGGACGGAGGAAACACAAAATTTGATATATCTCCCTTAATATTCGAAAAATCGAAAAATTTATAAGAAGTAAAATTGTAGGTACTAAGTTTTACTGTAATTTAGTTTCTTATCATTTTTTCTGTTCCACTAATATTTACAGAAATATTGACGGTTTAAGATTGAAAAATAAATTCCTTAATATCTCTGTACACATTAGAGTTTGAGCAAAAATGATAAGGTGATGAATTGTAGCAAACACGATTTTCTACAACTTTATTCCTTACGCATTTTTTGATTGTTCTAATATTAAGAGACATATTTTATATTTTGTGTTTTCTTTTTTCTTTATGCCCCCATTTCCCCTTGACGTATATCATTTATTAATAAAATTGGCCTTGCAAATACTAAAATCATATCAGATATTTCATTTTGATCAGACTAAAATTGTGACCGCTAGAAAGTGATTTATGTATTCTAAGGAACTAATACCTGCGTAACGAATTTTTTTTTCGGAATTCGGCCAAATACTACGCAGTATTCGATTGAATAATGAATATAAAATAAAGTGTCCGAATAGAAATTGCGAATACACTAATTCGAACTATTCTCTGAGAAAAATTGTGCTGTCGTTGTCTTGGTAACACATGCAAATGCATGAGGATCTTCGAAACTAAATACCTGGTATTAAAAATTTCACATTTAATAATAAACATTCAATATAACTAATTACATAAAATGCTTTTAATTGCATCGTAAAATGCGATCTATATTTAAAAAAAAAAAACAAAAAACAAAAACAAAGTCTTGATGAATAGACGTACAAATTGTACTCGAAAACACCCAGTAAAATAATTTATACACTTAATTAAATAATGTATACAATTGTCTTATAAAACAACAACAATAACAACAACAACAACAACAAAAAAACAAAAACAAAAGTTGTTTTTGCAAGTAAATATAAAACTCTCCATGCACAAGCATTTAAGAAAAAGCATTTTAATTAAATTCATCCTGTAACTGAAAGCATTTGTATTTCATTGAAAATAATAATACCAAGTCTTCAGATTAATTTAATTCCATTAAGCTAATGAGGGTAGAAAATATCTAATGAAACGAGTCTATTAACGGCTGAGATATACTGTTTTTATTAACACCGACTCCGTTTATTTTATATACAATATACACACCGTATTACATCTCCACTCCCTCCCTCTGTGCTATAATAGTATGTCTGTCTTTGTTTGATAAATTGTGTAATGCTTTTGTAAGAAGTGTATGTAGTTAAGAAAATTTTTAACTATAGGTTGTGCAATAAATAATTGCGGGGAAATTTGAACTCCCCTGCAAAAAAATTGAAACATTCTAACTGTTAAAAAAATTCCGACTTTGGGTAGGAGTATTCGGCAAGCCAGAGATCGTGAGTTCGATTTCATAACAAGATGTGTATGATATTTCACATCAAGTATCTATTTGATGTCAAAGCATTTTACCAATGCAGGTCAGACATATAACTTAGATGTCGAAGTAAGTAAACACTAGTCACCTCCGTTAGTATAATATAACCGAAAGATAAGCATAATAAGATGGAATGGATAAACTAAATCAGGGGTGGTCAACAAGTCAATGGCAATCGACCGGTCAAAGCCAATTTTGGTCAATCGCTCGCGAAGTCTTGACAAAAATTGTAAGTGAAGAATTTGAGGATGAAGATTTCAAGCAACAAATAATCCTGTGATTTTTTACGTAGATGGATGCATAGAATGGTTCAGTACGAGATGCATAAATTAGTAAAAAATAAATCTAAATATCTTATTATTCTTCTGTCAGAAATTTTCCTAATCAAAAAAAAAATCGGGAAAATGATATCTTAAAATCAAATTATCAGCCATTCTGTGCATTTTTATAACAACTTTTTCATCAGTACCTTCGAACAAATAGACCACTGATCTAGAATGTCAGAGATTGTGAGTTCGATTCGCATACAAGATGTGTATTATTTTTCACATCAAGTATTTGATGTCACATAATGTCAAAAAACCACTAAATTCATAGACACTGTATGATTATAGATGATTCTATAATCAACTTCTAATAATATTCTATAATTTACGTATTTCATGGCAATTACTTTTTCGGTTATGTTATACCAACGGAAGTGACTAGCGTTTACTTACTTTGGCATTTAAGTAATATGTCTGAACATTGATACCATTTTTTGACATCAAATGCTTGGTATAAAAAATCATACACATCTAGGGATGGTGTATACATTCACAAAGGATAACTTTGAATGGAAATTACCTAGAAATAATAATAATCGTTGAAAATGTCGAATTTTCTAAAAGTAAGACTTAAAAACCAATTACATTGTTTTCCGAACAGCCTATATATATATATATATATATATATAATATTCTACATAGAGTTTTCACCTAGAAACAGATCCATAATATGACTGTATTTTATTTTTCTAAAACGTCTACATAAAGAAAATGTCATGTTTTCCCTTTTAATTTTGTTATATTTTCTTAAATATTTTCCATTCTTCGGTATTATTTTAATGTAATTAGTTATATTGTTTTTGGTGATTTTCTTTAAATTGGAAAATTTCTATAATGTCAAGATTCTAGCATTATGTAAAATTATCTAGAATTATGTGAAAATTTTAATATTTTGTTTAGTTTAAAAGTTATACGAAATAGTTTAAGAGTTTTGGGAAATAATTGAATTAGTTTTATTTAATACTAGCTTATACCCGCGGCTACCCGCGGCTTTGCCACGTTTTATTGTTACATCTTCAGCTCCAGGTATTTTAAGACTAAATTAATATCTCAATGTAATTTCCCACCGCTTCCACTACTTTAAATATTTATCGACACTTCCACCAAATTTGTATTTCAGCGAATATTTTCGAATTCATTCTCTCACAGCGAGATAAAACTAGGTTTTAAGTATAATCATAAGCTATTAAACAATAAAAATCCCATCAAAATCAGTCCAGTAGTTTTTGTGTGATGCGCACGCAAACAATTAATCAAATAAAAAGACATTTATTTTATAATTTGAGATATACAGACTGTGTTGGAGTGCTTTTCCAATAGAGAATCAATGTTAAATATTATTTATTACTGGCAGGCCGTGTGGTTACTGTGCGGAGTCAGTCAGTAGACATGTAATGAGAGTCATCTCATATGCGTATGGTAGTTTGTTTGTCATTTAAGAGTGTGTACTGACTCATTGACTGTATGTAGTGACTCATTTAAGAGTGTGTGCTCATTACATGTGTACTGACTGACACCGCACAGTAACCACACGGCCTGCCAGTAATAAATAATATTTAACATTGATTCTCTATTGGAAAAACACTCCAACACAGTCTGTATACAAGTCTAAAACAAATTTGTTAAAAAACATAACAAATAACAAATAACTGAGTTTTGCTTGAATACCCGGTATATATAGAGTCCATCATATCAATGCTCGAACTGTTTATTTTACTTTTACACACACACAAATGTAAAAAATTCGTATGAATGGTGCTTTACATTTATATTTTTGTAATCAAGAGCAATTACAGATGTTTGGGCTGAAATTGTGATAAAACTATTCAGTGCATGAAAAAAAGTTTCAAACAAATCTCAAACAAGTTTCTATCTCTTACGCTTTCAACGATGGATACTTTTTGTAAATCTTTGTGCTTTAAGGGAGTTCCAGTATGAAATCACTTTTCGACAGATTTTGTTCTGTTTTTTTTTTCACACGTTAATAAGGTTTTCTAATAAATCTCGAAGTTTCAGAATTTTTGACCGTTTAGAACGTGAGATAATTAATAACAAAGTAATCATTCTCTCTCATTAGAAGCTGGTAAAACTTCATTCCTGCCCAACTATTATCTGTGGTATTGAAAAAAATACTCGACAGAATTTAAAAAAAAAAAAGCACATATTTTCTATAATCGACATTCAAATAGTATAACTTAACAATAATATAGGCAATGCGATCACATTAATTTAAGTTATATTAAGAATTATAATCACATCTATTCTAACAGCCATATTGGTGGCCATATATTGTACTCGACTGTACATTGCTAAATTCGCAATTACAAAATCATGGATATTACAATGACTTTTTGATTTTGAGCGAAAAAAACTTTCAAAATTGGCTCCTGCACTCCAAACTTAATATTTAAATCGAAACTTTTGATGTTTGGATCCATATTTTAGGGATTGCCAGAATGTAATGCCGCCTATAGTCTAAAATTGGGTTTACAAGGCGAAATTTGATACCTCTAAAACTTCATGAAACAAATCTTTGGTTCTAGTGGGACGGAAGAAAAAAAAGTACAAAAGAAATTAATCTGATTTCGAATTAATCCAAAATAATAATGAAATACATCTAAAGCTTTGTGTTAAAGCTCTTGATATTAATATACTCCCAGCTTACTTGCCGTCGCAAGATTGAAATTCAAACGTCATAAATCAAAATTTCTGATAAAATTTTTAATTAACAAGACCAAAAGATTATGAATTTTAAAATCCTTTTTGTCGGGTAATTGTAGAGTCAAAATTTCAACTCGAAAATATAAATTTGAAATTTTAATAAAGTCTTCACAAGTTCTAAAAATTCTTACATAAAATTGATCAGTAACATTTTGGTTGTTCAACAGTGTTCCAGTGAAAAATTTCGTACACTATTTTCGGCCAAAATGCGTTTCCAAATTTAAAAAACAAAAAACAATCTTACCTGGTTTCGTATCATCTTCAGTTAAATAATATTTAGCATCTGAATTTTCCATTGAAAGAAAATTTCTGCCATCTAAAGATCGATTATGATCCTCAGATCCTGAACGAGAATCGTCCATATCAATAATCGATGATGCTGGAGAACTTTTTGGTGTAAGCGTGCGTTGTTCCGAGCCTAATGTAGTACCCCATTTAGCTGGTGTCGAATCCGACGGTAAATCAGAATTTTCATGACGCTAGAAAAATTTTTAAATAAAACTTTGTACCCTTTCAAAAAGGATCATAAGTAAATAGAAAATTACCTCATCCTCGTGTCCAGGAAATCCATGGGCTGGATGGATCATTAATCGATCCAAATCCCGTTTATAAATTTCCTTTAAAAATGTCAAGGGTGTTCGACCCAAAAACGATGCGTTCAACATATCTTGCGAAATTGTGTAGGCAGTATTTTGTACCACTGAATTGTCACTTTTCTTTGGCGTTAAATCAGAGATTAACCAATTTCTTGGTTTATTATCCTCAGTCTTAATCCGTTTCGGTGGTTTTGGATCCAAATCCGTATGGATTTTCGTATCATCCCCATTCTGTTCTGTCGGTTTAGATAATTTACGTTTTTGTGGATTACTCTCCATTACTGGTGTTTTATCCACAATTGGTTCAGGTGAACATTTTCCAACTTGATAATTTTTACGATTGTTATTTAATTCAAACGATTTCGACACAAAATTTGCAAGTTTTTCCATTGCATTTGTAAAATCACAAAACAAACAAAAATTTCCAAACAAGTCCAAAAAAAACCAAACAAACAAACAAAAAATTGTTTTTCGCAATTCACAAAAATTTTCACATTGCACAGAAAACACTTGAAAAACACAAACGCAAAAAATAAATACTCACTTGTATATGAAAATCACATGAAAAACTTTGCATACTTGTATTTGGGGAAAATTTATCCGGATCTAGTAATTATTATGGCCTCATATATAGACAATTATTACCAATAATGAGTAAAAGCACTATGCAACTTTACAATTTTGTAAATAAAACACATTTTAGAGCTTGACGCTTTAAGGGTTGTTTGTTAAGGGTGTGGCTTGAATATATAAGGGTGGGTTTCATGTTTAACATCGTGTATTCTGATTGGTTGTGTGCTGACAGCTTAATTTGTTTGCGATTACAATCACATACCAGTTACTGAATACACAAATACGATCCTCATTATTTGTTACTGTACAAGGATAATATTTCAGGGGTGGATTTAGTCGGGAAATTTTCTTTTCACGTCCAGTTAGAAAATTTTACATGATCATTAGGACACAAAAAGTATCGAAAGCTCTATAAGACAAAGTTCTTAACATCCTTACAGCAAACAAGGATAATCAGATTATAATAACCAGATTCAAAAACCTTAATCAGTAGGTCTAAATTAATCTTAAGTAAAAATGCAAAAATAACAATCTTAAAAAATGTATAGCCTTAAAACAACAACAAAAAAGAACTTCCCGTTACCTCCACCAAATTGATATGTTAAATGATAATGTTAATAATATGCCTACACATCATCGTGGAAAAGAGCTGATCATCGTCAAACGACGGAACAGATGTTTAAGGATCTCTGCTAATAAAAAAAAACCGCATCCAAATCGGTCCACGCGTTTGAGAGCTACCATGCCACAGACAAACCCACAGATAGACACACATATAGGCTTATAACACCCCTCTTTTTGCGTTGGGGATAAAAAACTCAGTCACCAAATTGGAAACAGAGAGTTCTAAACCGCAGCAGGATTCCCTAGTCTTTTTTACAAAACTCAAAGGCATTTTTGATTATTTTCAATTGCAGAAAAATAAGTTGTGTGAGGTCTTGAACACGGTAATCCAAAATTCGTTCAGGCAGGTGAAAATTTATTGGCGATAATATACAACTTCCTAGAACAGTCCTTATATTTTTACAACATTTTTTTCATTAAAAAGGTCCTTCGTCTGCTGAAAATTACAAGTCAATAAGAAGATGAAGCTAGAATTAACGATTAGTCAAAGAACTTCAAGGAAAGTGCTTTAAACTTCACTTCAAGGAAAGTGTTGGGTCATCGGAAGAACGTCTAAAACTGAAGATCTTTGATGTTTAAACAGCACAATTCATAACTATTCATAAGGATTCGAGCTTCGCATTGTAGCTATTTGCATTCTCTGTCGCTTATTATAGATCTTCACCTCCGTGGTGCGTTGTACTTGTTTTCAGTCGACAAGCTAGCTTCAAATCTGGCTATAAAAGCTACCACACTTTTATAGAAATTTAAGAGTTTTTAAATGCTTCTCTCAAAGCTAATTGGGAACTAAACTGTTCAAAATTGCAAGATTGTTCGAGCTTTGTCTTCTTTCCTCGATCTCGTAAGATCACGCTGCCCTATATGGTAGAATATTCGCATTTTTGCCTTTACAGCCATTGTAGTATTTTGCCAATAGTATCCACAAAATAATCGGATAATCGTATTTTCATCGATCATTTATGACTAAATAGAGTAAAAGGCAAACTGAAAAGTTAGACCAAAGCAAATCAAACCGTCGAATAGTTCGCCTAATAATAGTTGCAGTACGATTAAGCTCAGTACTTTTCAGTTGAAATAACAAGCTGCAGGTTTTACACGAGGAAACTTTTATCCAGAAAATCCAACATAACTTACAGCGAAATTGACTGATTATTAAGTCACGTTTTCTAGAAGGATCCTAACGGGGTTCCTTAGCACGGCGTTGATTTCGAATCGTCGTACATAAATTAGTATTTTTGTGGATTTATTAACATGCGTATAGTTTCAAGGAAAACAAAAGAATTGAATTGATTTAAATAATTGACTGAATATAGGGATAAATAAGGATATCGAGGACTATTTATTATAGACAATATAAATGCCTGCTATTTTAATAATAAATACTATGATTACAAATAAAAATTGTTCGTGATCCCATAATGTGGCGACAGCGTTTTCAGCTTATGATGATCATTTAAAGGTCGAACCAACAAACAAAAGAGAGGGAATATGGTTTTTGTTTTAAATATAACAGACATATCCCTATAATAGTTACATAATGGTTCAAATAAAGTGTCCTATGATCGATATAATAAAGAAATTATGATTAAAATTCAAAATTCATCCCAATTACACAAAATTTGGTGTCAGACATACACCAAATTATTCCACATCTCGGAGATAGTTACGATTAGCTAATTCATACTGATGATGACTATTTTTTTGTGGTCAAAATACGTATTTATAAAATACAAATCATGATGTCATTTAAGAGTGGGGATTTAGTGATGCCCACTTAATTTATAATATTATTATTCATTACGTATACACACACACACACACACACTACAGACTACAGAGTACTCCGACTATTTTTATTTCTTTATGAAGCATTGTGTAGTTATTATAGTAAATAATATTTAACAGTGATTCTCTATTGGCAAAGCTATCCAAATCAGGCGGCATATAAAGACAATGCGAAAATGGTTATGCTATTTATTTTCGAACAACTTTGTATTTACTGACGAATATTTGGCATGTGGAAAATTGTGGTGTATAGTGCAACGCAAGGGGAGTTAAATTGATGAAAATAGTATTATGTTATTATATAAATGTGTATGTGTGTGTGTATAGGTTTAGTTTAGAGATAGACGATTTGCTAGCTTGGTATGTTAAACTAACTGAGTATGATTTCATTAGTAATCAGTGCTTTTGAATTAGAGATGTGTCTCTATTGCGGTAGATACCAAACATGTTTAATTGATTTGCTATTTCCTATTCAATTTGTGCAATTTTTTTTTTACTGCAAATTTGAGTAGAGATTTGTTTTAGCCATTGTGTGTGCAATTTTCATGAAAATTTTGTTCCGATAGTGATCATTTTTAATATTTAATATATTATCAGTTTAGTCACATGTTTGTAATGGTTAGAAATATTGATCAGAGAAAATTCGGAACAGATGTTCATAAAAGGTTCTAATTGCATCAAAATAAAAATCAAATGAAATAACGAACTGCGATTTCTTGAGATGTTCGAGACCTAAGAAACGACTTTAAGTTCGTGAAGAGAAAAATCGAGCCATGTATTTCCCGGAAATTAAATTTATTAAATCGTTATAGACAGAAGAAAAGTCCTTGGAAACTGGAATGTTATGGGTTCGAATCCCGACATTGGCAGTTTGTCAATTATTAGAAAAAAAAGGGGCAGATAGTGCCGATATTCATCTGGAGTTACTGCAGAAAACCTTCACAAGCAGAAAAAAAAACCTTGACAGTTTAGTCAATTAACCGCCCCTTTAATTGTTTAATTGACAAACTACCGATGTTGAGATTCGAACCCATAACCTCCCAGTTCCAAGTAGACCAAGCGGGCTACTTGAGCTGGTAATTACTTCCAAATTTGAAATCTGTATCAATTGAAGTAAACAATTTTTGCCAAATATGTAATGAAAATTACCCATTAGCATATATACTGAATAAAAATAAAAACAACACGCATTATCCACAGTTTTACGGACAATAAATTTTATAATTTATGTCAACGCGTCAAAAATATTATTTACAATTTCGTATTCATTATTTATTCATGTACAAGGAAACTGTTTCAAATCAAATCATAAAATATTCTTCTGTATTTAATTTTTTTATATGGTTCCTTGGGGTAAATCAAGAACCTTTATGTATCAAGATATATTATTTCCATAGAAATAATATATCCGTATTTATGTTAGCTCTTATAAGGCATCTCGAATGTCCTTTATAAAATAACCAGGTTTTTGTATCTTAAATTCCTAAAAGAAGACTTCGATAATATTATTGTAGAATTAATTTATTAAAATAGGTTTAAAATAGTTTAATCTCATAATAGATACTTTGATTTGATCAGAAGATTTATTGAGCATGCGCAAAATACTTGTAAAAGCATTAAAATGCTTATAAAACCCAGCAAAGTACAAAAATTAAAATTCGAATTTGTTGAGTTATTAAAAATATTCTTTTAGGGCATTCCCGTTAGATTTCTTTAAAATATCGAAGATTATCAAATTAGTGAGCTATATACGTTACGCCATAACGCTTAATTAATAAACGAATCGACTGGCATAGCCGAAGGTTTACCGTTCAAAAGAAAATGAGAAAACTTTAGCAGAATTGTAAAAAACGGACTATACTCGAACGGTCTGAAATAAAACAGTTAATATTGTTCTATTAACGCCAAATTCGATTCGATTTAAAACAAACCAGGTGTATAATTATTATACACCAGCCATGTTTGTATTGAGCCATATTATTCAAATTTGGTGTAACATTTAAAGTTATTGAGAATTCGGGATCAGGGAGCATGCATTAGAGAAATGGTGAAAGATATCGAAACAACACTACAAAAACTGTAAAATATAATCTCAAAATAGTAGATTTCAAAAAAAAAATTACATTAAAATTGGATTAAATTTCTCAAAAATATCAAAAATGATATTTTGTCATCGCATTTCAACAAAATTAACTTTTCTCTATCAAATCCAAATTTTATCCGATTTATACTAAATTTCAATCATATTTTCAAAATTTGGGATAAAATTTAAGGTATCTGTTATGGATTTTGAGGTCAGCAACTATGTTTAAGAGATTTGGTGAGGCATATCGAAACAACACAATGAAAATTGCAAAAAATATTACCTGAAAATATTAGGTTTACAAAAAATTTCAAGAAAATCGGATTAAATTTCACAAAACTTCTCGAAGATATCTAAAAATCTGATTTTTTTTACTTCGAATTAAAAAAAATTAATTTTGCTCTCTCAAAACCAATTTTATTCGATTTTGATAAACTTGATATGTATTTATACTATTTGTGGGTCATATTTTCCAAATTTGAGATAAAATTTACGGTAAAATAGAGAAAACTTCTATAGATTTTGAGAAATCGATATCATTGGCCATGCACCGGTAAAAAATGAAGAAAATATCTAAATGATGGGATTTAAACTGAATTTTCCCATGGATTATACTTCGTAACAACATTTATAGATTAAAATTTGTGTACACTTGTCATTCCAAACAAAACCATGTACGACTTTTTGTTTTTAATTTGTACAAAACGTATTTATATGTGAAATGAAATAGATGTATCATGTTTATATCAATGTGAATAAGACAGATGAAGACAAAGATGAAATGTACTCGAATACATAAATATTATTTCATGAAATAAATCAGTGAAAATGTGTTTTAATTGATTTTGTTTCACCTCATTAAACAGAGCATAATGTGTTGTATACAAAGTGTATCATATTCAAAAATGTTATGTATTTCATTGTCATACCATATATATACATATATATATATATATATATATATATATATATATATATATATATATATATATATATATATATATATATATATATATAATGGGTGTAGTAGAAAGAAAACCATCATTTTTGCATGAATTTGAAGGTTTTATTTAACATACTTAGAATGATCCGATTTAGGTCAAATATGCGCTGCTTTGTTCGATAACTTGTTGCCATTTTAAAGGTAATTCCATTATACCTCTCTCATAAAATCTCTCTCTTGTCCCTATTGACAAAAAACTGGGACAGTCGATTTTCACAAACCTCTCTTGAGGCGAATTTTTCACCAGCAAAATAGTTTGCCATTGACAGAAACAGGTGGTGATCGCTTGGTGCCAGGTCCGGACTATAAGGTGGATGCATAAGAATCTCCGAACCAAGCTACCGGAGCTTCTGGCCAGTCGATATCGATGTGTGTGGCCTGGCGTTGTCTTGATGAAACACAATTCCTGTCCTAGTGGCCAAAGTTGGCCACTTCTGGGCGATTGCTTCCTTAGACGGTGATATTACCACCTGTTCCTGTTTCGTACTGTTGCTTCGTACTAACGCACCTGCCCCCCCCCCCCCCCCAAATCAATCTAATCTACATATATATACAAAATATAAGGCTGTGTTACATAACATGTTTACACATGATAATACCCAGTAGCTAAATGTTTGAAGTCATGTTCCTCCTACAATAGAATGTTATTACATAATCATATATATATATATATATATATATATATATATATATATATATATATATATATATAAATGTTATTATGTAACAAACGATGTTAATAGTACCATATATTAGAATGTAGATGGCATATTTATGTAATATGAATAATGTCTCATTCGGCTTTAATTACATTAAATCTGTATAATTATTGTATATTACTAAATTAAGATGAATTATTATATATTTTCTAGTAATGTCAAGTTTATTTCATTTTAAATAGGGTATATATATATATATATATATATATGAATTTGAATATTATCATATTTTATATCCATAAAATAATTTTAACCACTGTAAATTCAATTTAATTTTTTTTGTTTTTCTGGTTTCGGTTGAATTTGTTCTTTAAAATAATAATTTATTTGAAAAAATTAAGAGACACAAAAACTAACTCTCCCCTTAGTTTAAAAATTATGGATATTTAAATAGTTGCAAATGCAAATGAGTCGAAAAAAATAATGACTGCGTACTACTTGCAATTAAAGATACAAAAATGCGGCTTTAGATTATTACAGTTTAAACACTATTGATAGCCATAGTGGCGTTTTTTCTTTTACAATAGAGTTGTATCGAATTCATTCGATTATCGAAAAAAAATTTAGAGTATGCTATCTGGGTAGCATAGTTTGTAAAGCATTAATCCGGAATGCCAGAGACCATGGGTTCGATTCCCATCCAACCTGTGTATGCGTATGGATACATATTTTGGATGGATGCAATTTTGTATTTTAATTGTTTAAATCATTAACAATAATAAATACACTTATGTAAATCTGAGTATGCATGTTTATGTGTACAACACTGTTAACCACGGGCGGAAGGTTCTCTGTATGACAAAGATAGCAACACACACAATACAATGATAGTAGACTATCTTTTGTATATTTGATATTATGTATGTATGGTGTCAAAAGTCTATCATTTCCAAATTTTATAATGGATTGGTGCCTTATTTATGGTGGCTTTCAGAAAAATGTTTCGAATAAAAGTTGTCAGTGTAGTTATAATAGAGATTCACTTTCTCTGGTATTACAAGAAGCGAAGCGAGATGAAATTCGTTCTTTTACAAGATCACTTTCACTAGTTACGCAAATATAATAAAATCTTTTGGGGAAATCGATATAATTTCTCCAAGAATATTCACAATTTAAAACTGAATTCTGCTTGTGTTATTATGTATAGTACAATTGAGGGCCTTGATGCAAGAACCAGGTAAGTCAAGACACACAAATTTTTGATGAAAGCCAAATGAAAATATTAAATAAGACACCAGGAACACCACTATTAGGCTTTAAATAATTCAGCAAACTTATTCGAATTAAACTTTTAATTATTCAACATTAAGTCACGACATACCCGGTTTTTGCACCAACGGTTTAAAACCCAGTACACGGCTGCTATTGACCGTTGATGTAGCCTTTTTTCCACACTATTAACCACACAAAAGAGGACTGATGTTACATGTGGACTTTTAAACGAAACAGGTATACTGATTGGAAAATTTTGACTTACCTGGTTCTTGCATCAAAGCCCTCTATTGGTATGGTATACAAGGAATATCATCGAAATTCTACAATTTTCTACAAGACAAAGATGGTTATATAAAGCGTCACATATTGGTATCTCACTTTCAAAATGTTCGTAATTTATTGTTATTAGAATTTTATAACAATAAGACATCTAGTCCGATTTTGGGTCTATTCTTTTTTGGGTCTATTCATGTCTAGAAATGGATTAGCATTGGTATTGATAAGTGAGTGAGTTACACATGCCTACATCTATCTATATATATATATATATATATATATATATATTATATATATAATACCAATGCTAATCCATTTCTAGACATGGTAGAAGGATACGGTTTTTTTCATTCGACGCGGAATAACTTTAATCTTACGGGAAAAATTGGAAAACTTTTGGAATTTTTCAATCCCAGCTTCCCCGGCGTATATCCATTTTTGAAACGGTAAGAGATAGAAAAAAAATTAAGGACGAAAAATCTTCATCTCTTAAAAATAGACAACTTTTATTTGAAACTTTTTTCCATAAACTCAGTAAATATCGGGAATTGAAGCAATTAAATCAGTTAGATGTTATTTTCACTTGTTTTAACTGAGAAAATTTTTTCATATTGCAATTTGATCGCGATTAATTCAGTGAATTCTAGAACATGATACATATCCAGTCTAATACAAGCTACAGGAGCGTATACATGAAGGCGGAATACTTAGTTTTGAGATGGTATCTTGTAAACGGTTCATCAAATCGTCAAACGAACGTGTGTTTTTTGGGTCCGGCTTACCTTACATGATGAATTTCATTCAAATCATAAAGAAAAATTCTTTTTCGCTTTTCTACAATTTTTTGTGGCCTAATTTTCTAAAAAATTTTATAATTAATTTACGCCGAAACCATTCGGTTTTCGAAAGAAAAAAACCCGTATATACTTTTTTTAAGTTCCAAAGCAGTAACAAACAGCACACTTTTTACTTATCATATATCGCACTTTGTCCAAAACCAATAAATTTTTCCCAAAATCGAACACCCTTCTTTAAAAAAAAAGAACCTTAACCATATATAGCAAACATAATAGTTAAAATTTAATATGTACTATAATTGAATTTGTTGATGTAGTGTAGTATTCGGACTTGCAACAGAGAGTATAGCAGAGAAAATAGGGTGTTCCACATCTATGTTCAGGGGCATACATACATATATACATACATACATACATACATACATACATACATACATACATACATACATACACTGATAGGGGTAACACAAGTGTATTGGTGTTTATAGTGGAACTATAGCCTAGAATAAACGCAGTGGTTGAAGCGATTTATGGGTATAGGCGTTTATATAGATGGTTCTACGTTTATTTGGTCCTTATGTCATTTTTTGCAGATTACATGTCCCAAAGGTCGTTAACAAATTTATATTCATTGATTTATTTATATTAAATATTACAGTGAAACTTCTTAATTAATTATATATAGGTATGTGTGAAGATTTTTTCATGTTTATTCATTATATAATATTCATACAGTGACGACTAGATTGAAGACTTAAAGTCTCTGAAGCCAGAATTTGAAGTCTATGTTCAGGATTGATAGATCCAAGGTTATGGACCCAAACATTCTATACCTGACACTTTGCAGCAAGTGCAAATAACATGTATGGAGGTTTCATTGTCCTCCATACAAGTGGGATCATCAGAGCCCCAACACCCTTCTCAATTGCATTCTATTGAGTTTCAATCGAGCACAGTCGAATAGCCTGGCTGTGTTTATGCACAACTTGGCCTGTCGCATGCCCTGCGCAAAGTCCCAGTAATCGAGATGACCTTGTCTCAGCCACCCCTTGATTCGGTAAATTACGGAGCATTTTGCTATGGAAATGATAGGCTCAGGTGGAAGGGGCGTTTGAAATAACCTCTCTGGAGCCAACGAGTCCGCTACTTCGTTCCCTTTAATGCCAGAACATCCGTCACTGTTGTTTCAGCTGAGCGTTCATTTTTTAAGTTAAAAATAAATAAAAATTAACTATGAAGTGGATAATTGTCCATAGCTAATGCTTTAAGACATGATCTTGATGCAGTCATCAAGATGTTTGCTTGTGGGGCTCCAAATAAAAGTTTCCACTTAGGCCAGACAACGTGATGCTACGCCACTGTAAATAAATCGCAAATCAATTATAAAATATTTGCCAAGTTTGCCATGTGTACCTATCGTGTTCATGTAGCATGTCGAGGCTGCCCTGGACGTGATGCCTAAGGATGTGAGGATGTGAGTGGAGTGGAAGGAATTTGTGTGTAGACTAGAAATTGGTAGGATATGCGGCTGCAGCCGACTATGATAGGAACTATGCCGATATTCATCTGGAGTTCGCGAAGGAAACTGCAGAAAACTTTCTCAAGCATAGCCGGTTACTTTGTTCTTGTCCATTCGCCGACAGTTTAGTCAATTAACCGCCCCCTTTTGTTTTTTAATAATTGACAAACTGCCGATGTTGGGATTCGAACCTATAACCTCCCAGTTTCCAAGTATGCATACTGCGCAGACATAACCCCTTAGTGTTCATACTGCTTTAATTACGCGTGGTTAAACTTTTCTTTTATGAAATTTTCAACAAATTGTTATGTCAAATTAATAAAGAGAATAAAAAGAAAGTGCTATATTTACTAGCCGGTATAATAAATACTATATTTAAAATCACAACAGATTTTAAAACATTGGGGGGAATTTTAGAAAAAAATGACTGGCATATGTTTACTAACTTATCATCATGTTGTGAAATATTTCCCTACTTTTTAATATCATTAAAAGGAAATTGTTAAATTCCTTATTTAATTTTGTATATAGTATTTAAAATAGTTCAAAGATTTTCTAATATTCAGGATAGTCAATGATTTTAAGGGAATTAAAATGGGAATTTAAATATTTGTGGAATTTGTATGTTTTGATTATGGAATTTTGAAGGCGATTTAACTGTTTCTGTGGATTTGACAAATTTATACAATATACGCCACGCCGCGGTTGTCTTGCCAGGTGGTACGTATTCGGAAGGTCCAATTTTCGATGACTTTGTCGCATTATTCTGGCTGAATATGTTTAATTTGAGGGGATCAATTGTTTGCGATTTATTTGCATAGACCCTCGATTTAAGATAACCCCAAAGGAAGAAGTCTTAAGGCGTTAAATGGCACGATCTCGGTGGCCAATTCACGTCACCGCCGTGCGAGATAACCATGACCTCAAATCGTTCGTGAAGAATGTCCATCGTAGCGCCATCCTGTTAGAACCACATGTTATTGGTATCCATATCATCCAGTTTAGGCCACAAGAAATTGCTTATCTTCTATCTGTAGCGCTCGCCTTTCTCTTTGGTCTGCTCGCCTCCAGACCAAAATCCGCACTAAACATTAATTTCCCCGTGATGTATTTGGTGCGAGTGTATCTTGTGTGGATTGGTATCGCGCCAAATCTAACAATTTTGCTTGTTCACGTATCCATTCATCCACAAATGGACTTCGTCGCTAAAGATAATAAAATTTGATAATTTGCACATGTTGTTCAACGCTATAACCTTCCCCATGGTGATTTGCCATACACTACTAAACAATTCACAACAAATTTGACAGATATCACTTTAACAACATGGCTGCTATAATCTTATAAATTTCGAGCATCCCAATTGATAGACCCTTTAAGGGTATATTAAGTTTATTCCCGACTTTATAACCGTTGAAAATTGCTTTTACCGGGTATTTAAGCAATTTAACTCAGTTAGTTGTTATTTTTACAAGTTAACTATGCTATTTAAATCGATGAAAGTTTGACCTTAGCCATGGAAATATCGAGTTGCCCAATAAGAAACTATTTCTTCGAAAGAGACCCTTAAAACTTATTTTTGAACATAACTGTTTAAATTTGTGAAGGGTTCAGAAGATAAATTCAATTACATATTCAAAATATCAGTAAATTTTCCTGCATAGTCAAAAGTGTAATAAAAATAATTCATTAATGCATTTTTTTGGGTAAAAAAAAAAAGAGAGCTGTGTGTAGGTTGGTGAACACCCAAAAAAAAAAAATAGACATTTTAACACTATATCCGTTCCGTATCCGGTTGACTGAATAAATATACCTAATCGATACAAGAGTTTATTCACGAGTAATGTATCGTTTGGTATTTTCACAGCAGTGAATTTGTTATATATAATGTTGTAGACCAATGCGTCGGGTCACTAATAAAATAACAAAATTAAAATTTATTAGGTTTTAGCTTAAGTGGAATGACCGTTCTCTCTGTATATATTCAATGTACTTACAAAATGTTGTAGATGTATATAAACTTTTCTATTTAGAGTCTGCGTAAAATTGATTGTGTTTCAAAATTCAAATGATTTTTAGAAATTAAGTCACAAACATACAATTCGTCACGTAGAAGTTACGTAGACTAAACGTATCTTTTTAGAGGAAAGAATTAAACTGTACACTCCCGTTTATAAAAACTGAATCAGTAAGTCATATATATTACTAAATATATGTATAATATTACATACAGTACACACTTTGAATGTTTCAATTGGTTCAATTTTTATGAATGGGAGTGTACATCAAATCAAGTTACGATAGTGACGGATGTAATATTAATTAAGTAATTATTATTAATTCCAATCAGCCCTAGTGTTAGCCCTAGAGTTATCTCACTCTTTTATATCTCCCCCTCCTTCCGTTCCAAGTGATTCTAGGTCTTCTAGGTTTCCTTCTCCCCTGAAATCATCTGAGGGTTGCGGTTAATGGTTGCGGATTCTAGTGTGTTCGTCTCCGAAGTTCAATGTTTGAAAGAACTTTTGGCGAAAATATCTTGATAATTTTCTTAAACCGGTCCGAGTGGCTCACTTGTCCGAGGCGTTTTGCTCGGAACTGGGAGATTGCTGGTTCGACTACCAACGGCAGCAGTTTGTCAAGCAGTTGTTTTTTTTTTAATAATGGGGTGGTTAATTGGTTTTCTGCAGTTTCCTTTCACAAGTTCCTAGTCCACATATAAATTCCTTGTCCTTTAGGGGTAGATAAAAATGGCCTAGAAAGGTTTACTTGCCAGGCTTCGACCTCCTATCCGCTGGTACTAGGGCAGTTATTGATAAAGTTCTGTAATTTTCTAGAGATAAGTTTTGTTACATTCCAAGTTTGGCAACCGTAGAGCAGGCCTGACTTCACGTTTGATTCGAAGATTCGAAGCTTGGTTTTTGTTCTCAACTCTTTGGACATCCGACCCTCCTTGTTTGTTTACAATAGTTACCTAGAAACTTCTCTACATGTTCTATGGTCTCGTTGCTGATTGTTAGCTGTTCTGTCGTTAAAGTTTATTCTCAGTACTTTTGTTTTTATATTGTTTATCCTTAGACCGAATGTCTTTTCTTCTCGTTCTAGGTCTTCTATTTTACCCTTCGTATACCCAAAGGAGTGGCTCCAGAAACAGATATCGTCGGCTAAGTCTAGATAACCGAATGAAAAAGCCATAATTCACTATCACTAATATACATACGTATAGACAAGTATCGTATGTGTAACGTATCTACCGGTACAGTCTTGGTCTAAAATTTTGGCTTATTATTCTATACGTTCCTTTACTATTACTATACGCATACGCTCCACAACGTTTTGACAATATTGTATCTCGATAACTACCTTATTCAGTTAACTGTTGCATTTCATGTTTATTGTAAAACTCATTTAATCATACTCAATCAATTTTACCACCACTCTACAATCCATATCTAACCAAAATATGTATGTTTTTACATTTTTGTCATATTTTCTCTGCGTTTTTTTTTCCAACATATTATTTATATGATTCGTACGTACCCTTAAAGATTTCCCCAAAAATTATGATATAAAAACTTATAAAATTTATAAATTATGCCCTTAATGCTATTAGAATTATTGGTTTGATTTTTATGACCAGTGTTTATCTCTTTAGCTTCTTTTTTACGGGAAACTAGTGCAGTTAAATAAGTCTTTTACTAGTAAAATATTAGTCCAGAGTTCAGATCCTGTATCACATATAGTTTTTGTTTTAAAGAGGTTGAAAAATCTTCAAAAGACACCAACAAGATGGAATTGGGTGTCCGATTTTTACTGACTAAAAACAATCCTCTTTCCTCCCTTCCTGTGGGAAGGTGGCCAGATCGGAAACCACTCTCGCATTACTTCAGTCTGGCCCTTGGAGCGCTAAAAGGCGTCAGTTAATGCTCTGAATATTTCAAAAAGTTCAAATTTTCTGCTAAGGAGTATGCGGAGTATAGTTTACAGACAAATCATATTACTTAAATGTAATAATGATTGCATATACTTCAATAAAAAAGTTTAGAGAATATTATAATGAAATTTTGTGCAAACTTTATACATTTTCATATTTTATAGAAAATGTTTTTTGAAATAAAATCATCATTTTTTAAAACAATCGTCTTGAAGTTTGGTAAAAGATGAGTCAGATAGGAATGAAGATAAACAAGAAACGTAACAACTAAATTAATTATTAAAGTATTTAATATATACTAAGTTCTGTATCAGTGTATATACTGTTTACTTTACTTTTTACACACTACTAGATATACAAAATATACCTGTTTGAAAAACCAAATAGTGAACATGTTTGTTTATATATGGTTTGAAATTTTGGCAAAACTACTCAGTTTATGAAAAAGAAGAATGGTGCAGTTCGGGTCCATGCCGTAGATTTTTCGTGAAAACGTCCTGCACGTAATCCGTCGACATTTAGACGGTCGCTGGCCGCTGTATGCCCGATTTCCTGATTTCCTATTTGAGGAAATAACACTTGCAGGCTCTTCGCAATGACACCGGAATCAAGGCCCTAACTAAACGCGTTTCAACACTACACCAAATTATAACTTTACACATAGTTAATTCGTAACCATTCACGCGCATGCGTCTACACTGGTACTATGACATCACAGGCAAAACAAATACATTCAAAAGGAGCCTATTTTGAATTTAAGCTCTATCCTTTACGATGAAAAATATAGTTTTGTTTAAGGAAATCCATGAATCGAATTTGCTCATCGTTTTCTAGGTTTCCCTTGAGGAAATCTTCAAGAAAATTCAACTCGTTCAAACAAAATTTGTTTGATTCAAAAAAAGGATCATTTTTTGTATTTGAATTTTATTTCTTTCGATGAAAAAGATAGTTTAGTTTGATGAGATGCATGGACCGATTTTGGTAATTTACAAAACAAATTTTAGTTCTTTATGCTTTTGAGTTGTTGTGATGATGGACAGATACCTGGAGTAATTAGAGCATTTTATGAACACCTGTACCAAAATTTCTTGTATACGATCAATATATCCAACCGTTACAAACTTGGGACTAAACTTGTAATACCCATCCATATTACATACGCATATACAGAGTATAATAAAGGATGCAACGCCAAGCAATATAAATGATTTAGATGATAAATATTTAATAAAAAAAAAAACCTAAAGTGTTATAAATTAAAATTTATTTGAAAAAAGTTCAAAATTTATTTATGCCATAAAAAACGTATTAAAAACAATGTCGTATTTATCCATATTTATCCACAGAAGGAGAAAGACAACGACAGAGAGCAAAAGAGAGAGAGAGAGAGAGAGAGTTTAAATACACCACAATTGTGTTTGAAACATCTTATAATGTCTAAAACATTTCTCACTGATTTTAACTAATTTAGAAGTTTCTGGTTGTAAAATAAAATAAATTTGTATGATAATTTTCATGATATAAAGCTTTTCTTCTATTTTAATAATATTTTTATGATTTTCTTTTGTTTGAAATGTTATTTTAATATGAAAAAGTTTTTATAATAACCATAGATTATGTAATAAATTATTACTTTGTGAGTGAACACATAAGACCATAGATAATATGCGTGGAAATTTTATTTCAAAATTTATAATCTCATAATTTGTAAACAGATTGTCTCGAAATGTTGATGGTAACGGTTGGTGTTCCATAAAAAAAACACCTTTTTACAATATTTCTCAAATTTTAAGAGATTATTGTTGATAGAATTTCTAATTAAAATGATAAAAATAATCGACTGCTCAGATGCGAAGATATTTAACTCCAAAATTTGAGCTTTTGAGTTTGATATAGGTAAAAGTGCCGGTCGTTCTTCAGGATTTCATCAGGGACCGTCCATAAAATACATACGCAAAAAAAGGAGGAGGGTGGTCTATTTCCGTACCTGACGATATGTGACAAGGAGTAATATTGATTTTTGCGGAACTCTAGCAGTTTTCCAAAATTTGTTTCGAACAAATTTTGTGGAATAAGGGCATAAATCAATATGACTCTTCAAACAATACGCCCAAAAATTGTAAACCTATTAAAATGGCTCAATTTCGGAGACTAATCAAGTAAACCGTAAAGGAATCCATATTCAACATTATGCTCTTTGAGACTTTTGTTCAGAAGGGTACAAAATATATTTTCCCAAAGTTATATAACTGGATTGACCGAAACCCATGTTTTCGCCATTCTTCAGTAGCCTGTGTAAATGGGATCATCGTAAATTCCAAAGTTATTGGGGCAAGCATTATCAAACCAACCCAAATTTACCCATTTACGAACACAAAATTTCAACTTCTTATTACTTTTCGTTTTTCAGTTATCGTGTCCAAAGACGGACGAACATGCGGAAATGGACTAATTAGGTAAAAAATTTTGTTTCAACCGTTACAAAATCGGAACTAAACTTAATATAAGTTGTTAAAGGCGGTTTGCTCGGAACTGTGGAGGTTGCTGGTTCGATTCCCAACACTGGCAGTTTGTCAATTAAATTAATTTAAAAAAAAAAATAATGGGGTGATTAATTGTTTAAATTGTTGGCGTCTGGACTAGAACGAAAGTAACCGGCAATACTTGTGAAGGTGTTTTGCAGTTTTCTTTCTCAAACTCCAGATGAATATTGGCAATGTTCCTATCAAATTCTACATACGAATTCCTTGTCCCTTTAGGGGTCAGTAAAAAAAGGCCTAGAAAGGCCTACTTTTCAAGCTTCCACCTCTCCTCCGCTACTTCCCCGGGTGTAAAAACACATAAAAATGAATGGGATTAGTAATATCAGATGGTGCCATCTTCTAGCATATCTCAGAACTAACATACCAAAGCTGCCATCTGTACGACATACCATATAACTAAACTAATTTTTTATTTTATATGACCAAATTTACCAAATATGAGAAAGTAAATAAAAAAAACTGTACTTTAAAAAAAAAAAAAACCACAATAATTAATGAAATTTTGTGTTTTAATTAAAATATATATTTGTGGTTTCTGGGAGGAAGTTTTAATATTTCAGCAGATGATTAATTTATTGTAAAATTTGTTGGGTATTCTTTGTTTAAAAACAGTATGTTAGGTGTAATAAACTTTCTGTTCGATGCCATTGTTTTATATTACTTTGCAATAAATAAATACTAGCGATAAGATAATGGCCATAAAATATGGACAGCAGTAGAATTGAGAAATATGAAAAACAACTATTTCTAAAACTTTTCATTTCTTTTCACAATTAATAAACAAATTTGTTTATGTTCGTGATGAACGTGATCAAGTTTCAACAAGTTTTCAAACAATGAAACTACAAGGTTTTATGAAGTTCATTGATTTGTTCTCTACTTTTAACATATTTAAACTATGGAAGTTTTTCTTGTCCTGAATTTTCTACATTACATGGATGTTATTTGCGTAGGTAAGAACATGCCAAATATAGAATAAGATCTTTATTCAGCAATATAAGACCTTTGAGAAAACTGTCCCAAGAGTCGAGCTGTTAAAAGCACTCTGCTCGGAACTGGGAAGTTGTTGGTTCGATCCCAACGAGAATCAAACGTGAATTGGCAAAATTGGCTTCCCACCTGACGGGGGGAAACACGGTTCTATCTATCTATGAAACGGTAAGCGATAGAAAAAAGAAAAAATTCGTTACACAGGAGCTGCTTCAACTTAGCGAATTTCCTTAGAATACATAAATCACTTTCTAGCGGTCGCAATTTTAGTCCGATCAAAATGAAATGTTTTATATGATTTTAGTATTTGCATGGCCAATTTTATGGGATGGGGGGGGGGGGGGGGGTTAAAGAAAGAAGAAAACACAAAATATAAAATATCTCTCTTAATATTAGAACAATCGAAAAATGCGTAAGGAATAAAGTTGTAGAAAATCATGTTTGCTACAATTCATCACTTTATCATTTTTGCTCAAACTTTAATGTGTACAGAGATATTAAGGAATTTAATTTTCAATCTTAAACCATCAATATTTCTGTGAATATCAGGGTAACAAAAAAAATTATAAGAAATAAAATTACAATAGAACTTAATACCTACTACTTTACACCTTATAAATTTTTCGATTTTTCAAATATTAAGGGAAATATATCAAATTTTGTGTTTCCTCCTTCCTTTAAACCCCCCTTTCCCCTTGTCCGATTTTATCCATTAACGAACTGGACCATTTGAATACCAAAAGCGCCTCAAATACCAAATTTCATTCCAATCAGATTAAAATTGTGACCACTAGAGAGTCCATAGACACATAAACTTATATGTACATAATATGTTGATATATATATATACATATATAAAAATTTTAACGATAGTGATTTTTGACATCTATAAGGTAGGATCGATGGACATTTGAAGAAATTTTTATGAAATTTCAACATTGGTACAAAAACAATAGCAGATTTCCTTTGGAGGAAATTCTCTAAAAGGCACAGTTGCACTTGTATATGCATGTCAATGTGTGTATGTGCTCGACTAGACAGACCTAATGATTTGTTTACATGAAGGTAAACATGATGAATTGATCATAACAAAATTTTATTTGTTTACAGACTTTATATATTGCTTACATTTGCAATTTTATCATTTGATTTATATTGAAATACAATACTTCATGATAAATAGGAAACGAGTTACATGTTTCTTGAAATATGTGTGTAGACCATTAGTGTTATCAGTTCTGTGTTTGTTATCGGGGATTTAATAAATCGCTATGTTTCAAACAATATAACACTCTCGATAAATTAGTTAACAATTATCACTTGTGTTATTTTCACTTCCGTCAAGGCTGTTTTTTTTTTGAAAATTTTAAACATTAATGATCCAGCTTTTATTGTAATTCATGTATGTAAAATTTTTATTTGTATTGAACGACTAGCTTTTGCTCGCACAGTCTTCTGAATCTGTGCTTTAACTATATGTTGAATGAAATTTTTTCATACTAAAATTGTTTGTTTTTATTAGATAAACATTTTTTATATTAAAAGATTTTCTCTATCTGGCACCGTTTAAAAGTTAGCTTTTAAGCGTATTTGCCACGCGGCACAGATGCATGATTAATCTTTTTGAAATTGAAAATTATTTATTAATATCGTCAGTTTACGAAGTTACAATACAATACGTCTTAGAATCTATAGTACCTAGCCTAAGCTTTACCTATAATGCATCTTATTAACCATCTTATTAAATAAATACATCGAAATCTATAAACATTTTACATCGTTTCTTAAATGGACAAATCCTTGAATGGAAAAATCCCAGATTAAACAATCTCGCACCATAAATATATACACATACCTTCAACATACTGCTAGCGAGAGTTGTAAAAAAATCGGGCAAATTTGTTTTTGTCTAAGTGTTGTCATCTTTAGCATATGTAACGAAATTTTACATAGAACCCATGTACAAATTAGAGCCGTTTTCAAGATAATCCCGAAAAGTATGGTTCATACATGCAATATACACTACACAGCAAAAAAAAAAAGTGGCGCACTTTGACTTTCATCAGTTTTATAATTTTCAAAAGGCATTTAATTTTGCAATTTTTAAAAGGTAATAAACTTTTTGTAGTCGATTTTACTTCCTCTTTCTCGACGAACTACCTCAAGCCTTCTAGGCACACTTTAATGGAGTTCGCTACGACATCTTGGGTGATTATCTCTCATTCCTGCAGTAAAGCTATTATGACCTCCTGTTAGCTATCAGGAGGTTAATCCAGAGGTGTTCTATTGGATTTCACTCTGAACTACGTGGTGGCCATCTCAAAATCTGATTATCGATCGTTTTATTTTAATGTACATCCTTTGGAATCGTCTTTACCTGCTTCTGAGACTGCCCAAAGGCTCCGTATTGATCCTAATGTTGCTACTAGTGCAAAAACTGTTAGAAGAAGACTTGCAGAAATGATCTCACGAACCAGAAGACCAGCATATCGATGCACTCAACCTAGAAGCCACACAGAAGGCCCACAACTTCTCCGCCGGGATTGCTGCCAGGATTGATGGATCCAAGGTTTCGAACCCAAACATTCTATGCCTGACACCCTGCAGGTTTCTGCGGGTGCATATAACATGTATGGAGGTTTCATCGTCCTATATACAAGCCCTACAAGTGGGATCATAAGAAATCCCCAAGTTATGAAGGTGGTAGTTCAATCGACAGTGTCCTGTCAAGAGCTCCACCACCCTTCTCAATTGCATTCTATTGAGTTTCAACCGAGCACAGTCGAATGGGCCTAGCAGTGCGTATGCACAACTTGACCTGTCGCATGTCCTGCGCAATGTCCCAGTAATCGAGATGAGCTTGTTTCAGCCACCCCTTGATTCGGTAAATTACGGAGCATCTTGCTATGAGAATGATAGGCTCAGGTGAAAGGGGCGTTTGAGATGACCCCTCTCGAGTCCGCTTCCGACTCAGAGTGACCCGGCACCCAGATCAGTCTGACTGTGTTATTCTATATTCGGTGTAACACACCCCAAAATTTAAGGAAAGCTTGATAAGCAAGCTCCTGGCCATTGCCAAGAAATCAAGAAGCAAATCCCGTCAACTGAAGTGTAAGGGAAGCACAATGAGCCATATGGTCGTGGTGCAATACTTGTTATACCTTTCTATATATGTAAAATATTTATCAGAGATCCGAAGCACTGTTAAGTTGTACTACCAACTTCTCAAATGTATCCAAAAGATGACGCTACTTTCGCATATTTACAAATATTAGAATGTGTCGTATTAGAAATGTATATTGAATTATATAGGAAATCCTATACATAAACGTCTACACTGTTAAATAAATATTTACTACAAATGTTTTTATTTTTTTTTTTTTGACTCGTTAAAACATAAATAAAATGGTTGATATATCATATGTCAAAACTCCAAATTATTTTGATGAGTGTGTGTAAACTTCAATAAATTGATTACAATTGCAACAAATCAAAAGTGATTTTGATTGATTAATTATATTAATTAATCGGTATGCAAATTTACAATATAAAATCGAAACTAAACAAATGTATTATTTGTTTTAATTATCTTTCTGCCAAAGTTTATATATTTGTATCAATGTTTAATTAACATATTTGTGTATACTTTTATCACTCTTAACTGATCAGATAATGAATTGTTAATTAGTGTCTTTAATGACTAATTTTCATGTTAAATTTGTAAAATACCTCTTCATTTAATGTAGTACCCCCCACGTGATAGATTTACTTGTACAAAATTAGTCATTTGTGTTCAATTATTTATTTAGGAAAATACGTAGTAAGTGAAAACTGTTTGATTTGGATTTGAAAAAAAAAATTCCTTATTTGTTTTCAATCGATTTGGTGTGACAGTGATTAGAAAGTGATTGTTATTAAATTTTCTAGATGTAAAAAAAAAAAATCTTTTCGAAAATTTGTTGTTTTGAGAATGTTTTCCCGTTTTTTAGATAATGTCAGTGTTTTAAATGAGAAGATGATTATGCCATATTGGATGCATTGGTTCTGGATAACGTTTTTCGGTAAGTTTCACATTGATATTTACCCGGAAATTCATCGAAAGTTGTCTTTTTGTAATTGTAACGTTTGGCATCCGCGAAATTTCTGTTTTGTATTTAGAAACAAAAACTCTTGAAAACTGTCCATATAATACAAATCTAAAATTGATTTTTGCTATCTATTTTTCATTTAAATTCAGGAACTTAACTGAAAATTGTTTGAAATTTTCTCGCGATTGTTGTTAATTGCGATTTTTTTTTTCTCGATGGAATGTCAGTTTCAAATTTCATTTAGATACAGGAATTGCCTCAACATTTAATTTAGTTTCTTTCGATGAGTTTCCATTAAGAAATTGTGATCCTTTACGATAAAGATCCTATTTCTATTTATCATTTAATGGTACAAATTTCTCCGAAAATTTGCAAAAGATAGAAATCTAATATTTATTTGAGGTTTTTCTGGACTATTTGTGACCAATTGTGACCAATTTTGGGGGACTTGATTTTCATCAATTAAAAAATAGTATTTCTTAATTTGGACAATTGATAATTACATGGAAAATATTTCGAAATATCGTAATGTCGACCGCAATTGAAGCCAAGGCAATCGTCTTAAATATGTTTTGAACTACTTGAAAATTGTTTGATCTTACATTTTGCAATTCTGATTCTAAAGGAAGTATTCAAATTCAAATCCTCAGCATGGGTTTTTCCAAAATGCTGGGTTAATCATTGTTTTTACCCAGAGTGGTTACTTATAGGGAAAACCAATAGGGACAACAAAGTTTCTGAAATAGTCAGAAAGTTGTTCAACAAATAAAGAAACATATAAATTTCATAAATTTAGAATAGTCAAAATAATTATTTACTTTTTCAAAAGCCTTGGAATTGTCAGGAAAATATGTTTCATAAATTAAATTTGATTAAGTCTAATGAGGAATCTTTATTGGAATAATTTTTTTTGATTTGGGGCTGGTAGCGCTTAGTGTGTGAATTAACTAACTAGATTTAAATTTCAAAATTATGCGAGATCCCTTGAAATTTTTCTCAAAGGTTTCACATTATTTTTTTAAAGTACTTGTAAAGGCTTAAGTTACTATACAAAGGTATCAAACTTAGTTTTTTGCCAGGACATTTGACAAATACTAAGCAACTTAGATTGTGACTTGGGGGTTAGATTGGAAGTTTTTCTCCTAACTATAGTGGATTTAATTTAAGCTTAGAAGAAAATATAATTGATTTATTCGTAGGATTGTCGTGAATAAATTTTAAAATACAGAGAAGTATAATTAAGTATTGAAAGAAATTACAAGAAGTAATTTTTAAATGAAAAGATTACAGGATATTTGAAAATTTCCTGTTTTAAAATGGGTATATTAAAACCCCCCGGATTTGTACAATTAAAATTCAGATCAATTAGTTATTTGTAATTGTAATTTGCGAAGTCAATATGGATGGGGACTCAAGGACGGACGTGTTTTTTTTTGAAAATTAATCTACCGAAATCAAATTTATTTTACGACAATTTTCTTTTAATAATACTAACCTTGTGATAACAATTCTCACTAAATTACTTATAGAATTACAGTTAGTCCAGTATGAAATGGCTCTGGTATATTGAAAATTACTCTGATATTTATATAATTACTCATTTCTATGACGATTCACTTTTTATCGATAAAAGACTCTATCGATGCAAAGTTCGAAACTAAGCCATTTCAAAGTTATTTTCACAAATTGTCAATTGGTTTGTTTCTAAAATGAAATATCGGGTTCAAAATTTTTGTATGAAACTTCAGTAGAACTGCAATTATCCGATTCGCTTTGAGAAAAAAGGTCGTTTATTTGCAAATCGATTATTCTTCATTAATATACACAAATTTAGCTTTTTCTTAAGGAAATTTTTGTATTCAATTATCCGGATATTTGGTTATTCGAATCAGATCCAATTAGTTCTACTCTATTGCCATCATCTCCATCCCAACGTGGATGTCATCTTGGGGGACATCTTGGATGTCTCATGTCAGGGACAGACACTACCTTTAGGAAACCATATCTAGGAAAAACTGGAAGATAGATTACCCCTGCCCTAAACGAGTGATTGGATAAGTTTATGAACAGGAAATGGAAGGTTACAGCGCTCCCATGTCAGGGACCGGAACCATATCTAGGAAATACTAAAAGGCAGACTATCTCGGTCCTAAACGAATGGGTGGATAAGTCTATGAACAGGAAATGGAAAGTTTCAGCAGGCTGCGGACAAGCCAAATAAATGATAGCTGGGTACAACAACCGGAAAAAGATAAACCGTCTGGTTAGGGTACTTAGTGGTCACTGCAGGCGCAAAAGGAATCTTTCCCTTATGAGGTTAGAGGACTGTAACAGGGTAGATGATTCGTCCTCCCACCTTCTGGTAAAATGTCCTTGCAAAGCTAGAATGAGGGAAATGGGGGAAGCTGGATGAGTAGGTTCTACAACGAACACAGAGCTAGAGGAAACGACTCAGGTGTGGGATAGGATAGAAGAGGTTGATGGGAGGGGTTCCTTAAGGGTCGGAAAAAAGGCACAGAAAGGTCTACTTGCCAGACTTCGGTCTTCCCTCTGCTACATCTACTAAAACAGATCCTTAATCTTTAAGGGTGGTCTGTGAAAAAATATTTTTCGATAGAGCAATGCCGTTTAACACTGACCCTTCACATATACAAAACTGAGTAACTATACTTAAGGTACTTAATAATAAATAATTCTACTTTCATTTTTTTTTATATATTTTAATTTGTTTTAATTAGTGGATTTATTGTTGCGTTTTGTCCTTGTATATGAGCGTAACAATAATGTGATAGAAATAATTTTTTTTAATATCTGTATATTAAAATTTTGTTTGAAAATTTAATATTCATTATTTAAAAAAAAAAAAAACACACTCAACTATTCAACTAGACAATTTCAGAAATTTTATTTTTATTTAAAAAAATACATTTTCAAATTATTAGAGATACTCTGTACTTGGTACTAGGGTCAGTTAAGTGAAACGTTCTATTGTATTTAGAAATTTTTATTTAGTACAGTAGTCGCTCCCGTGGTTTTGTCCGTATATTTAAGGACGTTCATGCGTGAGATAAAATGTTTTATCTTTCATATTTGATAAGTTTAATTACTTCATTATCTTTCCTCAAAAATTCTAAAACCGCATCGATCATTTGAAAAAAATTTATAAATCAACATTATTTTGGTATAAAAAATCTTACACTTCTTGGCTGAGGATTGAACCCAAGACCTTTGGCATTCCAGATCAGTGCTATGCCAACTGAGCAACCCAGATGTTATGGTAGAACGTGTATAATTTCTCACTGGGTTGGCAAAAAAAAAAGGGACCAGATGTTCGTAGGGAAAAATTTTGATCCTTAATCAGGAGCATGTCACAAACGTGAATATGCAAAAAATCGAATGGGAAAATTTTTGTGACGAATGCGAACTTTTCACCTTGTCTAATAATGAATGGTTTGATGCAGGGAAATAACTGCGTGTCCAGTTAGTATTAAATGAAAATTTATATAGCATGTACAGTTTACGTGAGAAAATGTAATTTTCTTAGAAAAATTAATTAACTTAATAATTTTGTAATTTAAAAACTTTAGAATGTTATCAATATAAAAAAAAATTATTTAATATTTTTGTATTCTAAAGCCAGTTGGTGTAATAAAATATAGTATTAAGGCAGTAGGTGTGAAATCTATCGAATTTTTGTGGAATTATTTGTATTATTTGTTTTTTTTCGGGATTATCTTGAAAACGACTCTAATTTGTCGACGGGTTCAATGTAAAATTTCGCTACATATGCTAAGAATGACAAAACTTAGCCAAAACCAAATTTTTTGAGGAAAGATAATGACGTAATTAAACTTTTCAAATATCAAAGATTAACGACGTTCATGCATGAGACTTAATAGTAGATAAAAAAATTGTTTTTTAGTGAATTGAATAGCTCAATTATGTTAGTTATCCTCCTTCAAAAATTTAAAACCTGTTGACGATCATTTCAAAGAGTAATTATCAATTAAAAATCAAACCTTTGAACACAGCACACATTTTTTTTTTGTATTAAAATTATAATAACTATATTATTAAAGTAGACATCATAATAAATAATGTTCATAAATATTCTTTGAAATATGCAATTTATATAATTGCATTAAAAAAATGGTGTTGACGAACGTTTGAATTAATTATTGAATAAATTAAAACTTTCTTGTTAGGTTTGTTTTTGCCACCATAATTTGAAAATTGGCGACAGCGCACAGTAAAAAAATATACACATACACGTGAACGTCATAACAAAACATAGTTTATTATCAGATCTGTCAAATCAAGTCCAATCAATTTCTAATTGACATTTACTGATATTTTCCAATAAATATTTAGGTTATAAATCGTTGTAAGATTATTGATATAGTAATTCTAAATAAATTTTATTAAAGATAGTACTCATTTAGCTGTAGTATAGCAAATGAAAGTTCTTAACACCTAAATTGGATGTGTGCCATTTGGTGGTCCATCCTGTATAATTGACTTAAGTATGATGAATAACATTTGTATGTCTTATGTCATTACAGTAATCAGCTCAATTCAAGTGTCAAATTCATACCCTTCCTACAATTCCACGTACAATAAATCAACAACACTAGATGATGGCATTGTATCGACATCAACCATTCGATATAACGATGATGAATTACTGCAAACAACACAGAAGAATCGATCCACATCAGTGATCGTCAATAACAATGAGACAACGGTTAAAGAGACGCGAACACCCAAAGCAATTGATACAACCATACCGAAGCAATTACATCATATTATTACGAATATCAGTGGCATTTCAACAGTCACCAAGCAAAATCTAACGAAAGTCGCCAAACTATTTGAGACTGTGTTAGCGTATCAAAATGCTACGGGATCAATTCAACATGAAGATATTCGTATGTTGAAACATTTTAATCATTCGGACTTTATTGAGCCGCATGCAGAATTGTTGCCAAATTCAACGTTTATTGTTCCTGATAGTAATAAAACATTGAATGTAAGTATATTTCTTTTGGATTTTGCGCACTAGTGTGTGGAATATGTTTATGCAAGACGATCCAGGATGTGTCTAGAGATTATTTAAAGGGTCCTTGAAAAATAACTGGAAGTTTCTTTTGCAAAATCGTAGAAAATACCTCCCGACCTCTTGGGAATAATTCAATTGATTAGACCATCTCTTTTTCCTTCAGAATACTTAGTAATTTCAGTTGATATCTCGTAAACTGATCATCAAATTGTTAAATAAACATAATTTTCATATTTTTCGGGTCAAATTTTCGTTATACAGTGAATTTAATCCAAATCGTGGACAACAATTATTTTTCGATTCTATACAAGTTTTTATTTTTATAAAGTTGCCTCTGCCATACGTGGTTTGTTTGTCGAATTTATCTGTCCTCTTTGCAAATGACAGGACAAAGCTGCACTTTAATTCTTTTACCTCCTCCATTTTGGTTCAGCCGAAGACTAGGTACCTCACTCTGGCTTTGTAAGGACATTCTGCCAGTAGATATATAGATAGATTGTAGAGGCTGCCCTGGGCGGGCTACACTTCGACCATAAGGTCCATTGTGATACCTAAGGATGTGAGTGGAGTGGAAGGAATTTTTGTGTATAAACTAGGAATTGGTAGAATATGCGGCTGCAGCCGACTATGATAGGAACTATGCCGATATTCATATGGAGTTCGCGAAGGAAACTGCAGAAAACCTTCTCAAGCATAGCCAGTTACTTCGTTCTTGTCCAAACGCCGACAGTTTAGTCAATTAACCGCCCCTTTTGTTTTCTTAATAATTGACAAACTGCTGTTGTCGGGATTCAAACCCATAACCTCCCAGTTTCCAAGTAAGCATACTGCGCAGACATAACGCCTTAGACCGCTCGGCCACTTGGACTGGTTTCTGCCAGTGGGTGGAAGGGCGTCCTATCCCTCGTTCATGAGTGAAAGATGCCTTTAGAGTCTGCAGTGAACGATAAGCACACCAACCAGAAGGTGTATCTCTTTCCAATTTTTGCCAGTAAGCAAGGTTGACCTTGCGGCATTGTACCTAGCTATCACTTGTTTTGATTACCTGCAGCCTACTTTCTGTTCATAGACTTCTCTACCCAGCCGTTAATGGTAGAGATAGTCTGTCTTCTAGTTATTCCCAGTTATGGTCCCGATCCCTGACATTGCCCTCAACTCCGCACCGTGCCGTGGTACACACATCCCGGTGATCTTTTTCGTTTTTGTCCGGCTGCCCAGTGATCCTGTACATTCAAGAACCAGAGGAAATGTTATTTTAGCGGAAGAGGTTGCTTTGAATACAGCTTGACTATCCGACAAGATATAAACTCGCCGCCCAGTGCAGCAACCCCTTACTTCTTCCATATTCTCCATCCGTGACACCCTGGTAGATTATCTATTGTTTGATTTAGAGTTTCGATTCAAAAATAAATTTCTACAATTGTGTTTTCTAGGATACCGTATATCATGATGAAATAGCAGCATCGAATGCAACAGATCCGTTAACGTTATCGTTAGCAAACGATCAAAAGCGAAAAGAATTAATAGTCGATGATATCGATGTAACACCAACCGATGAGATCACGGTACAAGAGAAAGTTGGTGCATCGACCGATATCATTGAATCACGTGAAAATCCAAATTCAATATTTACAGTGGCAACAATTACGGGTGCATCGTTTGGTGTTTTAATATTTGGTGTTCTGATTGGAGCAATCAGTTTTGTTTTGTATCGACGTAGATATTTAAATAAACCGCAGAGTTTGAATGATAAGAGCAGTAATTTAGATTCGAGTGGATATATTGATGATAGTACAATGCGGGTAAGTTGTACTATTTCTTAAAGAATCCCTTAAAATAATAATCGTTTTGGATATCCTTTATGATCCATTCAGAATTTCAGCGGTATGATTAGATCCAGCACGTGACGTCATCGAGAATATGCACCATTTTGATATAAAATTTGCAATCCATATAATGGAAAGTCAAAAAAGCGAGGCTCACCGAAAGTTATCCAATTTTCTGCCTCTTTTAAATTATGTCAGACATTATTTCATAAACAACTCACCAAATCGACAAATGAATATGATTTTTGTATTGATTGGATCCGATTTACGTCATATAGTGAATTGCATTCAAATTGGGAATATGAAATATGGTAGGTACACCCCTTAATAGTCATCAAGGTAAATCGGACCCAAAAATCTAGTTGATTTGGATGATAGTTTCCGAGATAATGCTCTCTTTAAACGATTGTATACCCCTTGTTATACGATTTCAGACAAGATCTCGTAAACTGCGATAATTTACCTAGATATGACCTCTTTGGATACAATTTTATTCAACTTTCTTCACTTTCAAAAAGTATTTTTCTAATAAGGGAATAATTCTATACCTTAAGATATATCTTATTAAAAACTATCTTAGGCATTCCGTTGGGGTAATGTCTGCCCAAAAATTGTATAAAGCTTCCGGATACGAGCATCTCAGAATACGTTGGTTTACCTTTTGCGAACTGCAAGTTACCCCTGAAAGGAACCATATTAGGCAAAACCAATATAAAGAATTACGAAAGGAACGTACTTGTGGTACTATCAGGGAGATGTGGTCAGAGTACAATTCAAGGCGTTCCGAAGGCCATGTCCATAGGCAATGTTATAGCAACCATCACAGGACACTGGCTGGGCTGCAGACATCTAGAACGTCTAGGACTGTCAGTGGGTCACGACTATTACATACAGGAGCTGTCATTGTAAGGAAGAGAGGATGACTCACCTTCTTTGTCCAGCTATCCAGCTCTTATTATGAAGAGATTCGACCTTCGGGATCAACCATGCTTTGGTGACCTCTTTGAGCTAAAGTCTACTGGCGTCAAAGCCCTATTACTGTACCTGAACGACTCTAAATGGTTTAAGGAGTAGTGACAAGGGTGGGTCAGCCCCATTTCCATCATAATGGACCACACGGTCTAAATGAATCCCATCCAAGACAACCTAACCTCTGACCTATCAATACATATAAATTTACACTTTACAAACATTTTTTTTTTGCAGGAAAACTCCGAAGAAATGTATAGTTTGGACAATGATTCGTTCTTAAACAGTTTAGAAGCGATGACGATCCAAAACTATTGGACGGATAATGTTAAACATACAAAACTATAACTTTTTAATATTTATGAATCCTTCAAAATGAATGTTAATTTTCTACCCCCTCCCTCTTCCCTCGCGCCTCGCGATAAACTTTACTTCATACACAATAGAAACTAATAATATTGTTGTTTAAAGAAATAAGAAATATTTTATTTTTTATTAGATATTTAAATAAAAGGAAAAATCAAATATTTTCCCAAAAAAGAAAGATGATGAAAATAATATAGATACAAATAGATGAAAAATATTTTGTGTAATGTTGGACTGAACAACTCTGATTCAATGAATTGATTCATTTGAATGAGTCATTACTTATTCAAAGTTAAACTTAATTCGTTTTATGTGAAATTTTATCACTTATAAGAGATAAAACTAATTACAAAACGACTCAAAGAAATTCATTTTCGTGAATTATTGATCGTTGATTAATGCAAAGCAAATTCAAATAAAAGAATCAATTCCTTTTTGTGAATTGTATCAAAGGAATCGTCCTCTTTCCTCTTACAAATTGAATGAATGAGATTTGATCGATACATGTATTTGTATACTCCCGTTCAATAAAATTGAACAGATCTGAACCGAATTAGTCTCTCACAATTTTGATTATTCTTGTAGTAAATGTTTTTTACTATACTTCCATTTCTTTTTTCACATTTAAAATATATACTAGTTATCTTTGTTTATAAATGAATCATTATACAGAGAGTTGCAAAAGTGAGGAGTTTTATGAAATGTAAGAAAATTAACATTTCAGGTCTGTTCAATTTTATTGAATGGGAGTGTACAACATAATGTTTTAAAAATCATTCGGTGATTTAGAAACAAATTTGGGAGTTTGAAAGACGATCGAAAGAATCTATGTTCCACGACATTTTTGATGACACTTCTTAGAAATGATGAGTTGCTCATTGGAGTCAATTTAAGTATGTAAATGATAGCGCTATTTTCGAGAAAGCTAACATTGAACGAAATATATCTCCATAATAAAATTTCCAAATGTTTTTATCTTCGAAATCTGTTGCCAACTTTTTGGAATATTCTTTGTATACAGAAAAGAATCAAAGCAAAATGTCAAAGCAAACATTTTGGATGAATTCATGTGATTCATTTTCTGATGAATTAAAGTTTCTCAGTCTAACGCAGATTTTGTGATGTTCATAAATTGAATGCAATATAAATATTTGTCTGTTTTTATTGTAAATATTTAGTGAGTTTTACAATTTATATACAGGATGAATCGGAACGATTAACCATCCTGAAGTCTGGTGGCACACATTCTTGCCGATTCATCTTATATTCACATTATAAATAACTATTTTTCTAAGACAATCACACATTAATAAGCGTTAATGGTTGCATTTAAATGTATATATTTATAAATAGGACAAAAAAAAATCTACTTGACATGCGCATAATCATGCGCATTTATATGCTAATTGCATGTTTTTATATATCACTTTCAACAAACACACATGTTTTATGGTATTTAGTATGTTTTTCCCCCCACCAAATTCTCGTAATTGCCTGTATAGTAACTCATCCTACATAGGTTCTAGAGTTAAACGGTAGATGTCAGTTTCCCATTTGTATCGTAATAAAATTGAAAAAAAGACCTAAAAACTAAATCTAGGGGTCTAAAAACTATTGCACTTCGACCTTATGGTCCATTGTGCTCCCCCTTCTACCTCAGTCCAACGAGATTCGCTTCTCCCATATGTTGGCAATAGCCTGGATCATTTTTTATGATACCATTCCAATTGTATGTTTACATTCATATTTTTGATATTTTTCCTCCCTCTCTTTAGCATTTGTAAGAAAAAACTAAGAAATACATTAATTTATTAACCGTACACATGTGATTATACTATACAAAGTATCAAAGATTTAGATCCTTTGTTATCTTATATATAAATAAAATGATAGAGTTTTGCGGTTGTGCGTGCATCCCACCAAAAACTACTGGATCGATTTTGATCAAATTTTGTTTGTTTTACTTCTTAGATACTTGGTCCTTATCTAAAAAAAATTATCACGATATCTTCATCCAATAAAAAGTGTTAAATATACATGTTCAGGGCAAAATATATACATATATATATATATATATATATATATATATATATATATATATATATATATTATTTATTATTTTCTTTCTTCATATACTCGAAATATCAAACAATATAGCAAAAAAACAAGGTTTATTAACCTTACACATGTGTAAAAAGTACACAAAATATTAAAATTTGTAAGGAACATAAGTCCTTAACCATATAGCGTCATCGGACACGATTTTGTGGAGTAATTTTTATGGTGTTCAGGCTTGAATCAGTTATTGCAATTCCATGTTCAATTCCAATTGTGTCGGGTGATCCAACTTTTCTTGATCCCTGGGCCTTGAAAACATACTAAATACGAGATTAAAAAATAACTATTAAGTGTTTAAAAATTTGATCACACCTAAAAGAAAAACCTTAAAAAAGTGTTATTTCAGCTATAGAATTTTCCACAGTTGGATGATTGAAAATTAAACGTCGTACCATAGCATTTAGAGGATAAATTTTTTGCGTCCATGTTATTTCTGTACTTAAAAGAAGCATATTTTTCTATTCAAAAAAATATTATTTATAACGTGAATATTTCAGTAAAGAAACTTAACCTCAACTTTCTGTTAACTGAAATGTCAAAAAAAAAAAAAATTGTATATGTATAATATTTTATGTACGACTGGGTGTTTCAAAATTGAAAGTATACCAAAAAAAAAAAAAACGGATGAAAAAACAAAAACCACACAGGGTGAAATTTTTACATTTTCTTTAAAAATAAAAAACAAAACAAACTTGCTCAATTTTGAAACACTTTGTCTTGTGTGATTTTATGTTTTTATATATTTAATGTGATGTTCGATACATTTTCGGGTTTATTTGGCGTACAAACCGAGGGTAGTTTTTTATAGTTTTAAGGGAGTATTGTGTACACCAAATAGACCTTTAAATGTGTTTCAATTTTAAATGTACTTATTATGACTTAAAAGTATTATTTTAGGTTAAGTTTATTCGATACAGATATGGTGTTATGGCGGCTAGTCTAGATATCTGATGTATCGATAAAATATTTTCGTGATTTGATTGAGATACGTGTAGACCATCATCAGTTTTCTTTAATTAACTTACAATGGTGATTTACCATCTCCTAAGGGGTCGAACAATCACACCTAGAAGTTATCTCCTAATAATATCTATTTTAACATAGAAATGTACTGTAATTTATTTGTTCGAGACAGGCATTTTTTTGTAGGATGAAAACTATGGAATTTTTATCATTTTCATGAAAGTTTTCCTGAGAAATATACGTGAAAATATCGAATCACGAAAATATTTTAAATTATTTGTATATTCATAAATAATTATTTGTAAATTATTGTATTGTTTCCGGTTCTATTATACTTTTCCTGTTATACCTCCGCACCCACCTCTTTGGTGGGGAGCTTTGTTTTTTTAACTGTTAAAATATTTTGTTTGACCTTCTTAATGACTTCTCTTCAAATTTGTACAATTACTAGAGCCATGTGCGATTTTAAATTTTTTACTCAAATTTTCTAATCGATAGGACCATGCAGTTTTTATATGGAAAATAACTTTCGATCAATTTTATATTTTTTGAATACGTCTTGATGGGTACAGGGTTTCATTTATGCTCCTTTCTAACTTATGGAAATTTTAAGTGTCCAAAATAATACAACTTATGCTAGACAACAACTCTGCACTAGAACATTCTAATCTCGAGATCTCAGCCTTTTAGAGAAAAACAATCCAAATGACCCAATTCTAGACTCAAAAGGATCAAAAATTCAACCTTGTGTCAATATAAACTTTTATTCAGAAGGATTCAAAGAGTCTTTATCACATTTCGAGCAATTTTCCGTATAGAAAACTATAGGGTCCTTTAAATATTTTACACTAGGCAATAATTTTTGAATGGATGGTTTTATTTTTCAAAAGTTACGATCTAGTTTAAGATATCAGATTCTCATGTGTCAAAATATAATCCTTTAAAGGCGACCCTGGATACAATCCACCTAATTTTTTTTGTCTCAGTTTGATTTGTTTGACGAAAATAGTCCTTAGTTAATGCATTTTATGCCGTCCATTTTTTCATTTTACTTACGTTTTTAATAAATAGGATTCGTTGTTAACAAAAGGAGGCAAAATTGATTTTGAAAATTTGTATTTAAGTAAAGCTATGATCTTCTTTAAAGCGGTATCATGATAGCTCAGTGTGTTAATCGTTACACCACGGATGATTCTGGTAAAGTCAATCTTTTCATATCATTGACAGTATTAATTTGTTGTCAACATCAACTTGTTATTCAACATATTATTATTTGTGTATATTTAGGCGTCACAATACACTACTAAAGTCAATTTCCATTAAGGTTGCACAAGACATAGTACGAAAGAGATAGCGTATACTAATTCCTGGTGTATGAGTTAATTTTTCATATCAATATTAAATATTCAATGACATGTTTGTCTATATAGTATACGCTAGTTCTTTCGTACTATGTCTTGAGTCACCTTAATGGAAATTGATATTAGTATCGTATTGTGACGCCCAAGTATACATAAATAATAATATGTAACTAAATCAGTTTATTTTAGCTTTAAACCAACCAAAAAAAAAAATTACAACAGTCTCTAGTGTGTATTGTATCTGATAGGGGGTCGATCTTTACAAATAAGTCTTAACAAATTTTGGCTCTACAAAACAAAAAAAAAGCTTTAAGAACATTTCTAACATTCCAAATAGCACTTGAAAAATGCTAGCAAACTATATGTGCAATTTAATTTAGTAAATAAAATAATAAAAAAGAATTCTTCAATTTATTTGTTAATATTTTATCTCTAAGTACAAAAAATTTTCAAAATACTAAATGAAAAAAAAAAACGGTACTATAAAAATATATATTATATATTTTCTAGAATAAAAATTTTATCAAAATTACTTTCGGTTTTTCATTTACATTTTTCATTGAAGGTGGTGAAAACAACCATAAGATAAAGGAGGAGGGACGCTTTTATCGATACTTTGAATTCATTTTACCACTGACCTCCATATAGCTGGACAGATTATCCCATGTTTCACCATTGCCCGACTTGAAGCACTCCTCAATTAGCCAAGGTATTAAATTTTGCTGTGCAGTGCGCTTGAGTGGTGTTTATGTGTAATAAATGTGTGTTGCTATTACGTGCATTTCCACTACACACATAGTTTTTAGTACCTTAGCTAGATGAGTTTACCCTTCAATTTTGTAAGACAATGGTTAAGAGTAGCATCAGTTTTGTCAGGTATAAACGAGTATAGTTGCCGGTCCTCACATTTTGCATACTCAAGTTCTTTTTACGTCTGCTCTATAAGATTTTTTTCAAATTTGTTTTCATGAGGACAGACAATTGAATATATCTTCCCCATGGCGGGGCGCTTGAGTAATCCAAAATCGCCGCTCTTTTGTAATAAACTTTACAAAACTATATACATTCTAAACCAGTACAAGTGGCCGAGCGGTCTAAGGCATTATGTCTGTGCAGTATGCCTACTTCGAAACTGGGAGGTTATGGGTTCGAATCCCGACATCGGCAGTTTGTCAATTATTAAAAAAAAAAAAAGGACGGTTAATTGACTAAACTGTCGGCGTATGGACAAGAACGAAGTAACCGGCTATGTTTGAGAAGGTTTTCTTCAGTTTCCTTCACGAACTCCAGAGTCGGCTGCAGCCGCATATCCTACCAATTCCTAGTCTACACACAAAAATTGCTTCCACTCCACTCACATCCTTAGGCATCACAATGGACCTTATGGTCGAAGTGTAGCCCGTCCAGGGCAGCCTCTACAATCTATCTATCTATATACACTCAAAAATTTTTATCTCGAAATATTATCTTAATTTTTAAGTTTTTTCGGTACCCAGGTTTTTGGTCCTGGGTACCGAGGGTCTACCGCCTCTACCGCGAAGAAGTTGGCGTCAAAATTGGTAGATGCCCAATTACGTGATCCATTTCGAAGCCGACGTCGAGCGTCAGCATGAAAATGTTCCTTAAAAACGAGAGGACGTCAATTTTACAGCTGCCAACGGCGGCAACTTTCCAAAATAAGGAATTTTTAGTTTGTTAAAATATGAAGGATACAGGATATTGAATAATTTACAAAAAATTTATTATACATATAAAAATAATAATATAAAAATTATGCTATAAGATCACGTGATCAGCGAATCATATACAGGATGATCACGTATACTTGGTATCTTTATTATTTAGAAAAATAGATATACACATTTTATAATTTCAAATTTAATTTGTTTAGTTAACAGATTCAACAAGCACTTTTCCAACATCTTTGGACTCTTGATACGGCATCAATTTCCGTAACAACTCAACAGCATTTTGTGAAAATGGTTGCCCTTTCAACGATGACAATTCAGCGATGTAAACGGGTGCCTCACCTTCGAAACCCGTTGTAGAGATACCAGGAGGTATTTGTACGACAACATCTACGATTTTGCCACCTTCGATGATCATACTTAACTTTATTTTGACTTTTTCATCGTGTACGGTTGGTAGATAGAGATTGGACGAGAATTGTGGTGTTTTACCATAAATCCAATCCCAACTTGCGAATTCATCACGAATGTTATTCAATTCTGAAACAATACAAAGACGGTTGTTACAGTCGTGTTCATTAGTACAGTCATACTCATAAAAAAATTGACGGTAATCGTTAGAGAGCAATTTTTTGGCGCAGATGTGAAGACCGCCACTGGTTTTTGTAGATTATTACGATAGTCTTCAGTGTGCATTTGGTGCATTCGGGAAATAGAAGAATCGAGAATGATGCTTTAGAAAGATCTATTGGGTATAAAAGGGAATCGGGCGGAGTGCTGAGTGAGAACAAGTTGTATTTTACATGTGATACTGATACGATAAATATAACAATCTATTCAAAACGATTGTTGTGTTAAGTGGTATTGTTATTATCGTCATTGTTGCAATCCAATAGATTGTAATTGTTAAAATTGTTACTCGTGGGTTGAATTAAAAGCGCCCTAACACTTAAATAGTTTCAGTTACATACCTGGAAACCATCCTTCTGTTGGATTAATATACTTAAATCCATTTTGTTCCGAAGCGTATTTCATTCCATTATCAATTAATTCAGTAGCCGGTGTTCGTAAATATTCCCATCCAATGGCTGACATTAATTTTGTCATATTGACATGACGATTTTCATCCTTGAGATTCAAAACAGACGATGGTATGGATTTGGTTGCATTTGATTCAATTCCTAACTGAAAATTTTAAGCAAAATAGTATTTGCAATATTGTGGGTAGTTTTTTTGTGGATTTCATTGACCTATGTCATCATTACTTTGATTTAACAAGATAGGGGTTAAACATTAGAGCACATATTCAGTAATTTTGAAGGGTTATGCTACAAGAGATTTTGCTTGTCTGGAGCTTCATTCATATGGTCTAATATTGAAACCATCCAGAATTTGTTAAGGCTGCAGGTGTAATTAAATTGTTGTAAATCTGGCCTACCATGAAGTAGGGACCAAAGTAGATCTTAAGACTTATAGTTAAAACTATTCCCAACCTACTTAGTATGAAAATTGTTTCAACGATGAAATCGAGAATTATAATCGAATCGAAAATTGATTTCGTTCCTTTGCAATCGTTTTGTGTCGAATTGATTCAAAAATTTTGAGTACAAAAAATGTTTATGTCATAAAAACAAACAAATTTTGTTTAAAATATTCTTAATGGTTTCAGAGAATATTTGAGTGCGAATTAGGGGAACTCTGGGTCAAGTAGTAAATAAAGGTTGAAGACTGAAAATACTTCCTCTATGTAACATGTACTATAGTACCTAAAAATACATACACTAAGTATAAATAATTAAAAATAATTCATAATTAAAGGTTATCATTCGCCGTGCCCTTTATAAACAAAGTAACCTCGATCATTTGTCTGATTTCAATGACATATATTATATGTTTTTTTCTAGTTAAATTAATCGCAAGCAACAACAAAAATGTTTATAAATAACTAAATTGCGAATTGATTGCGTTTGACAAATACAAAAGTTGTTTTGTAAATTGTAAGAATTTTTCAAAAATTTCATGTTATCACTTATTTTAAAGAAATATAAAAATTAAGAGGAGACTCTAGTCCGTTATTTCCCAATGTGGGTCCCACGGCCCACATAGCGGCAATTTGATTATTCAGGGGATATTTGCTCGCCTGGAATTAAAAAATTTACCGTCTAATATGATTTAAAAGAAGAATTACTCGCAATTTGAAATAAGAGCCACGCTTGAAAGTTTGCGCCAACTAGAAATTACTTGGCGAATTTTGCTTACTACGTCTAATGAGGGAGTGGTACGTACGGTAATGGACGCTTGCTTATGGCATGCGCAATGGGTAAGCAAAGTGTCAGTTATAAAGTGTGTCAGCACGCTTAAAGCTAATGTGAGCGTCTCTTCAAGATTTTTTTTTGACGAACAGAAATTCAGACCATGTGAAACTTTTACTTCACACTGAAGTAAGGTAGCTTTCGAAAGGGAACTGCTTGTAAAGATTTATGAAGCTATCTTACTTATATTGCGCATGCCAAGAGGTAGATTGTAAAGGCTGCCCTGGACACTTCGACCATAAGATCCATTGTGATGCCTTAGGATGTGAGGACGTGAGTGGAGTGGAAGGAATTTGTGAGTAGACTAAGAATTGGTAGGATATGCGGCTGCAGCCGACTATGATAGGAACTATGCAGATATTCATCTGGAGTTCGTGAAGGAAACTGCAAAAAACCTTTTCAAGCATAGCCGGTTACTTCGTTCTTGTCCATACGCCAACAGTTTAGTCAATTAACCGCCCCTTTTTTTTTTATTTTTATAATTGACAAACTGCCGATGTCGGGATTCGAACCCATAACCTCCCAATTTCCAAGTACTGCATACTGCACAGACATAACGCCTTAGACCGCTCGGCTACTTGGACTGGTTTGCGCATGCAAAGTGTCATTTATAAAGTGCGTCAGTAAGGTGACTTTTGAAAGGGAACTGCTTTTTAAAAATATTTCACAGTCTAACCTGTAATCTCCCCTTAAATTTTTATCCAAAATGTAAATAAACAAGATGTTGTACTTTGACTATAGATAAACATTACACACTTTCGCTATCAAACTGTTTTTTTAAATGTTTTGACTCCTAAAAATAATATTTTGGAGTCTAAAGTCTAAACAGTAGTGCCGAATCGATCCGAATCGGACCGATTCATTATCAGTGTCTGTGTGAAAAAAAAAAGACACGCAATAGTAAAATGGAATGTTCACACACTCTTGTTGGAGAGATTATCCCCTGTAAGTGTAACTCACGAGACACGATTATTGACGAATAGATCTCTCATGTTTGGTACAATTGACGCGGGGGGAGGGGGGGGGTTACGCTGAGTGGTGGTGTTAGTGATACTGTAACTATTTATATTTTATACGCAATAATCCTTGAATGTGTTCTTAATCGTTTTTTTTTGTCTTGAACTGACATTAAAAAGAAAACAAAAAAATTAATGGAAACGAGACGCGCTAGTTTAAAATTCGACTATTATTCCCGCTCCTGTTTTATCTAGTGAAACAAAGTATTTTCTCCAAGGAAAATCCTACGTTTTATTGAGGACTTGGATTTTCTTTGGAGTTCGCCTACCACAATGTAATTTCGCAATTTCCAGACAATTTAATTGAAATTACCATATATTTACATAATTTTTTTCTTTCCAAAGTGAGTCCTGAATACTGATTATCCAAAATTGGATCTTTTATTATTCTGATATCCGATTAAAGCAAATACACTCTTCTTCAACTATCAGTAAAAAAATGTAACAATCCTGTGAGAATTTTTAGCAAAGAATCTTATGAAAATTCGGTTTTAATAAAACTTCCCTCTGGAAAAATTCCCATACTTTCGAAATTCTTTCCCACTTGATGAACAGTCTATGAAAATTATTTGGAAGTAGGGTTTAAAGTATAACACTAATTACTTAGTTTTCCGAAAAAGGGAAGTTTATCGGTTAGAGCTCGAGTAAGATCTTGCTCTTAGATAGAAGATAGATAAATCGTGGGGTATGAAAAGTGTTGCACTTCGACCTTATGGCCCATTGTACTGCCCCTTCTACTTCAGTCTGCCATGGTTCGTTTCATTCATATCTGGGCAATAGCCAGAAGCTTGTTTTTCAGGTTTCCCTGAAGGTTCCTGTATATATTCGGTGTGAGATGCACCGAATATATTTTATCAGTTGTAATCGAGAGATTCGCAGTTAAAGATGATGTGGTTAGATGTTTCTTTCTCCTCGCCACATAGTCTGCACATAATGGATCCATTGTGGAGTCCTATCGTGTACAGATACTTTCGTAGGTGATAATGTTTTATCCTGTTCGGGTTCAGTGCATCGAGGGGCAGCCTCTTGGATGCATTTCCCTTAGTTTTTGTTGCGGTATATTTTTCCAGTGATCACGGTGTTAAAAGTCTATCCACTTGTCTTATGGCTTTGTTTGCTCAACATTTAACTAAAAAAAAATTTGAAATTGAGTTCGAGTAACGAAGATTGCGACAATATTCGATAAAAGCTAAACGAGTTTGAAAAAGAATATTCCTTTGATTACGATGCATGCCGATTTGGTAATCTGTGTTATAAAAACACACTCAGACTTGATAAAGTATTGATTTCGGAGGTCAATGATTTAAAATATGTCTGTAAAAAATTGATTATTTTGTTCAAAAAGTAGCACAAATCATAAACTTACATCTTTCTTCAATAAAGCATTTCCAAGTGCAGATTTGTTAACGTCCACCAGGAGCGTACAATGATGATAGCAGTTTGTTCGTGTCAACTTTGAAGCTGTTCCAGATATCTTAGAGTTTAATTATTAAGGAATACATTTGTTATTCGACGACATATTGCAAAATACATCACAAAATAAGGCTAATTAACAAAATCTTTTTTTTAGCAGGTGATGCTTTTCAAATTGTTGTACCAAACTAAATTATTTACAACAAAAATTTATAAAAACAAGCCTTTATGTAAAAAAAAATACAATAAATCAAACAAACTTAATACAAACTTTAAGTTCGTGCATGGACAAAATTGCTTAGTTCATCTTCTCGCTGGGTGGATTGATTGATTGATTGTGTTGGGGTCTAAAAAGTATTGCACTTCGACCTTATGGTCCATTGTGCTCCCCCTCCCCGCTGGGGGAGAAAATAATTTATTTTTGAAAGCGTCAGAGATAGACTGATAAATTTCAAGATAAAATATGTTCATTTTTTTTAAATAAACAACTTTTGTTTGAAAGATTTTTTTCATAAAATAGTCTTTACACAATTTCAGCTCAAACATCTGTCATTACTCTTGATTACAAAAAGTGGATGTGTAAAAAGTAAAATAAACAGTTTACGCATTTGATATTGAACGCCTTATAAATCGGGTATTTAAACAATTAACTCAGTTAGTTATTATTTTCAGTTATTTAAAACTTGTCAAAAGTTCTACCCATTGCATAAAAAATTGGAATCTCTGACTCCAAAAACTTCTAAATTGATTTGATTCGATTTTGAGTAAAATCAGATGATCAATGACTCAGAATTATCCAAAACATCTTGAATAAATATACGAAAATTTTCAAGTATATTATCGTTGAATGTTGAGATAGCTGTATCAAATTTCAATTTGAAAGCTCAACATTATGTGGTCTAAAATAAGCTTACAACACAAAAACAAGATAAATAAAAACTTTCGATAACTTACTTAACAGAGAAACAAAAAATTTACAAGGATCAAGGCGTTTCGCATATTATCTATCTCTTATTAACAAATATCCGCCATATTGAATTATTCATGACGTCATATGTTCGATTATCTATCTCTTTGGTCAAACCGGTTAATCCAGATACTGAATAAACAAAAATATATTTTGGCGGCCCGCAGTCGAGTAAAAACTTAAGCAATAATAACAGTTTTCAGATAAAAATTGAATGTATCAGCCATATCATTAATTTTGAACGGAGAGTCCAAATTTGGTCAAAATAATAATATAAAACATGTGTTAATATCCCGGACCATCAATCCTATTTTACCAGAGATATAATTGGGGTTTTTTCTAAGAGAAAACCCCACCCTAGAAAATAATTATTAAATAACACAAATATTTCGAGAGTTTCGGAAATACAGTTCCTTCTTTAGGTATATAATAATAATAATTAGAAAGAGGGGTACCGCAAACGGGTCCCTAGTACCAAGACCAAGGAGTCCTCTGTGCCCTTATATAATAGTGATTATATATTTTCTGAAGAAGGAATTGTATTTCCGAAACTATAGTCAAAATAAAATTATTTTTAGGAAAATCTCAAATATTTGGGTTATTTAATAATTATAATGGATTTTCTTAACGACCCATTCTATAAAAAAAAAAAAGAAGAAAATAATCCTAATTACGTTAAAGATTAAAACCTATGAGACAGAAAATATACTGAAGATGTTATTTCAATAACAATTTGCATGTGACAAGTGCCACAATTCTTAGACCAAAACAAATACTCAATAAATTTGATGCGAAATACCTTAAAATAATAGAAAATAAAAGGATACTTTTGAATCTCTGATAACAATATCTTCACGTTTATTCACTTTGGCATCCAAACCCCATTCACGGAACAATGCTCTCGACACAATCTCCAAATTATTACGGCGATTATACATTTTCTGCGGTGTGAAAAAGGTCATATTCAAATTACCTAAATCATGGTAAACAGTACCGCCACCACTACTACGCCGTGCAACTTTGACACCTTGATTCCGTAACTCCTCCACATTCGTTTCGATCCATGGATTCTGATGACGTCCAATAACCACACATGGATCATTACGCCATAACATTAAAATATGTCGATGATTGAAATCCATATTCTTGAACATCCATTGTTCCATTGCCAGATTTGTGTACACATCCGTGGATTGGGAAATAAAAACGGCTTTCTTAATTTCATTCGTCGGTTTGGATTTCTTGAGGGCATCGTCGGATAGACGCCGTACTAGAGTCATATTCTTGCCGCATGTTGTTAAGATTGTTAAACTGACTGATCGTTTGAAAAACATTGTTCAAAAAGTGTTGGGAATAAACAAATTTTCTAAGTAGAGTTCTAATAAACAGTTCTGACGTTGTTTGAAAAGCAAAAGGAAATTTTTATTGATGCATAAAAAACTTGAACGAAAATTTACAAACGTTTGTGTCAGCTGAAACCAAAGATACCAAATATTCGTGAAGGGTGATGGTTTGATGTAACCACTTCCAAGTTTGATGTAAATGATTGGTGCGGAATCTGATCCCTAAGCAATCTCCAGAAATCCTTTGCATTCCTCCGTGTGACGACAGATTGAAATTAAAGTACACCACACTAACGAAAAACGAACAGAAATTCACTAGGTATTAACGAAACACTTTGATTTTGAGTTTTTTTGTTGTTCGGCGACAACTGTCAAGAGTTCAGTTAATCTCCACCCGTAACAACGTCGTGTCGCGTCAAAGATGAAAATGTTTGTTCAACAGCCGTTGAAATAAACAAAAGAATTGATTTACGAATGACTTAACAATATGAATATTGAATACCCAGTGAATGAATCAATTGAAATTGATATAGTCTCTAAATCAGTATTTATATATTATTCATGTTTGGCGATAAGAGGCGGAGCTTTTTGGGTCATCAACGTTCAAGCATTCAAGCAGGGAGAATCAAAGTTCGCATGTGTTTCAACTGATAATCATTATTTTATTTTCAAAAATAATTCATCTACAATTTATTATTATTTAATTAACGCAATGTTTTTTAATTGACATGCGTATTTATAATGCTTTTTATACCCAGTATATTTGTAAATATACAAGGTATATGAAGAAGTTTAGTTCCGACATTGTAATGCTTGAAAATATTGATCGCAGAAAAATTTTATTTTTATAGGTGTTCATAAAATTACCTAATTAGTCCATTTCCGCATGTCCGTCCGTCCATCCGTATGTCTGTCCTTGAAGCCGGTAACTCAAAAACGAAAAGAGATAACGAGCTGAAAATTTTTGTGTGTGTTCTAGAGCAAAAAAGTAAGGTCAAGTTCATGAATGGGAAAAATCGGAACGTGTCTCCCCCCACCAGGGAGGAAAATTTATATATTTGAAACCGTAAAAGATAGAACAAAAATTTGTTGACAAAAATTCTTCTTCTCTTTAAAATAAACAACTTTTGTTTGAAAATTTTTTTCATAAACTCAATAGTTTTCTCATAATTTGTGCTCAAAGTTAAAAATGAGAAATTGATAGATGAACGAAGGCATGCATGTGTACATGTACATAGCATCCATACATACTATTTTTATACCCAGTATATTTGTAAATATACACGGTATATTAAGTTTAGTTCCGACTTTGTAACGCTTGAAAATATTGATTACAGAAAAAAAATTCATATCTTATAAACTTCGAATTTGAAGAATTTTTCAAACATTGATATACAAACTCAGTATATACTGGGTATTCAAACAATTTACTCAGTTAGTTGTTACATTATTTGTTTTTTTTTTTTTAATTTGTTTTAATCAAAGATATGCATTAAACTGGATTCGAATCTGGTTCTTTATGTATCGCCCTCAATGTCATAATGGATGGGATCATTAATGTATATCTTTTTCATATTTGATAACTAGAGTGTGGTGATGCCTAAGAATGTTAGTGGAGTGGAAGGAATTTTTGTGTATAGACTAGGAATTGGGAGGATATGCGGCTGCAGCTGCCTCTGATAGGAACTATGCCGATATTCATCGTGAAGGAAGCTGCAAAAAACATTCTCAAGTATAGTCGGTTACTTCGTTCCTGCCCATATGTCGATAGTTTAGTCAATTAATCGCCCCCTTTTTTTTTTTTCTTAATAATTAACAAACTGCCGATGTCGGGATTCGAACCCATAACCTCCCAGTTTCCAAGTAGGCATACTGCGCAGACATAACGCCTTAGACAAGCTCGGCCACTTGGAATGGTAAACATATGAAAGTAATATTTACTAAATTATTAATATTTATTACCCTAACCTAAAATATCGAATCTGTATACAGTTGCCATTTAATATGTTTGGCCACAAAACTGAATATCAAAAGTATCAAGTACAAAAATCTCTACTAAAATCGCTACAAAATAATAAAATATTAAAAAAAAAAAAAAACAAAGGCACATTTAAAAAACATTGGCTCTGGATTTAGTTTGTTTATTGGTCACGTGGCGCTACCATCTTAAAAAGTTTCGCGTATAATAATGTATGAGTTTCCCTCAATTAATTCTAAAAATAACCTTCAAATGAAATAATTAGTCCCCCTATTGATGTCCAATCAAACGTTCTATGAATAAAATCACGCCGTCAACATTTATAAAAATATACAATTTTTTTCGTTATGTTATTGAGTAACACGTGATAAACAAACATTCCACAAAAAATGAGTGGTGTATGGAAGGACGGATCAGTCTCTTACCATATATTTGCAATGAATTTTCTGACCCGTATGAAATATAGGGTCATATGCACAAAATTATTATTGTTTTTAAAATTATATATATATATATATATATATATATATATATATGTGTGTGTGTGTAATATGTAATGTTTTAAAATTATTATCAAAAATTAAGTTTATTTAAGTCAATACAAAGTCATTTAAAGTAACATTTCAACGGCACTCTAGCCGAACTTGGATTAAGTCCGGCTAATTTTTTTTAGCGAATTTCCTCCAAAGGAAGCTATTGTTTAAGCATTTACTCCGAGCTATTGTTTTTGCACCAAGATAGATGTTAAAAATCACTATCGCTAAAATTTATATATATATATATATATATATATATATATATATATATATATATATATATATATATATATATATATATATATATGTATACGTTTATGTGTCTGTGGACTCTTTAGCGGTCACAGTTTTATTCCGATTGGAATGAAATTTGGTATTTGAGGCGCTTTTGGTATTCTAAAGGTCAAGTTCGTTAATGGGTAAAATCGGACAAGGAAAATAGGGTTTAGAGGGAGGGGAGAAACACAAAATTTGGTATATCTAGAGTATATATAGAGTATAGGTAGAGTTAAAAAGTGACTTTGAATTCGTGAATGAGCAAAATCAGTCCATAAATGTTTTAAACCTTAAGAAATATAAGTTCAAATACAAAACTGTCGTTTTTTTTTTAAAATCAACTCATGTTAGAAACTATTTTTCATAAAACCAATAATTTTGACACAATTTCAGCTCAAACATCTGTCATTAGTTACTGGATTTTGGAAAACTATCTTGTTTTAACACATCAATGAAGAACTCAGTATATACAGAGTAAATCGTTAACTCAGTGGCTTCATTTTTTGTTAAAATTTTGTTTAACAATTTTCAATTTGAAAATTAGTGGGATGTTAAGAAGACTATTTTGCACAACGCATTCAAGTCCCAAAAATTGTTTAAGAACCTATTTCAGGATCCTGAATAAAACACGTCAGTTGTCCTTCTACAGAATGTGGTTCTGCTAGATTTCCAGACACCGCAATTTATATTATCACTTTCATTTCATTAAAACAGTGCTATCTAAATGTTGGCACCGATCCGAATTTAGTTGATTTCATATTTAGGGATTTCACGAGATCGTTTTGGCGAAAAAATTATTTTATCGCAAATTATTATTATTTACATTTCAGGAAATTTGTAAAAACTATCGCCTGATAAATGAAGCGTTCAAAGTTTTATTGTATGCTCAAAGGTCACATTCAGAAAATAGGCCTGAAAAACGTGGGTGATTGCAGATTTTGTGGACAAAGTCGAAAAACTTCGGAATTTATGTCTTTGAGAGTATATCAGCTTGAGAAAAGAGAACTATCATTTCTGGATCCAATCCAGATCTTTGCGTTCCAAAAGGGAATCGCTCTAAATTGAGACTGCTCTGAAGGCACTAGACGGGTACCTAAGCACAATACATTTTGGATATGTTGAGCTTACAGCTTATGTCAGGGAAACGATTGAAATGTTGTTATACAAATTGCCTAACTTCTCTATGATTATTCTTTGATTGCGGGTAAAATTACCGGGCTATTCTGAAGGCAAAAGATGTGACATCCTAATCAATTCAATTATTTTCAGAAAACAAGGAGTTAAGTCAATTTAAAAACATTGTAATTTTCCAAGTATTTTATTATTTTCCTTGAACGAGACTAAAAATTCGGAGACTTTTTCAGAACCTCCAAACTTTCTAACATTTCCCGGATTTTCTCTATCAACATTGTGTTACACCAGTCCAAGTGGCCGAGCGGTCTAAGGAGTTATGTCTGTGCAGTATGTCTACTTGGAAACTGGGAGGTTATGGGTTCGAATCCCGACATCGGCAATTTGTCAATTATTAAGAAAAAAAAAGGGGCGGTTAATTGACTAAACTATAGTAGCCGTATGGACAAGAACGAAGTAACCGGCTATGCTTGAGAAGGTTTCTGCAGTTTCCTTCACGAACTCCAGATGAATATCGGCATAGTTCCTATCATAGTCGGCTGCAGGCGCACATCCTACCAATTCCTAGTCTATACACAAAAATTCAATTAGGTATCACCATAGACCTTATGGTCCAAAAGATACCACATTTTGAAAAGCACTGTTTACGACTAAATTATATACGCGTCAAACATTAACGTCAAAATTATTATTATTTAAATGTTTTCTGTAAAGAATAACTCTCTTCCGTCATCTCTGTAATAACATCGTACTTACATAACTCTACACTCAATAACATAAAAGGTCGGTCATGAAATTTATTTTAAATAAAAAGAATAAATACTAAGTAAAAAAAAAAAAAAGACAAACAACAAAGTAATGCATTCAAAAAATATTGCATTGTAATATTGTTCGGGTTAAGTCATAACCCGGGAGTTAGCGTTGCGTTTACGATTGTCATTTTAAGGGCACTTATAAGTAACTAAAGTGCTGCCTCTTTTCAACATTCCCTGAATTTAATTTGACAGGTTGGTGGTATCTATGGTTTTAATTACATTTTATGAAAAACGAAATAACAAAAAACTTAATTTATACTGAACTCTGTAACAATGTCTGTACTGTTTATTTTACTTATAGTCCGTGGACTGACCTATGAAATTTTGCATATTTAAATTCTGTGAGCAATATTTTAAATTTGTTTATGTATTCAAAATATCTTAGAAATTCATTCAAGTTAGAAATATTACATAAACTTAAATAAACATGATTATTAAGTGTTAGAAAATGAAAAAAAAATCTGTCGGAAGGTAATTGGTATACCTCTAGAGAGGATGGAAGGATCATAGAGATAATATAGAGTAGAGCGTGTAAGTGGAAACGTCCCGTCAATAGAAAAAGAAAAAATGAATCGCATAGGTTGAGCTATCCCTTTTCAACGACTAATATATAGCATAGAGATAATATATTCTCTATGATATATAATGACTATATATCATAGAGTATATTATCTCTATGGTATATATTAGTCATTAAAAAGAGATAGATCAACCTACGCGATTCTCTTTCTATTGACGGGACAACTTTTGACTCGGCTTGCCTACTCTATATATATTATCTCTATGGGAAGGATATACTAAACCAATTTAGGGTGTATTCGTTTTGGACGATTACATGCTTTTAGTGCAATCAAGCGTTGTTTTTAGTATTCGTCTTGATGCTGTGTATGCGGGCAAAAAGCGCATGGTTGAGTTCCACGATAAAGATCACACTCACAGACGCTTTCTCTATCCATGTACACAATGTAGCCACTTTAGGGTTTTGGGAAAGATGTTTAATGGTTTTCTGAATAAAATAAAATTAACCACAAAACATACAAAATCTTAGTCGAAAAAAACCTACATTACAGACATTTTTTTCAAATTGTCAGTTGAGGGCATTTTGGTTTGAATTTAGGGGCTTTTGAAGTCATTCAAAAAAACTTTCTATTGGTGGAAAAACAGCTGAACTGTTTCCATCCGCCATATTGAATATTGATGGCAATTGACGCTTACACGTATTTATAATTCCAAAACGAACGACATTTTCAAGAGTAAAGTAAGCGTTCATAAGCCAAAACGAACGCCAATAAATTGCGCTTATATACGCGCGTGAGCACTGTTAGCGTGTAAACACCCAACTACACGAATTATAATTGGCATATCCTTTAAATGAATGGCATGTACGCTCCTGCATTTAGAAAATGCACGTAACGGGTCAATGTGACTTACGATAGTATTCAGTGTGCAATTTAGATAATTAGACAATTTTATGCTATACAACTTTTAATCAATACATTTTTACACTCAATAAATAAAACATATACACTACTGATCATAAAAAATTGAACCAGTAAGTCACATTAAGAATGTTTCCACTGGTTCAATTTTTATGAACGGGAGTGTACATGAGTATATTGAATTTAATCCCGATTTTGTAACGGTTGCAAATATTGAACGCAGACAAAAATGTTTGGTATTGGTGATCATTAAATTATCTAATTAGTCTATTCCGCATGTCTGCCTGTAGACACGATAACTCAAAAACTAAAATAGATAAGGCGCTGAATTTTGTGAGTTTGTTGTAGAGCTAAACTTCCTAGCGGTCATAATTTTGGTCCGATCAAAATATCGTTCGTTAATGAGTAGAATCAGTTAAGGGGGAAGGGGTTAACAAGTCCAAGTGGCCGAGCGGTCTAAGGCGTTATGTCTGCGCAGCATGCCTACTTGGAAACTGGGAGGTTATGGGTTCGAATCCCGACATCGGAAGTTTATCAATTCAAGAACGAAGAAAACACAAAACATAGAATAGCACTCTTAATATTAGAAAAAGCGAAAATTGCATAAGAAGTAAAGTTGTAGAAAATCAACTTTATTAAAATTAATTTCCTGATCTTTTTGTCTAAAACTCCAATATATAAACCAAATTGTAGTAAAATTAATTTTCTATAACTTTACAACTTACGACATTTTTTGATTTTTCCAACTGATATACCAAAATTTGTATTTTCCCCTGTTTCTAAACGTGCCCGCCCCCTTTCCTTGTCCGATTGTGCTCATTAACAAACGTGGCCCTTCTAATACCAAAAGCATTTCACATACCTAATAAATTTCATACCGATCCGATTAAAACTGTGTCAATAGCTAAACAATATGTATTTGTTGCGAAAACGTTTTCGTAAATAGAGGGTTAAATCAAATTGAAAAAAAACATGAACGGATTTTAATTGTGATTATTAAGAAGGTCACAAATTTAAAATTCAGGTATTCATTATAAATACCCTTTTGTTTGATAATAATTGATGCACAATGATTAACACTATTTTATTGATTCATAGTTGGATAATTAATATTCAATTTTAATTAAATGTAAATGGCTTATGCATAATTAATTCGATTTACAAATAGATTGGCAATCCAAGACAATTTCTTTAACAAATTTTAAGACTATCGATGCATTTTTATAACCTATCAGAAAACGGTTCGTAGTTTTGGATAAGATTGGGATGTCCTGACAGTGGCATAGCTACCGGGGATGTTTCTGGTAGCAATCACCGGGGGTCCCTATTTCAGGGGCCCCCAAAATATCCCGGGTCAACTATTGCAGCAGCTTGTAGAGTTGTCAGAAACCGATTTATACGAAAATTCTCACATCGAACGTTATGATGAAGACATCGGTGACAAATTCCATGAACAATTGTTGTCTCTCCGTGCTTGTCTCGAATGTCGTATAAAAAAAACTCACTCTGTGAAACAGCTCCATTCGCAAGACACTCAGATGGATTTTCACAAAGATTATCCGTCTTAAGGGCAGATGTTTGTGAAAATGAGTCAAAATCAAAACTGTTGCATGCCAAATACGATTGTCTAACATTGAATAATTTGTTTTCACAAAATATTATTAATAGAATTACGCTCCACAGTTGGACAAACTACACATGAACACAACAGTAGTGCTCATTTTTCAAAATTTTATAATTATATAATTGTAACTTATTAATTCATTTTACGAGAAAATACTTCGGATAAAAGTTATTCATTATAAACATACTAAAAACTTGTATTCGAAACATTTTCCCAAAAACCGAATGAATAAGGTACAAATCAACTAAGAAAATTTAAAAATTGAACGCTACTTTTATGGCCCATAGTACTTAATACTTGTATTAAAAGTTAAGATTAAACGTAACGTTCAGATATTCTGGCAAAAACTATTGAAATTGTACTGTAGTTTTTGCCGTAATATGTGAAATATATAGAACGCTTTTTAGTGCGGGGGCCCCAAAAACACGCAAACCCGACCAATTCGGGGTATGACCGATGAAAAATATATTATAATGACTTTAAACGCTTCATGCTGAAGACACGCAAAAGATTCGCGTGTCCGAATAGCCATATCGTATCTACAAAATATTGAAAATCAGTCTTGATAACAAAATTCCCGATTAATGGAAGAAGTTTTCGTAGTAATCTGATTTGATTGCTACATACTCTCAAGGACTGATATCTCGTAGTAGTCTAAACAATGGCATGCATTTTCACACAAGTTTTTCCCGTTTTACGACGATAATAAAAAAATGTAAATGTTCTATAGGCTAGAGCGATTTTCTTACATTCCATAGATCATTTTCACAAAACATATTATCAAGAGTACTACGTTTTAATAAAAACATATATTTTTTTTTTTATAAAACATTGTATAATTGTATAAACAAATTTTTATATTTTGATTTAAAAAAATTGTTTATATTAAAATTTCAACAACAACAAAAACTATCAAAATAATTTTATATAAATAGTAATAAATTATTTTAAAAATATTAAAATGATATCAGTTAATCAAAATAAATTACATTTTTGTATAAAAACAGTTGCTTTTTTTTTTTTGCAAAAAATTGACTTACATATTATTTCTTAGGTTAAATGATTAACACACATAATTAATATAACACATTTGACAGTTGGTGTGTCAGAAATGACATCTAGTTTTGATTATTCATACTGTTTTGATTTCTACATTGTCAACAAACCTAAAATATTGTTCCGTTAAACAACACGTGAGGTCATGATAATAATAATAATAATCATAAAGAGGGGCACCGTAAACGGGACCGAAGCACCTAGACCAAGGGGTCCTCTGTGCCCTCCTTGAGAACAACCTGTCACCCGAAGGCCAGGCGTCTCCGGGTAAGAGGTACTATTTTAAGCAGATGAAGCTATAGGATTCTGTCGAGGCCAGATGCCATACAGTAGGCCCACAAATTCTCCGCCGGAATTGCTCCTAGGATTGATGGATCCAAAGTTTCGAACCCAAACATTCTATATCCGACATCCTGCAGGCTTCTGCTGGTGCATAAAACATGTATGGAGGTTTTATCGTCCTCCATACAGGCCCTACAAGTGGGATCATCAGAGATCTCCAAGTTATGAAGGTGGGTCTAGAGTCCCACAACCCTTCTCAACTGCATTCTATTGAGCCTCAACCGAGCACAGTCGACTGGCCTAGCTGTGCTTATGCATATCTTAAGGACATCCGTTTACCCAACATTTAAAAAAATTGGTTTTATATAGACTTGTGGATATTCAATCAATCGGAAATCGTTTGTCAACTCCAAATTTGTTCATAAAACTGTTTGTTACTGCGTATTTTTCGAGAAAATTTAAAAATCAATTCATTTTTGCGGTTGTTAGATGATGCTGATAATTTTTAAGCACTGGTATGCATAGTTATCTATTACAACATTAAATAGCGCATAAAGCAAACATAAAACAAACATAAAATACAACCAGAAATTTAATTGAATTTTCTATATTATCGAAAATACGCAAAGTGGCACTATCACGTACTGATAATGCCAAAATGAACACCAATAAATTGCGGCTATAAGTGTGAGCGCTGAAAGCGTGTAAGCTCCCAAAACGAATACCCATAAAATATTTAAAAAGTAGATGCAAATAGCCATCTGTTAAGAAACTATTGAAACTATTTTGTACAAATTGAACGCCATCTACCAAAAAAATATTATACTACATAGTGCTTTATATTTGGTTTAATACTCTGGTTCAACTGTTTGTGTAGATAGGCATTTTGTATAACATTTTTGTAATGTGAAAGTGTAGAAATATAAATAATACAAAAATCGGGTTATGAACTTAGGTAACTTAAAAAACAAAAAATTTTATATTTTGATGACACTAACATACTTTAAATCTTAAAAATTTAATGAATTTTAAATCAATTTTCAATTTACCTAACATTAATTTGATCTATAACAAATTTCAGTAAACGTATAAATTGTTTGTGATGATAGGCAATTTGTAAAACATTTGCATATCTGAATAATAAAATAATCTGAGATAACTCCCATAAATGTATTCGTAGTAAAGTTGTAGAACTTCAACTACATTCTTTTATTTTTCAAATATTAAGAGAGATGTACTAAATTTTGTCTTTCTTCGTTCCCCTAAGGCCCTCTTTTCCCTTTTTCGATTTTGCACATTAACGAACTTGGTTATTCTTTTTAACAGAGAATACCCAAAATTTAATAAAAATTATTACTTTTTTTTTAAATGAATTTTGCGGCCTTTTTCAAAAAGGCCGACTTTGTACGATCAAAATCTTATTTTCGCAGATTCCGATCCTATAAAATAAACGGTATTCGGTACTCGTTTCCACACCAACCGCTGAGGTAGAGTACGTAGGCGCGTTTTTTTTTACGTGGTCTCCCCAGTAGGCCTAATTCCACGACAACACACAAACGGATATTACCTCCCTAATTTGAGCTAACACGGAGGGCAAAATAAAAATATGCAAAACAATAAAAATACAACAATAATGAAAAAGCCTCCCTAATTTTAGCTAACGCGGTGGGCAAAATAAAAAAATAGGCAAAAACAATAAAAATACAACAATAATGAAAAACAATAAAAATGCAACAATAATGAAAAACATATAAAAATTATAAATTTTCCTGAAATAAATATATGATTATCCCTGAAAAAAAAGTTATTATCCCTGAAACAAAATTATGATTAACACAAACAAAAGAAATTAAAAACAATAATATAACAATAATCTTTGTAAATTTAGCCATATTTACCTATATTGTAAAAAATATTATATTGATAATTTATTATAAAACTTAAATATTTATATTATAAATATGGCTACATTTACAGGAAAAAAAGGACGAAACTTATAGACTAACACAGTACCATTGTATCTCGAACTAGATGATCTGCAGTCTGATCACTCACTCACTCACAAATCACTCACTTTTGGAATACCTTTACTTTACCTAAAGGCTGCCGTAAACGGCTCCCACAAACTCACTACTCCTGGGAAACGGAGACGATCCGGAGCCTGCCGAAGCAAACGACTCCCGCGAGCTCACTTCACTAAACACTCACTTCTCCTGGGAAACGGAGTCGATCCGGAGCATGCCGAAGCTAACAACTCCCGCGAGCTCACTTCACTAAACACTCACTTCTCCTGGGAAACGGAGACGATCCGGAGCCTGCCGAAGCAAACGACTCCCGCGAGCTCACTTCACTAAACACTCACTTCTCCTGGGAAACGGAGACGATCCGGAGCCTGCCGAAGCTAATGCTCCCGCGCAATCACTCACGGAGCGATTACACGCACTAATCGCTACTTTAACGATAAATTATTTTTTAATGAAATTATGAAACCACCCTCAAAACATCTGATAAAACAAACCGTTTTTAATACATTACTCAAAAAAAATATCTTTTCAATTATTTACTTACACATATCTAAGGCGGGAATTGAACCCATGACCTCAGACATATAAATTTTTAATCCTATTTGGCATCTGTGTTTTGGTATGGAAATCTTACACATCTTAGTCGGGAACTGAACCCATGACCTCAGGATATAAATTTTTAATCCTATTTGGCATCAGTGTTTGGTATGGAAATCTAACACATCTTAGGCGGGAATTGAACCCATGACCCCAGACATATTCGTAATTAATTTTTAATTCTATTTGGCATCAGTGTTTTGGTATGGAAATCTAACACATCTTAATCCCATTTGGAATCAGTGATTTGGTATGGAAATCTAACACCTCTTAGGCGGGAATTGAACCCATGACCCCAGACATATTCGTAATTAATTTTTAATCCTATTTGGCATCAGTGTTTTGGTATGGAAATCTAACACATCTTAATCCTATTTGGCATCAGTGATTTGGTATGGAAATCTAACACATCTTAGGCGGGAATTGAACCCATGACCCCAGACATATTCGTAATTAATTTATAATTCTATTAGGCATCAGTGTTTTGGTATGGAAATCTAACACATCTTAGTCGGGAAATGAACCCATGACCTCAAACATATAAATTTTTAATCCTATTTGGCATCAGTGTTTTGGTATGGAAATCTAACACATCTTAGGCGGGAATTGAACCCATGACCCCAGACATATTCGTAATTAATTTTTAATTCTATTTGGCATCAGTGTTTTGGTATGGAAATCTTACACATCTTAGTCGGGAAATGAACCCATGACCTCAGAATATAAATTTTTAATCCTATTTGGCATCAGTGTTTTGGTATGGAAATCTAACACATCTTAATCCTATTTGGCATCAGTGATTTGGTATGGAAATCTAACACATCTTAGGCGGGAATTGAACCCATGACCCCAGACATATTCGTAATTAATTTTTAATCCTATTTGGCATCAGTGTTTTGGTATGGAAATCTAACACATCTTAGTCGGGAAATGAACCCATGACCTCAAACATATAAATTTTTAATCCTATTTGGCATCAGTGTTTTGGTATGGAAATCTAACACATCTTAGGCGGGAATTGAACCCATGACCCCAGACATATTCGTAATTAATTTTTAATTCTATTTGGCATCAGTGTTTTGGTATGGAAATTTTACACATCTTAGTCGGGAAATGAACCCATGACCTCAGACATATAAATTTTTAATCCTATTTGGCATCAGTGTTTTGGTATGGAAATCTAACACATCTTAATCCTATTTGGCATCAGTGATTTGGTATGGAAATCTAACACATCTTAGGCGGGAATTGAACCCATGACCCCAGACATATTCGTAATTAATTTTTAATCCTATTTGGCATCAGTGTTTTGGTATGGAAATCTAACACATCTTAGACGGGAATTGAACCCATGACCCCAGACATAATCGTAATTAATTTTTAATTCTATTTGGCATAGAAATCTAACACATCTTAATCCTATTTGGCATCAGTGATTTGGTATGGAAATCTAACACATCTTAGGCGGGAATTGAACCCATGACCCCAGACATATTCGTAATTAATTTTTAATCCTATTTGGCATCAGTGTTTTGGTATGGAAATCTAACACATCTTAGGCGGGAATTGAACCCATGACCCCAGACATATTCGTAATTAATTTTTAATCCTATTTGGCATCAGTGTTTTGGTATGGAAATCTAACACATCTTAGACGGGAATTGAACCCATGACCCCAGACATATTCGTAATTAATTTTTAATTCTATATGGCATCAGTGTTTTGGTATGGAAATCTAACACATCTTATTCGGGAAATGAACCCATGACCTCAGACATATAAATTTTTAATCCTATTTGGCATCAGTGTTTTGGTATGGAAATCTAACACATCTTAGGCGGGAATTGAACCCATGACCCCAGACATATTCGTAATTAATTTTTAATTCTATTTGGCATCAGTGTTTTGGTATGGAAATTTTACACATCTTAGTCGGGAAATGAACCCATGACCTCCGACATATAAATTTTTAATCCTATTTGGCATCAGTGTTTTGGTATGGAAATCTAACACATCTTAATCCTATTTGGCATCAGTGATTTGGTATGGAAATCTAACACATCTTAGGCGGGAATTGAACCCATGACCCCAGACATATTCGTAATTAATTTTTAATCCTATTTGGCATCAGTGTTTTGGTATGGAAATCTAACACATCTTAGGCGGGAATTGAACCCATGACCCCAGACATATTCGTAATTAATTTTTAATTCTATATGGCATAAGTGTTTTGGTATGGAAATCTAACACATCTTATTCGGGAAATGAACCCATGACCTCAGACATATAAATTTTTAATCCTATTTGGCATCAGTGTTTTGGTATGGAAATCTAACACATCTTAGGCGGGAATTGAACCCATGACCCCAGACATATTCGTAATTAATTTTTAATTCTATTTGGCATCAGTGTTTTGGTATGGAAATTTTACACATCTTAGTCGGGAAATGAACCCATGACCTCAGACATATAAATTTTTAATCCTATTTGGCATCAGTGTTTTGGTATGGAAATCTAACACATCTTAATCCTATTTGGCATCAGTGATTTGGTATGGAAATCTAACACATCTTAGGCGGGAATTGAACCCATGACCCCAGACATATTCGTTATTAATTTTTAATCCTATTTGGCATCAGTGTTTTGGTATGGAAATCTAACACATCTTAATCCTATTTGGCATCAGTGATTTGGTATGGAAATCTAACACATCTTAGACGGGAATTGAACCCATGACCCCAGACATATTCGTAATTAATTTTTAATCCTATTTGGCATCAGTGTTTTGGTATGGAAATCTAACACATCTTAGGCGGGAATTGAACCCATGACCCCAGGCATAATCGTAATTAATTTTTAATTCTATTTGGCATCAGTGTTTTGGTATGGAAATCTAACACATCTTAATCCTATTTGGCATCAGTGATTTGGTATGGAAATCTAACACATCTTAGGCGGGAATTGAACCCATGACCCCAGACATATTCGTAATTAATTTTTAATTCTATTTGGCATCAGTGTTTTGGTATGGAAATCTAACACATCTTAGTCGGGAAATGAACCCATGACCTCAAACATATAAATTTTTAATCCTATTTGGCATCAGTGTTTTGGTATGTAAATCTAACACATCTTAGGCGGGAATTGAACCCATGACCCCAGACATATTCGTAATTAATTTTTAATCCTATTTGGCATCAGTGTTTTGGTATGGAAATCTAACACATCTTAGGCGGGAATTGAACCCATGACCCCAGACATAATCGTAATTAATTTTTAATTCTATTTGGCATCAGTGTTTTGGTATGGAAATCTAACACATCTTAATCCTATTTGGCATCAGTGATTTGGTATGGAAATCTAACACATCTTAGGCGGTAATTGAACCCATGACCCCAGACATATTCGTAATTAAATTTTAATTCTATTTGGCATCGGTGTTTTGGTATGGAAATCTAACACATCTTAGTCGGGAAATGAACCCATGACCTCAGACATATAAATTTTTAATCCTATTTGGAATCGGTGTTTTGGTATGGAAATCTTACACATCTTTGGCGGGAATTGAACCAATGACCTCAGACATATGAATTTTAAATCCTATTTAGCATCAGTATTTGCTATGAAAAATTTTTAATCCTACAACATATAGGTATATTTACCAGTTTTATTTCCCAAAATTCTGATCGAGAAATTCAATTTTTTACGCAAAGTATATAGCTTACTTAGGCACGGCCAAAATCACCGGCCGTATGCTTTTGGCCGCACCATTTACCCAAACCAAAATCATCGGCCGTATGATTTTAGTTTGGGTAATTTAAAAAACTACAACATGTGTGCAAAATTAAATTTCTTAAAAGAATTTAGAAAATTCTTAATTCGAATTTGATAACAAATTCAATAATATAGTGATCAATTATATATTTTCAGACGTGATAATATCTCAGTATAAAATCACATTTATATATCTGCATAAATTTAGAGGTCATTGGAGACAAACATAAAAAAAAAACACTGTGTTAGTTTATTGCAAAACCGAACTCCGGTTAAAATAGATCGCCAATTTAACCAAAATGGTAGTCACTGTACTACATTCTTATCCATGACCGTGATCCTAAAATATGGATTTAAAAAAAAATAAAAAGACTCCAAACTTGTCGTTAAAACATTGATAGGAAAAATCTTCCATATCTTGGCTGAAAAATGAACCCAAGACCTGATCAGGTAGATTCCAAACTAAACGACACTTCATTTGCCAAAATATGATAACTACCTTAAGAGCTACACGGGAATATTATAGATGAATATATTAACATACATACATACATACATACAGACTGCTAACTTTCCGTAGTCGGGTAATAAATTATACATATTCTGAATCTGTGAGTTAAACCCATTTATTTGATACCAAACTCGATATATTTGTAAGCATTTTTTGTTGTTGCTTACCGTATTATGAAAGTCATATCCGCCATGTTGGATTTAATATAACGTCACATAGCCTATACTTAAATTAAACTACAAAATTTTTCAACTCATTTTAACTTTGGAATAATTATTTCTCTAATAATATTTTTATAAAAATGTTTCCGAATGCCACGCAATATTTTTTATGTTTTATACAAAGCCATTTTAAATGTTTGACTATGGTACAGAGTGGGGGTAGTATAATTCCGTTACAAATTAGACAGAGATGCCATTTATACCAATTTAGCGCCAAAATTATTTTTCAATCTAAAACTTGCAAATTTTCGAAAAAATTATCCTAAACCATATATAATAGGCTTCAAAAGAGTTTATAACAATAAATTTCATTTACCGATTAAAATAATACCAAATTTTATTATTTTTAACCATCAAAAACTAAATACTCTCACTTGATGATTTTCGCGCGAAAAATGATTTTCGTCAAGATTGCCTAATATTACCTAAGAAATAACCCCCAAAGTAATGAAATCACTGAGAAAAAGATGTTAATTTATGAATAAACTGAACTTTGTACATGAAATTCCATAATTTACACCAAAGTCTATAAGGATAAAAAGCGCGCCATTTTATCACACAAAATTACAAAATTTTTACCGAAAATATGAAAATTTTTCAATTTAAATAAAAGATATTTTTAATATAATGTATTAGAATGATTCACTTACCAGATATTTGGTGATAGGTCCCAAAAATTTGCAATAAAAAAAATAAATTGAAGCCGCATGAAATAGCATCCACACAGCTTCAAGTCACGAACGGAAAGACCTTAGTCGTGTGGTTTTAACGTACAGTAGGTACATAGCAGCTTACACCTACATTCATTATAGATACTAATAACATCGATTTGAATAAAATCGTTCCGAAATGAATATTAAGGGTAGTTTCACGTTAATAATTTCTTGAGAGTATGTGAATATTCGAAAACCGTAACTAAAATACGTGAAAATAACATCTAACTGAGTTAATTGCTTAAATACTCTGAGTAATATATACTGAGCTTATATTATCATTACGTGAACTCTATATTTTACTTTTTATTTACACACATGCATATTTGTATAAAAATACAAAGTAGTGTATAATGGGACTATATACACATATATGTTTTTGTAATCAAGAGTAATTATACAGATACTTGAGCTAAAATTGTAACAAAACTATTCACTTTATGAAAAAAAAGAGTGGACAGACCGATGAACACGCAGAAATTGACTAATTAGATTATTTTATGAACACTTTTACCTAAAAAAATTTTTCTACGATCAATATTTTCAACCTTTGCAATATCAGGATTAAACTTTGAATAGCCTTAGTATACATTATATAAATATATACTGCGGGTATAATCTTCTTTGTAGATTAGAAAATTGAAATCTCAAACGCTCATAAAAACGTAACGCTCATTTGACGTAAGACTTTTAGGGCGTCAACGTTGGATTGTCCATGAATTAGGACGAAAACAAATTGAGTAATTGTGACAATTTTTATCTTGTAATTTTAAACATAATTCGTTAGCTGAAAAATGTTTGTCGATATTAACGTAAATATAAAGCTTTAAACTATAAATTACAATAACGACGTCACTAAAACGTCACGTTTTTATAAGGTTTTTATAATACAATGACGTCACTATAACGTAGATACTATATATCGAGTGATTTCATTTAAATTCCCGTTTAATTATATATTAAAGATACGAGATTTTAATCGATTAACTCTTTATTATCGATTTACAAAACTTTTTGCCAGCGTCGCGATATGACGATTTTTACTTATTTTCGCAAATTTTCCTGAAGTAAGTAATTGTGTAAATCGCAAATAAGTTTTAATGTTATATTCTTTATGTTAATTACATTTGTATGCGTATTAAAATAACTGCATTAAATATATATAAATTTCTCTGTACACTTAAAAAGGTCTCTGCTTGTTTCAAAAAAGTTTAGTAGATTCCCATAATAATATTGTCCGTAATGCTTCTACTTCTTGGCTGCAGTGTTTGGTTGTTTATTGAATGACATGGACTCACATAATTATTAAGTGTTTGCATGCACAAACATATAAAACTTTTGTATAACTTTGAAGAACATAACAAAATAATATTCTTATATATTAATATCATTAGTATTATAACTATTGAATTGTAATTACCTACTCTTACGGTAATGTAGACTAAGCTTTTATATTTCATGTGAAACTGTCATATTAATACATCATAATTTTGTCAATGTGAACATACTTTTAGAAAACGTAACGGTAGAAGAAAATTGAACCAAATTCAAATTTATTTTTAAGATTGTGATAAATTTTTAACTTTGAAGTGAATTTATAAATAATTTATAGACATTTTATAAAGTAATTTGTATTAACCTGAAAAAAATAAACGATATTTTTGGAAATTAGTTTGGATGGATGGCAAATTTAGATGACTTATAAATTAGATCTATGAGGTCAGTATAGGTTTTATTTCAAATGACTTAAATAATTAATTAAATTTTTTTCGTAGGTACTACAGTTTTTAGACTTTTGGATTTACATCAGAAAAATTAGTTGAAGCTTTAGTTTTTGTCGTTGTGAACCTTTTAAAAAATACAGAGAAATATCTGTAAGTATCTATGCAAATTTTTATCTTTCTATTGCATTGAAATTGTATAGTCATTTTGTACATATGAATGTTAGTATATTTATAATGAAGGACTTTTATTCATTCGGTTTCCAAAAACCGAATGAACAAGGTACAAAATGACTGTACAATTTTGAAAATATAACACAACTTCTGTGGTTCATATCAGAAGTGGTGAAATACATATTCTGATGGGAGGGGCTGTGCCTAATTAGCGAATTTCGGAAGCTATTAATTAGTGAAGAAGCTATTAGTTAGCAATTAATTAGAAAATTAAAATCGTGAATATCTCTGCGTACATATTAATTAGCGAACTCGCCATTTCATACCAAAAGCATATCAGATATGAAATTTCATTTTGATCAGACTAAAATTGTGACTGCTAAAGAGTCAAAGAGTAAAGACAAATACAAGGAATATATATTTATTTAGATTGGAATGTAATCCCTTCTGTGTTCTGTATTTATCCTAAGAAAATTCACTAAGTTGGTCAATAAACGCTGTTCGTATTTCACCGCTCCTGTGTGTACAATTTATACCTAATTTAAGAGTTAATCTTGTATCGTAAGAGTTGTCGGGGCAAATCTTTACGTTTTGTTAGTAAGTTCATAAGATTTTTATAAAAATATCCCTTTAATGTTGACAAAAAACTCCAAACCATACGATTTTTCTATTTTACTCGTAACTCTCCTAAAGCGATAATCAACCTCAACGTGAAGTGAAAATTTTATTTCTAAAACAGTGTGGAACAAAACTGTATAAATTACAGTTGTTTCTTATATAAAAATAATAGCAAATTTGGCCAGAAATTGAATGTTTTTACAGTCGATTTACATACCGAAGCCGTATGCACGCGTTTTCTTACAAAAATGTTGATATTATTTTGATATAAAAGAGTTTTGAAGATTTGGTCGAAGTACTTCTTGAATGTCTTCGGAACAACATTTACACTTTTTGTTACGGAATGGTTTTGGACCATAAGGTCGGGGTGCAGTTCTTTTTCTACTCCAAGATATATCTATATCTATCTATACATGGAATGGTTCATTGACACTAGGAAGGGCGAACAGAAAAATAGTTTGGCATTTGATTGTTGGTTAAATTTTGAAGAAACTTCCAACGTTGCAAAATATTTCGGCTCAACAACTTTTAGGCTGTAGACATTTGTACTATTTTTATGAAAATAAACAAATATAATTTATAGTCATATTTATTATTCTCATAAAAATAGATTAGGACGTAATTATGCACTTGTTTGACTAATATTTTAACCTGTTTACTTATATTTTTGTTTTTTAGGTAAACAAGTAAAGATCTATATAGACAGGTAACTACACAGGCAAGGCAGGTACAATATAATACAGTTCAATTCAAGTGGTCTGTATATAAATGGTCAGTGTTATTGGCCACAAAAGTAATGCCCTATTTTCAAAAATTTGTTGTTGTTGATTTAAGACCCCCTGCAGACCTGTTTTAAAGAGTAGGTGTGTCCAATTTTTATTACTTAAATAAGAAATTCATAGATCAATCTGAGTTTGTGACTTAATGAGTTTATTTGTGTTCAAATATCAATAATCTGAGTAAACTAATTGTTTTTTTTAGGAATTACAAACATCGGATCAACAAATTAAATCTTCATATTTAGATTATAATATTCGTATAAGTTGTAACTATGGTACTAATTGGAATTCTTCGTCCATAAAGAAAATTTTTATAAAATTAAGTATTATTTAATATAGTAGAGGTATATCTAACAATATTTCCAATAAACATCAAAGTTTTCGAAATAGTTGGAAAAAATGGTTTTACATTCAAATTGTATGGCTCTAAAGCTGTTTTCTTCAAAGATCTCGTAAACTATGAGGCTTATTGCAAGAAAAATTTAATAAACTTGGATATTATTTAACATATGTTAGAATATTTGGGATAAAACTCATAGTTTTCGTTATTTTTGGAAAAAACGGTTTTACATTCAAATTGAATGGCTCTAAAGCTGTTTTCTTCAAAGATCTCACAAACTTTGAGGCTTATTGCAAGAAAAATTGAATAAACTTGGATATTATTTAACATATGTTAGAATATTTTGGATAAAACTCATAGTTTTCGTTATATTTGGAGAAAACGGTTTATATTCAAATTGTATGGCTCTAAAGCTGTTTTCTCCAAAGATCTCGTAAACTATGAGGCTTATTGCAAGAAAAATTGAATAAACTTGGATATTATTTAACATATGTTAGAATATTTTGGATAAAACTCATAGTTTTCGTTATATTTGGAGAAAACGGTTTATATTCAAATTGTATGGCTCTAAAGCTGTTTTCTCCAAAGATCTCGTAAACTATGAGGCTTATTGCAAGAAAAATTGAATAAACTTGGATATTATTTAACATATGTTAGAATATTTGGGATAAAACTCATAGTTTTCGTTATATTTGGAGAAAACGGTTTATATTCAAATTGTATGGCTCTAAAGCTGTTTTCTCCAAAGATCTCGTAAACTATGAGGCTTATTGCAAGAAAAATTGAATAAACTTGGATATTATTTAACATATGTTAGAATATTTGGGATAAAACTCATAGTTTTCGTTATATTTGGAAAAAAACGGTTTTACATTCAAACTGTATGGCTCTAAAGCTGTTTTCTCCAAAGATCTCGGAAACTTTGATGCTTATTGCAAGAAAAATTGAATAAACTTGGATATTATTTAACATATGTTAGAATATTTTGGATAAAACTCATAGTTTTCGTTATATTTGGAGAAAACGGTTTATATTCAAATTGTATGGCTCTAAAGCTGTTTTCTCCAAAGATCTCGTAAACTATGAGGCTTATTGCAAGAAAAATTGAATAAACTTGGATATTATTTAACATATGTTAGAATATTTTGGATAAAACTCATAGTTTTCGTTATATTTGGAGAAAACGGTTTATATTCAAATTGTATGGCTCTAAAGCTGTTTTCTCCAAAGATCTCGTAAACTATGAGGCTTATTGCAAGAAAAATTGAATAAACTTGGATATTATTTAACATATGTTAGAATATTTTGGATAAAACTCATAGTTTTCGTTATATTTGGAGAAAACGGTTTATATTCAAATTGTATGGCTCTAAAGCTGTTTTCTCCAAAGATCTCGTAAACTATGAGGCTTATTGCAAGAAAAATTGAATAAACTTGGATATTATTTAACATATGTTAGAATATTTGGGATAAAACTCATAGTTTTCGTTATATTTGGAAAAAAACGGTTTTACATTCAAACTGTATGGCTCTAAAGCTGTTTTCTCCAAAGATCTCGTAAACTACGAGGCTTATTGCAAGAAAAATTGAATAAACTTGGATATTATTTAACATATGTTAGAATATTTGGGATAAAACTCATAGTTTTCTTTATTTTTGGAAAAAACCGTTTTACATTCAAATTGTATGGCTCTAAAGCTGTTTTCTCCAAAGATCTCGGAAACTTTGATGCTTATTGCAAGAAAAATTGAATAAACTTGGATATTATTTAACATATGTTAGAATATTTGGGATAAAACTCATAGTTTTCGTTATTTTTGGAAAAAACCGTTTTACATTCAAATTGTATGGCTCTAAAGCTGTTTTCTCCAAAGATCTCGGAAACTTTGATGCTTATTGCAAGAAAAATTGAATAAACTTGGATATTATTTAATATATGTTAGAATATTTGCGATAAAACTGATAGTTTTCGTTATATTTGGGAAAAACGATTTTGTATTCGAAACGAATGATTCTAAACGCGTTTCCTTCAAAGATCTCGTAAACTATGGGGCTTATCGCAAGATAAGTTTAATAAACTTGTAAATTATTTAATATATGTTATAATATTTGCAATAAAACTCATAGTTTTCAAAATATTTGGAAAAAACGATTTTATATTCAAATTGTATACTCTAAAACCGTTTTCTGCAAGATATCGTAAACTACGAGTTTCATGCAATTTTCCCGGAATGTGAAGCTAAATAAAATAGTTTAAATTCAATAAATACATCTGAAAAGTGTTTTTTGACACAGTAAATTCTACTGAATAGAATATTATTTAAGAGTTGGGGTAATCGCCATACCACTCTGATGGAGTGTTTAACGTTCAGACTGTACTTGAGACAAGGCGTTCACTAGCTAGTGACAGGCCCCGCTGTTGATATCAGCAGCACGTGGTGCGTCTGTGTATACAAACATTTTATAAATCTTTGTTTATCGGATTTACTAACAAAGTAAATTTGTCAGTAGTGTTGTTAAATTAGAAGATTTTGTTCAAAATTTAGAGGATTTAATAATATAAAATAATGTATTTATCTTGTATCGAATTTAATTAAACATTTTGTATTTTGATTCGTTAAAGTCAACTTAAATACAAAAATACGACAATCCATTGGTTTTCTACAAGACTTTATTAAATCTACTAAATTTAGAAGGAAAATCACCCAATCAGGCAGCATTTACTAAACAAAATGGTGTCACAATCTAAGTTGTTTAGGGTCTGTCAAGTGTCCTGGCAAAAAATAAATTAGATATACCAAGGATTAAGTTGTTTCGAACGATTCATCCGTGATCGAAATTCTTAAAATAAATCTTACAAAATACCAAATTTGATGGAAGCGTTGTGCATTTTTCAACAAAAGCGTACTCCACGCTTGAACCATAAACTATTTAATAATATTTTACGTTTTTAGTGCGTTATCTTAAAAAAAAAAAAATTTTTTTTATGGTATTCTTTTCAATACCTATAATTTTTCATATCTTTTGCACAACGCCTCCACCAAATTTGTATTTTATGGCATATATTTTCGAATGCCATCGATAAGTTTATCTCGATATTGTATTCTATTATTGAATTTTTGTCAACTTTGGAATCTTAAAAGGGATTTTCGAGGTAAATTATAGCCAATTGTAAATAATTATCAATTAAGTAAAAAGACAGGATTTGCTACCTAAGTTTCCCCTTTTTTATTGTAAAATAAAGGACATAAAAGATGATTGGTGCAAAACAGAAATATAATCCTGTTAAAGAAAATTTGTAATTTATTAAAAAGGAATAATTAAATGATAGATTAAGGAAAACTGATTGTGTAGAATGTACCTACAACACTTTCCCGTCGTTTTGGGATTCGATTTTGTATAACAAAAGGAACAAAAGTAAACTAGAGTGATAAAAATTTCAATTTCATTTCGTTTAGCGCTTAAATCGTGGTTTAAAAAGATTGTTCCTCAAGACAGATATGTTCCCTCTTCAAGGATAGTTACGCATTTGTTATAAGGACATTTTAAACCTTATAAAGAATGCTCAAAATTGTATCCAAATAAATATTAATCAATATTCAAATTATGTAAAAAAAGGCTTTGTTACCAAAATTTGTCCTTTTTTTTTTAAAGAAGATTGATTCGAATAATCCTTTTTTATACGAGTCTGGTATACTAAATACTTTTTTAAAACACTGAATGGAGTGTAATTTTTCTTCTCGTAAATGTAATTTTTGTCAAGTCTTTCACTAAAATTTAGTTTATTTGTTACAGATCCCTGAAACCACTTGTAATTTGGCTGTATTTTCTGTTGGATGGTACCACAATCCTCTTTGAATAATCTTCAAAAAGGTTTGAATTTTTAATATATGTTTAATAGTTTTTTAAGTTTTGAGGCTGCAGTGATTCAAAAGGATTGTTTGTTACAGGTTTAGGAACACCGGAAAACTATGTTTAAAGACTATCAGTGTTTGGGAAGACTAGAGAGAGCACCCGAAGAGCTATGACTGCGAAGAGAAGTTTCTAAACTGGGATCATTATTGAACCGTTACAAAACGTTTTTTAACCAAGAAATAATAAAAAGCTCACAAACATGGAATGATGTTCATATGGAAAAGTTGCTTTAAATAATTGATCACTTAAACTTGTGAATGTAAACATTTAAAAATTATTTTATAAAGTTTAAAAAAGCTGATGGAAGTTGTTCAAAGTGCAAAAGTATACCGCAGGTCAGTAAAATTCGTTTTAAAAATTTATTTATATGGAGCTTAAATGTTAGTTTCTTCAAAACATTTTCAGAGCATAGATTTTAAAAATGGAAAAATATGATCATGGAATCATCAGCTGCAAATTAGTTGAAAGTTGCGAATTACTGTTGCGAATTAAATTTGTGGCTATGGAATTTGATGCAGTTTGATTTTATATAAATATACGTGCGGGACAGCTTTATACTTCAACTATAGCAGAACTTAGATTGGAAAATTAGTTTAAGAAGTTCGATTAAAGTGTTTATCTAAAGATTTCTACACAAAAAGTTGAACGGAATTCCTGCTGATCTGCAGGTGAAAACAAACCAATTCAAATATATGTTGAAAATTAGTAAAAATAATTGATATGCTGCTTTCAAATATTAAAGGTTAGTAGATGGTTCTAATTCTGTCATTGATCGACAAAATCATTAAGCTCTGAGTAGTACCTAGATCCAGTTTGTATATTTTCATTAAACGAACCCAGAAGCTTCAAAATCATCGTCAGTGGGGCACTAAAATACCCACCAAATTAGCAACAGGTCTAACATGCTTTGGAGATGAAACATTATCTCGGAGATTAATTACGATTAGCTAATTCGTGTATATAAAATACAAATAACTTATGTCGGAATTAGGGCAAATTTTGAAATTTAAACGTCAAACGAATGTCATAGATATAGACATAGGTACAGTTCAAAAATTTAATTTCGAGGGGTAAATTAACGGGGGTGGGTGTTTCATTGATTGAATATCAGAATAAAAATAGATTTTTAAATATATCTTTAGGCCATCATTTTTTATTTATAAGTACAATTAGATGTATTTTATGTTGTGACTCTGAAATCCCTTTTGGGCAAAAGTTATTTTGAGTTTTAAAACTTTTAATATTTCAAAAAACAAATATATCAAAAGCAACAAGATATGTCGAAAATTTTTAATGGAGTACCATGATCGCGCCGAATTTTGGATGCCATCAATCGTTAGGTTCATATTCGGTGAAAAATTAATCACACAAGCATGGAATATTCCTCTATTCTTGAAAGACGTTTGATTGATTGATTGATTTATTCTTTCTTTGAACATTTGTACTGAATTCATTAAATTTTCGAACAAAAATGTTTAGAACAAAAGTTGTTTTATAATTTTATATAAAGGAACAACTTTTTTTCCAAAAATCAACACAGATTCGGTATAAATTGGTTAAAATTTAAAAAAGTACCGCCATTTTTGTCACCGATATTTCCATAAACTTTATGGCTGTAATAAATTTTGAACAGGTGGATATTTGAAGGTTTACCTTTACCCACCATAAAAACTGATTGTAATTACCTGCCTGCCTGGCCGCTCAGCTGGGTAGCTGAGCTGATGGAATCCACGCCTCTCATAGTTAAGATTTGTTTACAAAGTTTATTGACAAATTTTCTTTAAAAAGTAATGCTACCTCCTTCTGTGTGACTCTGTACCTCTACTTTGAAACGATAACGTTTCTCTCGGAACAGTCAATTTTCAAAACGTTTTCTTAGAAATTAACTGTAATCAGAAAAATATTTCATAGATTTCCCTGAATAATTTAAATGTAAAGAGGGATTCGTCCAGAATTCTACCAGTTGAAATATCAAATAATTAATATTTTATTTTATTTTTACATCCTGCAGGAATTAGATCCACTTTTAAGTAATTTGAAGAACGCAAGAATGTACCATGTTCCATCGAGTTTAATTATTTATTGAAAGATGCATCGAAGGAAGCTGCTTGTATACCTGAAGGGTGACCTAAAACACGTCCCCGTTGCTTTGGGATTCCATTCTTCATATCATAAGGAACAAAAGTACGAAAAGTGACCAAAACTGGAATTTTGTCTCGTTTAGTGTTTAAATTAACGCTTAGGAAAACGAGTAATCGAAAATTTCCATGGTTGAAATCTTACGCACGTCAGGAGAAATTACACTTTTGCTAAGGACATTTAAACCTTCTAAAGGATTCTCCAAGTCATAGAAATAATTAAAAATTAATGTTAAAATAATGAGAAAGCAAGGATTTGTTAATTAAGTTTGACCTATTTGATTGTGAAATAAAGGACAAGAAATCTGATTGATTTAAATAACTATTATATAATCCTTTGTTTTATTAAGGATCTGATACTTAATTTGTTGTATTTTGATTGGAAACTAAAAATAAGGCTTGCAATTCTATTGGCTGTGAAAGCAATCTCTTTCAAGAGGGTCTTACATATTAAATATAAAATTGAACAAAGGATAAATCTTTATAAAAAGATCCTTTGTGTTGTAAGAATGTCATATATTTAAATACCACCCCACATTATCCATATTAAGGATTAGTTTGTTTAATTTAGTCGTTTTAAAACTATTTGAGCTTCATTTAAGTAAATCAGTTTGAAAATAAACTTAGAAAACCATGAAACTTAACGTGATGATCAAATCGAATCAGTTTGGAATTCTTGCTTTAATTAATTATTTCTACGAGTTGGATCGTACGACCTTAATTTGCTCGTCACTTGAATCGAATCAAAACGGTTTCATTTATAAAAGTCCTTTCTTTTTAAAAACTGTATCAATTTTATTATTTTGTCATGAATTTGTCCAGTTTTCGAAAAAAATCTAAAGGATGAAAAGTTGTCAGTGTTTTTAAAACAATCAAATCATTTATTTAAAAGATTTGCTCGATATCATCCAGACGGACGGCAAGAACAATCGTTTCGAATGCGTGACCGTTCGTTGCACAAATATTATCAACTTTGAATCCAGATGATTTTTTTCCAAAAACTGAATTGAATTCGTCCCAAATAATGAAATCGATACTCATTTTAAAAAGTCGGTGTTGAATCAGACATTCAAACAAGTTTTTCTTACATTTCAGAATCAAATTTTTCAATTTTATCCTGCGAATTTCCAAAAATTGATGTTTCATAAATAAATCGAATCGGCGTCCGAATACTTAGAACGCAATCGAATACTATTGGAGAGTTGGAATCAGTCCGTACAACCAACAGCACTCTGAAGGAGTGTACAGACCGCGGTGTTCAGACGAGGCGAGGTGTTCACCAGCTAGCGACCAGCCCCACGGATGACATCAGCACCACCTGGTATGTCTGCGTCTACGTATACTACTGCAGTATGCTGCAGTGCCCGGGTAACTTTACTATATCATAACTTTTTATAAACATTTCTTCCTTTCCATTTTCCCACAAACAAAATCCTATGATTTTCTTTATGCTCTGAACACATTGATTGATTTTCGCTTCATCTGTGACCAAAGTTTGATTTGCATCCGTTGTCTAATTGTCATCCAATACCAATAATAATATTGAACACCGTCGAGATCGCATTCAGCTCATCGTAATGGATATGGAAAATATGCCATGGAATACAAATTTGGTGGAAGCGTTGTGATTTTAACTTACAATAATTTTTATATTTTCAAAAATGCTATAAAATAGAGCTTTTTATTAGTAGGATGCCTAAGGCTCACAAAACTTAATGAAATAAACAAACTATGATCAAAAGCTGAGATGCAGAGTATTGAGTTTCAACCTAAAGCACTCCTAGCGCTAACGCTTTTAGAGTCAACTGTTTAATAAGTTTCTGTACTTTTAGTGCAGCGTTACTTTAATTAATAAAAAGTTCGTCTACTTATTTCACTTTTGCTTTTAGAATACTTCTATAAATCTAACTTTCCATATTTTTTGCACAACGCTTCCACCAAATTTGTATTTTATGAACATTTTCCTTCTAAAGTCACATAATTATAAATTAATGTTAAAATTAAGTATAGGTATTGGTTTTGTTACCTATAAGTTAGTCCTTTTTTTTTAACCTTCCGATTACCAAGTTTATTTTGATTGGAATCGAATACAGGGTTGACAAAACTATCTGTTCTATGTATTGACACTTTGTCCCTTGAAAACAGCCCTAAAAATTCCAAAGGTACGTGGAAAATTCGACTTTAGTAAAGGAAATATTGTATTAAAGTCCGTATCGAATCGGATTTCGAATACTCCTTGAAATGGAGAACTAGGCTATGATCACTGTCCAAAATTTTGTATATTTGATCTATTAAAAATTTCTGACGATATCATGAATCCATTTTAAGAAGCTCAAATCACAATTTTACAGTTTATGATCGTAAAGTTCCCCGATTGGAATCCAAATAAAAACATTCGATTTTTGTATCACTAACAAAAGGTTATGTTTCATGAAATATTGTTTCAAAACGTCCCAAACTGATTTGGGTCAAATTATTACACTCAGTTGGGTTCAAATTGAAATGCATTTTTTGAGTCATATAGTCATATAACTATTTTAGAGTTAATATAGTTTGAAAATTAATAAAAACATCCGTTTTATAATTATCATAAGGATTTTTCTGCTAATTTTCAAAGTATGAGCGCTCAAATTTCGTAATCAACGCTCAAATATATCAAAAATTTCTTTGTGGGTACTTTTTATTGAGCATATGTTACAAAAACCAGTTCGTATCAGTATTGAAATTATAACGAGTCAAGCTTCTTTCAAGAAATACCCTCGTAAGCAATTAAGGATAGGCCCAGGTTTGAATCCTCGCGAGCCAAATTTGTGTGCTCCAAGCTTGAACATCAGTTTTACAATCACAGTTGGCTCAAGCTTGGTCTGCAGGCCAATAATTTTTTTATGTATTTAGTTTTTATTACACAGCAAACTTAATATTCACGGAAATTTGGATCTTATGTCAAAGCTCTTATACTTAGGTACCAAGGATCTGGAAATCAAGGGAATGAAAATGGCTCGATAGAGTGTATTATTTATAAAAATTTAATAGACCTTATTTGATATTTTGTAATTCCGGGTCTGACAAACATTTATAATTAATTATTTTTTGTGTTTGCCCATATACATTTGTATATATATTCATGCCGTATGACACCAGCTTTATATTCATTCCATATACCTACCAAATAGGTACCAACCTACACCTCTATCATATTTATAAAAAATATTATTTTAAAATTGCTTTTAATGAAGATTTCTGGTTCATAATTTATGAAAATAATATTACTAATTAATTTTAATCGTTTATGTGAAACGTTCAAACTATTTAGAAAAATGAAAAACGAAAATTTTCGATTAATCACATATATTGATCGATCGATTTAAATAATACGCAAAATAAATGACCGGAATATAATTCTAATAAAGTGTAATTGACATGCGCATTAATTCATAATCAATTGAACAAGCCGGAAATATAGAAATATTCATAAGTATGGCGTTCGTTTTATTGAGTGGATGCGTGAATTGTTAATCTTCGATAATCTTCTGTTTTTTTAATGGATTATTTTGGAATTATCATTAAATAAAAGGTAGGATCCATTTTCTTACATATTAGATAAAAAATTTGTTTGAATTAATTAGTAAAATGTATTAAAATTTTTGTGAAAATATTCGATTAATTTTTTACCATGTGGACGCCATGTGATTTTTCACGTAACCATAACTTTGAATTATATTTTTGGAATTGTATGAATAAATTTGGAAGTAATTCATTAAATTAAAGATATTTTCTAATTCTTTTAGTAATTTGAATACATGGGTTAATGTTTTTTTTGGTAAATATTATTTATGTTTTCACATAAAGATTGCTTTGAGTTGTGGAATGTGGTATAACTGATTTTTGGAGTTATTGAACTCACAGGATACGATCTACTTGAACCCCATATAATGTGATAATTATTTCGTAAAATTTTCTGAATATAAAAATTGATAAACAAAATTTATCCTTTACGAAACTCTTTAAATTTGTTTCAAAACGTTTCGAGGTGGTATTTTAATTGTTTTTTTGGAAACAATTTTTGTGTTCTTATTTATAAATGGGTTTTTGTTTGGGACGATAATTTGAAAATTGATATCAAATGTTTATTTCGTTTTTGAAGTGAATTAAAATTACAAAAATTTTCTGTGATTTGAATTAATTTTGAAATCAATATTATTTGAAACTTGATATATTGAATATTTATTCGAACATGGGTCTGGGGGTCGTATTTTTGTTTTTGAAAGTATTTTTATTTAAGATTCTAATTGACAATATTTAAAGTTAATTTGGAGGATAATGGGACCTAATCAGCATTTAATTTCGAATACCACGGTTTTTTTTTTTGACCTAAAGTTTATACGGATTAAAATTACGTCAAAATTTTTCCAAATAAGTTGTATCTTATAGAATGTAGTAAAAAATTTATATTACTAAAGTGGAAATTTTATTTTCTGGATTTAGTATCTATACCTGACACTAGGGACTTAACTGGATTCACTTGGGACAGGTGTATACGACCCAAATATATCAATCTGTTCTTGTTTGGGGCATTTGTTTTGGGTATTTAAGTGTGTTTTTATATTGAAAATATAAACTTTCAAGGTTTGGATCATTTTGTTTACAGTTGTTTTAGATAACTGAAAATGTAACAATTAATTGAGTTAATTGTTTAAATACCTTGTATATACTGAGTTCATTATGAGTGAGTGAACTGTTTGTTTTACTTTTGCATATGCACCGATGCATATAAATAGGACTGATACATATACCAATGTACCATATACATATGTAGTGAACATATTTTTTGTATTCTACAATATATTTGCAGATGTTTGAGTTGAAATCGGGGCCAAACTGTTCAGTTTGTGAAATAATAGTGTCTTATAATTATTGTTGTTTTTTGGATTAGGGAAATTTTTTGTACTTAAACTTTCTTCTATTTCTTACGGTTTTTAAAGGGTCGATATTGCATCCTTTTGAAATCGTAGGGGTAGGTCGGTGAGGGGTAGTGCGTTGATTGGTTTCGTCCGTTTACGGAGGTGATCCTCTTTTTTCAAAACTATTACGCAGATATGAAATCCTTTTGGAATTTTGTATGGTGTTGTTTTAGAACCGAAAATTGTTGGAGGTTTCGTAAACGTGTGGCGTGATCTTTCAATGTATACGCCTTTCGTTTGGAAGGAAAGATATTTACCTTTAAAACCGTGAGGGTAGATGAAAGTTTAATACAAAAATATTTTCCTTTTTAAAAATCAATAATTTTTGTTTGAAACTGTTTTTTATAAGCTGAATATTTTACCCCGATTTTAACTTAACATCTATAATTATGGTGGAGTACAGGAGTCTAAGAAATGATTGTTTTTGATTAAAGAACATTTTTTTGTTCTTGAACTTTTCTTCTATTTCGTACGGTTTTTAAAGGATCGATATTGCATCCTTTTGAAATCGTAGGGGTAGGTCGGTGAGGGGTAGTGCGTTGATTGGTTTCGTCCGTTTACGGAGGTGATCCTCTTTTTTCAAAACTATTACGCAGGTATGAAATCCTTTTGGAATTTTGTATGGTGTTGTTTTAGAACCGAAAATCGTTGGAGGTTTCGTAAACGTGTGGCGTGATCTTTCAATGTATACGCCTTTCGTTTGAAGGGAAAGATATTTTCCTGTAAAACCGTATGTGATAGAAAAAAGTTCAGGTACGAAAAAATTTTCCTTTTTTAAAAATATTTTTTTCTATAGGTATGCTTCGGTAATCTTCAGCAGTTGTAGATGTTTGAGTTGGAACTGGGGCCAAACTGTTCAGCGTGTGAAATAAAAGTTTCAAATAAAAGTTTGTTTTTCAAGAAGAAACATTTTTTGTATTTAAAATTTTCTTATATTTCTTACGGTTTTTAAAGGATCGATATTGCATCCTTTTGAAATCGTAGGGGTAGGTCGGTGAGGGGTAGTGCGTTGATTGGTTTCGTCCGTTTACGGAGGTGATCCTCTTTTTTCAAAACTATTACGCAGGTATGAAATCCTTTTGGAATTTTGTATGGTGTTGTTTTAGAACCGAAAATTGTTGGAGGTTTCGTAAACGTGTGGCGTGATTTTTCAATGTATACGCCTTTCGTTTGAAGGGAAAGATATTTACCTTTAAAACCGTGAGGGTAGATGAAAGTTTTAATACAAAAATATTTTCCTTTTTAAAAATCAATAATTTTTGTTTGAAACTGTTTTTTATAAGCTGAATATTTTACCCCGATTTTAACTTAACATCTATAATTATGGTGGAGTACAGGAGTCTAAGAAATGATTGTTTTTGATTAAAGAACATTTTTTGTTCTTGAACTTTTCTTCTATTTCGTACGGTTTTTAAAGGATCGATATTGCATCCTTTTGAAATCGTAGGGGTAGGTCGGTGAGGGGTAGTGCGTTGATTGGTTTCGTCCGTTTACGGAGGTGATCCTCTTTTTTCAAAACTATTACGCAGGTATGAAATCCTTTTGGAATTTTGTATGGTGTTGTTTTAGAACCGAAAATCGTTGGAGGTTTCGTAAACGTGTGGCGTGATCTTTCAATGTATACGCCTTTCGTTTGAAGGGAAAGATATTTTCCTGTAAAACCGTATGTGATAGAAAAAAGTTCAGGTACGAAAAAATTTTCCTTTTTTAAAAATATTTTTTTCTATAGGTATGCTTCGGTAATCTTCAGCAGTTGTAGATGTTTGAGTTGGAATTGGGGCCAAACTGTTCAGCGTGTGAAATAAAAGTTTCAAATAAAAGTTTGTTGGTTTTTCAAGAAGTAACATTTTTTGTGTTTAAACTTTTCTTCTGTCTTTGGCGATTTTTAAAGGGTTGATATTGTATCCCTTTGAAATCGTAGGGGTAGGTCGGTGGGAGGTTGTACGGTGATTTCGTTCATTAAGGAAGTTGATATCATTTTTCAGCTCTAGAATCCACTTACAAAGTTTCAGTTTGTTATCTCTTTTCATTTCTGACTTATCGTGTTGACGGACAGATGAACAGATAGACAGCCATGCGGACATGTAGTAATTCGAATTAGTTTTGAATATCTGTAGGAAGATTGCTGTTCTTGGATCAATATTTCTAACCGTTTCAAACTTGATACTAAACTCTTAATATTCGAATTTATATTAATATATATACGGGGGGTATTCAAATTTGATTTTTCTACACAAAATATTGCATAAAATTCTCCCAATCAAAATCAAACGGCCGTTGGTTTTGGTTGGGGGTTAGTATTCAGCTAAAATTATACGGCCGATAATTTTGGTTGAGTTTAGTTGCTCCATTTTGCATAGAATATTAAATTTGTATACTCTATAATGTATACATGTAATATATACACAGGTTACTATAAGTTTAGTCCCAAATTTGTAACAATTAGAAACATGTTTCGTAGAATAACAAATTTTTGTACAGATGTTCATAAAATGGTTCTAGTTACTCCATTCCGTATGTCCGTCTGTTTGTCTATTTGTCTGTGAATATGATAACTTAAACATGTTAAAAGATAGCAGCTAAAATTTTGTGGGTGTGTTTTAGAGTTAAAGAGTGCTTTCAATTTTGTGAATGTGCGAAATCGGATAACTGTACGCCTCTCGTTTGGAGGGAAAGATATTTTATCTTTAAAATTGTTAGAGATAGCAGAAAGTTTATGTACGAGAATAAGTTACTTTTTTTTTAAATGAATAACTTTTGTTTGAAATTTTTTTTCATAGACTGCATATTTTTGTCTAAATTTCAATTCAAACATCTGTAATTGCTGTGGATTATATTGATTATATAGTACAACCGTATCTTGTATCAGAAATACTTGTATACATCTCTACGTGTGTTAAAAGTAAAATAAACAGTTGACACACTGGTAGTGTGCTTAGTATGTGCAGGGTATTTAAACACTAAATTTAATAAATGTAACATTTTCCGTTGTCTAAGAGAACTTTGAATAAAGTGATAAATACTATTGAAGTTTAGATTTTCAATGTAAAATCAATACTTATATTCAAAGCTCATGCTGGAAGCTTGAATAGTTCGATATTTTATCGAATACAATTGTACAAGTTGATCTATTGTATGTGACTAATGCTGGGATTAGATACTAATAGATATTGATCATAAATGGATATAGCTACTAAATTTTGAAACTATATACAGATAGATACTAAATTTTTAGATACTATATATATATAGACACTAAATTGGATACTAGATTCTGTTAGATCGATTCTAAAAAAGTTAGATACTACATAGATGCTAAATTCAGGAACTTATATATTCATTTCAGTAATTGAATAAATTTGTTACTGCATCCTAATCTGATGTACAACTATAATTTGTATGAATTTAGTAGACCGGTTTTAATCCACTATAAATCTGTCAGAAAAGCCAAAAGTTATTCGAGATGGAATTATTGATGTAATCGGCACCATTATCAATCAAAATTCCATTAAATATCCAACTAATTATGATAGTAAATATAATTATTTTCTTATAGAAACATTAATTATTCCAGAAATATGTAAAATAAATTTTTAAATAATTTAGTTTGAAATCATATGATTTGGTTGATTATGATAATCCAAAGTTTTATGACTTTGATTAACTTCAAAATGAAATAATGTTTGACACAATCTTTAAATCATGCCCCAAAAAAAAATCAATTTTCATGTAAGACATGATAGTTTTCCTATAAAACGAAAAAAAAATTACTTTAAACGTTTCGAATAAATTTATAAGAACTTCATTGAGGAGAAAATTTGATTTATCGATTTTTATATAAAAAAAAACTTTTATGATTTAAATTGTCACTTTCAATGAGATAAAGAAATCATATTCCCGTGAGGCAGTGATTCCAGGAATCAGTTAAACCATACTCCATTGCTTAAATCGATTTTCATCTGAAAACATGATTATTTGTGTAAAGAACTAATTTTCCTTTTGTGTTGGAATTATTATGAAATAATTACAAATATATCTAATTTTGTTTATTAACTCATAATTGGTTCATGAAATTCAAGAGTGTACTTTGAAGCCAAGGTACGTGGAATTTTTTGTCAATTCATATGTACAAAATTTTCGAATTTTCTCAATTATTATGATAATTTTTGAAATTAATTCGAAGATATTGATTATATTGTATAAGAGAAATCATCTAACCCGCAATCTGGTGGTGATTCCGAAATTAATAGATTAGGGATTGTCAGAGGTCGTGGGTTCGATCCCCATCCTCGAAATGTATGATTTTTCATATTTTCAAAGAATGTTAGCTTATAGGGAATAAATTAGGGAATATGTGAATGAGCGTATACACTCAATAAGATGGATACATTGGATCGATAAACCTGGAATGGTGGAAGAGATTAGTGCGCGAGGGGACCATGAGCTTAGACATTATCCGGATCGTTCCACCGAATAGCCCTACGGTATTATTCGCGGAAATTTTTGTGTACACGAAAAATTTTACTGGATTCTATAAATCATTTGCATAAATTCATTGATTTAAAATAAAGTGCTTGCAAAAAGTCGGCGACATAAAGAAGTGTTTCTTTTTTTTTTCTTTTGATGCGTTATTGCGTGAGTGAGTGGAGTGCCCATGGTATGGAGGAATCTGACGACTGCGATGGATGGACTACCTGATCGGTGAGTTTCATTTTTGTTTATATTAGTGTTTTAGAAAAAAAAATGATCAGGTCATGAATTTTAGTCACACTGATTTTCTACAACTTTTCGACTTTATAACATTTTTCGATTTTTCGAATATTTTTCGAGAGATTTTTCCCTTTGACCGAGCCTATTCGCTAAGGAATCTGGCGTATCAAATACCAAAAGCTTAATTTATAGCTTATTTTGAAAATTCTATCCTATATTTAATGCATAGCTATTGTTAGGGTTCCGTTGTCAAATCAAGATAAGGGTCCATTTTAATGTTATAGTCGTTTTACTTGCAGACTATTATATGGTATCAAGTTGAAATTTGTCAGGGTTTTTAAATAGTTTATAATTTAAACAAAATTTATGAAATAAAATCTTTAAAAAAATTTTTTTAGAAAGTGTTGTAAATTGAGAGTGAATTTTTTTTCTATTTGCAAACTTTATCGCGTATAATATCGTTTAGTAGGTCTTTTTAAAATTATGAGGGTTAAAAAGAAAATAACACTGCTAATGTTACTATAGTTTACGAGTAATTATCGCCCAAAATACAGAAACACCAAAAAAATAATACTTTAAAGAAAAACCATTACCTACTACGAAACCCTACACTGTTCGTGGTTCGACACTCACTTGATCGTTTTTTTTTTCATAAATTCAGTTTTGTCCACAATTGTTCACATGTTAATTGCTTATGAATATACAGTACTTTGGTATAATTATCTGCCAAAGGATTTTATTTTTTTGTAAATTTTTGCCTTTCGAATTTCTCTTCGAAAAAAAATTTGGTTCATCTTCATCATAAAAAATTCGAACATCTATTGTTTTTTCGAACAAACTGAATTGAATTCGTGAAAACTATGAAATTTTTTGAAAAAAATAGAATGTCGACTATATAAAAACACAAGTCATGTTTGTATACACAAATACGTGTGTAGCTGAGTAAAATAAACAGTAAACCATGATGAAATTAGCTAATTTAAGTTATTTTTCGATTGTTTCAGGGATGTATCCTAACGTGAACATCTTCGATTGGGGTAGTTCGAGGAGTAAAGGTTTGTCGTAGGATTGTAAGTTTTTATTTAATTATTGTAAACTGTTTATGGGTATGATTTTTTTTCCAACTATTGTTTCTTTCATATACTTTTTTTTACAGGTGGTGAGGCTTTTATATTCATAAAAGCCTCCTTTTCTTATGTCTGTCTGTTATCGTGGATTAGGCCTACAGGGGAGACCACGTTAAAAAAAACGCACTCAAGTACCCTACCTCCAAGGGTGATGTGGAAATGGGTACCAACTAATATATTTATTTAAACCGGATAAACTGAAATTTTGAATAACGTAGAATTTAATCCATCAGTTTATCTAAACTGAAGTTATTGAATAGTTTGCTTTAAAATTTCTGGAATTAAGTTCTGGAAATGATAAAAATCAAATAAATTATTATCTTTTATCCGGTAAATATATTTATAAGAAGGCTTTATGAACATAACTGCCCCACGATTGTGTCTCTAGTTGATAATAGATACGAACTTAATAATTAGTTGAATATTTAATTGAATTTTGATTGAAAATGGACCCGATTACGATTTATAATTTATTTACATATATTAAAAGTTCATAGTAATAATACATAATAAAAAATTTCATCTATTGAAAATTTAATGAATTCAAATAAATGTCAATAAATAGAGAACTTTCTTTAGCCATCTATCAGACATGAATGTTATTACTATGTAAGATAGATTAGATTTTCTTTACTCGGCAAAAATTTTCTGCCGAGTTATGACGTTGCTTAACGTTGCCGTCAATGAGAAAATCAAAACATGTGTACCCCCACTAGCGCTGCTCTCTGTTGGATTTTTTTTAAAATCTTCAGAGGAAAAAGGCTATTGTGCTGCTACCAAAGTAAGTACATACTATTGCCCTCTGGTTACTAAAAGTGCCAACTAACATATTATGGGGACAGAAATAGTGGACTAATAAGCTTCTTTGTATATATGCATTCTTTGACGCTTCTATGTATATTGTATTCTTTGCTGATGCCAAAGAATACAATATTATTCTTTGACAAAAGCGTAAATGGTTGAGTTCCATGATAGATACCACGTCCACAGACGTCAGCGATATATAACTTCCAAAACGAACACTGAATACGCGTTTGTTAGATAAAAACTTAAATTATCGACTTTTTTTTTCAATTGTCAATTAAGGGTGTTTTGGTTTGATTCTAGGGGGTTTAGAAGTCAAAAACTTTCTATTGGTTGAAAAACAGCTGAAATGTTTTCATCAGTCAATTTGAATATTGATGCTAACTGACGCTTACACGTACTTATAATTCCAAAACGAATAGCATTATTAAGGGTAGAGTCAAAGAATACAATATATATAGAAGCGTATAAGTACGAATTCTGTGTCACTTAAAATTTGTAGTGCGTATGCTGACCACTAGATGACAATAGATGTTCGATTTCGGTATTTAGTTCCATTACCAGCACAAACAATTGTATTCTTTGGCAGAACTAAGTACCAGTTGGACGGATCACATCGAAGCGGGGATGTACTTATAAATTTATATTAAAAGAGAATCCACCAATATTAACGAAATTTTTATGAATTATTAGAATTAATTAGTCAAAATTTTTTAATTTTTTGTTTACAAGCTGTATAAAATATTAATATTTGTTATATTTAAAAAACTTATATTTAAAATGAATATTATATTTTTAGCGAATTTCCTGAAAGGAAATAGAGCTATTGGTCCCGTACCGAAGTCAAAATTTCGCAAAAATTTCTTCAAATGTCCATCGATCCTACCTTGTAGATGTCAAAAATCACCATCTGTAAAATTTATATATATATATCTATGGACATATATATATATATATATATATATATATATATACATATATATATATATATATATATATGTGTCTGTAATCACTCTAGCGGTCACAGTTTTTATTCTATCGGAATGGGATTTGGTATTTGAAGCGCTTTTGGTATTCAAAAGATCAAGTTCGTTAATGGGTAAAATCGGACCAGGGGAAAGGGGGGTTTAAAGGGAGGAGGAAACAGAAAATTTGACATATCTCCTTTAATATTCGAAAAATCGAAAATTTTATAAGAAGTAAAGTTGTAGGTATTAAGTTTTACTGTAATTTTGTTTCTTATCATTTTTTCTGTAACCCTAATATTTACAAAAATATTGACGGTTTAAGATTGAAAATTAAATTCCTCAATATCTCTGTACGCATTAGAGTTTGAGCAAAAAAGATAAGGTGATGAATTGTAGCAAACATGATTTTCTACAACTTTGTTTCTTACGCATTTTTCGATTGTTCTAATATTAAGAGAGATATTTTATATTTTGTGTTTTCTTCTATCTTTATGCCCCCCTTTCCCCTTGACGTATGTTATTTATTCATAAAATTGGCCATGCAAATACTAAAATCAGATACGACATTTCATTTTGATCAGACTAACATTGTGACCGCTAGAGAGTAATTTATTTATTCCAAGGAAATTCGCTAAGTTGAAGCAGCTCCTGCGTAACGAAATTTTTTTTAATAGCCAGGATTTAAACCAAATTTGTAGGTTGATATCTTGAGCGAAATATAGTTTGCAAAAATTTTTGTAGTCAACGCGAGTAAACATCATGGCTGTTTATTTGCCGTTACTAGATCGCGCTAGAGCTTGCTTTTGATTGCTATCTAGAGAGAGAGATTAATAGACTAGAGTGTTCATCTTGACACCCTTGTTCGAACAGCCAACATGATTTTTGTAATTTTTTTTCCAATAGTCTGACACTTTCGATTTCGTTTGTGACTTGTGACTCAATAGTTACTAAGTAAATTTATAAATTTAATTTTTATAATTGGACAACCGTTTAGCCAATATTTTTTTAAAATTAACTTCAAGCATGTGTGTATTCAATCAATGAATACATGTTTATATGTATTCATTGATTCAATCGATCGGAAATCGTTGTGAATTCCAAATATATTCATAAAAATGTTTTATTTTTTGCTTGTTTTTGCGGTCGTCAGACAGCGCTGATACTATTAAGGCACCGACACGGATAGTTATCGATTACAATTCTAGAGGGCATTAGAAAGCAAACACCAGTGCCATCTAATGATCGCCAAAACAAACAAACATTCAATTGAATTTTCAAGATTAATAAAAAAATACGTAGTCAAAACGTTAATATGAACATGTTTGGAATACACAAACGATTTTCTATCGACTGAAAACCCAACAAGTCTAAGTTCACATGAGTTTGTGGTCAGTTGATTTTATGAAAATCCCAACCGTTGTACCGTTTTTGACTATCAAAGCTAAGTTTTGTCCGATTTTATTGAAATTCTTTTGAAACCCACTATTTTTGGGGTGTACTTTCCATTTATTTAATATATAACTGTCTGGTGTTAATAGATTTTGAGATACAACATCCATGTACACACCATCTCCGAAACTAATAAAGATATCTTTGTTTTTCTATTAAAATTGAAATCCTTGACTGGAATTTAGTGTATTTGAAAAAAAATTTCATCCAAATCGTATAAAATTTGTCCGAGATATATCAAAAACCTTTTTTTTGAATTTTGATGACGTCAACAGGTACAAAAAATCAATTTTTTCACTATCACAGCTTAATTTTGTCCGATTTTAATGAAATTTTTTTTGAAACCCACTATTTTTGGGGTGTAATTTCCATTTACTTAATATGTATTGAATTCCTTGACTGGCATTTAGTGTATTTGAAAAAACATTTCATCAAAATCGTATAAAATATGTCCGAGATAGATCAAAAACCTTTTTTTGAATTTTGGTGACGTCACCAAGTACAAAGAATCAATTTTTTCACTATGACAGCTAAATTTTGTCCGATTTTAATGAAATTTTTTTTGAAACCCACTATTTTTGGGGTGCACTTTCCATTTATTTAGTATATAACTGTCTGGTGTTAATAGATTTTGAGATACAACATCCATGTACACACCATCTTCGAAACTAATAAAGATATCTTTGTTTTTCTATTAAAATTGAATTCCTTGACTGGAATTTAGTGTATTTGAAAAAAAATTTTATCAAAATCGTATAAAATTTGTCCGAGATATATCAAAAACCTTCTTTTTGAATTTTGATGACGTCAACAGGTACAAAAAATCAATTGTTTCACTATCACAGCTAAATTTTGTCCGATTTTAATGAAATTTTTTTTGAAACCCACTATTTTTGGGGTGTACTTTCCATTTATTTAATATATAACTGTCTGGTGTTAATAGATTTTGAGATACAACATCCATGTACACACCATCTACTATCACAGCTAAATTTTGTCCGATTTTAATGAAATTTTTTTTGAAACCCACTATTTTTGGGGTGTACTTTCCATTTATTTAATATATAACTGTCTGGTGTTAATAGATTTTGAGATACAACATCCATGTACACACCATCTTCGAAACTAATAAAGATATCTTTGTTTTTCTAATAAAATTGAATTCCTTGACTGGAATTTAGTGTATTTGAAAAAAAATTTCATCAAAATCGTTTAAAATATATACGAGATAGATCAAAAGCCTTTTTTTGAATTTTGGTGACGTCACCAGGTACAAAAAATCAATTTTTTCACTATGACAGCTAAATTTTGTCCGATTTTAATGAAATTTTTTTTGAAACCCACTATTTTTGGGGTGCACTTTCCATTTATTTAGTATATAACTGTCTGGTGTTAATAGATTTTGAGATACAACATCCATGTACACACCATCTCCGAAACTAATAAAGATATCTTTGTTTTTCTAATAAAATTGAATTCCTTGACTGGAATTTAGTGTATTTGAAAAAAAATTTTATCAAAATCGTATAAAATTTGTCCGAGATATATCAAAAACCTTCTTTTTGAATTTTGATGACGTCAACAGGTACAAAAAATCAATTGTTTCACTATCACAGCTAAATTTTGTCCGATTTTAATGAAATTTTTTTTGAAAACCACTATTTTTGGGGTGTACTTTCCATTTATTTAATATATAACTGTCTGGTGTTAATAGATTTTGAGATACAACATCCATGTACACACTATCTCCGAAACGAATAGGGATATCTTTGTTTTTCTAATAAAATTGAATTCCTTGACTGGAATTTAGTGTATTTGAAAGAAAATTTTATCAAAATCGTATAAAATTTGTCCGAGATATATCAAAAACCTTCTTTTTGAATTTTGATGACGTCAACAGGTACAAAAAATCAATTGTTTCACTATCACAGCTAAATTTTGTCCGATTTTAATGAAATTTTTTTTGAAACCCACTATTTTTGGGGTGTACTTTCCATTTATTTAATATATAACTGTCTGGTGTTAATAGATTTTGAGATACAACATCCATGTACACACTATCTCCGAAACTAATAGGGATATCTTTGTTTTTCTAATAAAATTGAATTCCTTGACTGGAATTTAGTGTATTTGAAAAAAAATTTCATCAAAATCGTATAAAATTTGTCCGAGATATATCCAAAACCTTTTTTGAATTTTGATGACGTCACCAGGTACAAAAAATCAATTTTTTCACTATCACAGCTAAATTTTGTCCGATTTTAATGAAATTTTTTTTGAAACCCACTATTTTTGGGGTGCACTTTCCATTTATTTAGTATATAACTGTCTGGTGTTAATAGATTTTGAGATACAACATCCATGTACACACCATCTTCGAAACTAATAAAGATATCTTTGTTTTTCTATTAAAATTGAATTCCTTGACTGGAATTTAGTGTATTTGAAAAAAAATCTTATCAAAATCGTATAAAATTTGTCCGAGATATATCAAAAACCTTTTTTTTGAATTTTGATGACGTCACCAGGTACAAAAAATCAATTTTTTCACTATCACAGCTAAATTTTGTCCAATTTTAATGAAAATTTTTTTGAAACCCACTATTTTTAGGGTGTACTTTCCATTTATTGAATCTTTAACTGTCTGGTGTTAATAGATTTTGAGATACAACATCCATGTACACACCATCTTCGAAACTAATAAAGATATCTTTGTTTTTCTAATAAAATTGAATTCCTTGACTGGAATTTAGTGTATTTGAAAAAAAATTTCATCAAAATCGTATAAAATAAGTCCGAGATATATCCAAAACCTTTTTTGAATTTTGATGACGTCACCAGGTACAAAAAATCAATTTTTTCACTATCACAGCTAAATTTTGTCCGATTTTAATGAAATTTTTTTTGAAACCCACTATTTTTGGGGTGCACTTTCCATTTATTTAGTATATAACTGTCTGGTGTTAATAGATTTTGAGATACAACATCCATGTACACACCATCTTCGAAACTAATAAAGATATCTTTGTTTTTCTATTAAAATTGAATTCCTTGACTGGAATTTAGTGTATTTGAAAAAAAATCTTATCAAAATCGTATAAAATTTGTCCGAGATATATCAAAAACCTTTTTTTTGAATTTTGATGACGTCACCAGGTACAAAAAATCAATTTTTTCACTATCACCGCTAAATTTTGTCCGATTTTAATGAAATTTTTTTTGAAACCCACTATTTTTGGGGTGTACTTTCCATTTATTTAGTATATAACTGTCTGGTGTTAATAGATTTTGAGATACAACATCCATGTACACACCATCTACTATCACAGCTAAATTTTGTCCGATTTTAATGAAATTTTTTTTGAAACCCACTATTTTTGGGGTGTACTTTCCATTTATTTAATATATAACTGTCTGGTGTTAATAGATTTTGAGATACAACATCCATGTACACACTATCTCCGAAACTAATAGGGATATCTTTGTTTTTCTAATAAAATTGAATTCCTTGACTGGAATTTAGTGTATTTGGAAAAAAATTTTATCAAAATCGTTTGAAATATATACGAGATAGATCAAAAGCCTTTTTTTGAATTTTGGTGACGTCACCAGGTACAAAAAATCAATTTTTTCACTATCACAGCTAAATTTTGTCCGATTTTAATGAAATTTTTTTTGAAACCCACTATTTTTGGGGTGTACTTTCCATTTATTGAATATATAACTGTCTGGTGTTAATAGATTTTGAGATACAACATCCATGTACACACCATCTACTATCACAGCTTAATTTTGTCCGATTTGAATGAAATTTTTTTAGAAACCCACTATTTTTGGGGTGAACTTTCCATTTATTGAATATATAACTGTCTGGTGTTAATAGATTTTGAGATACATCATCCATGTACACACCATCTCCGAAACTAATAAAGATATCTTTGTTTTTCTATTAAAATTGAATTCCTTGACTGGAATTTAGTGTATTTGAAAAAACATTTCATCAAAATCGTATAAAATATGTCCGAGATAGATCAAAAACCTTTTTTTGAATTTTGGTGACGTCACCAAGTACAAAAAATCAATTTTTTCACTATGACAGCTAAATTTTGTCCGATTTTAATGAAATTTTTTTTGAAACCCACTATTTTTGGGGTGCACTTTCCATTTATTTAGTATATAACTGTCTGGAGTTAATAGATTTTGAGATACAACATCCATGTACACACCATCTTCGAAACTAATAAAGATATCTTTGTTTTTCTATTAAAATTGAATTCCTTGACTGGAATTTAGTGTATTTGAAAAAACATTTCATCAAAATCGTATAAAATATGTCCGAGATAGATCAAAAACCTTCTTTTTGAATTTTGATGACGTCAACAGGTACAAAAAATCAATTGTTTCACTATCACAGCTAAATTTTGTCCGATTTTAATGAAATTTTTTTTGAAACCCACTATTTTTGGGGTGTACTTTCCATTTATTTAATATATAACTGTCTGGTGTTAATAGATTTTGAGATACAACATCCATGTACACACCATCTACTATCACAGCTAAATTTTGTCCGAATTTAATGAAATTTTTTTAGAAACCCACTATTTTTGGGGTGTACTTTCCATTTATTGAATATATAACTGTCTGGTGTTAATAGATTTTGAGATACAACATCCATGTACACACCATCTTCGAAACTAATAAAGATATCTTTATTTTTCTATTAAAATTGAATTCCTTGACTGGAATTTAGTGTATTTGAAAAAACATTTCATCAAAATCGTATAAAATATGTCCGAGATAGATCAAAAACCTTTTTTTGAATTTTGGTGACGTCACCAAGTACAAAAAATCAATTTTTTCACTATGACAGCTAAATTTTGTCCGATTTTAATGAAATTTTTTTTGAAACCCACTATTTTTGGGGTGCACTTTCCATTTATTTAGTATATAACTGTCTGGTGTTAATAGATTTTGAGATACAACATCCATGTACACACCATCTTCGAAACTAATAAAGATATCTTTGTTTTTCTATTAAAATTGAATTCCTTGACTGGAATTTAGTGTATTTGAAAAAAAATTTTATCAAAATCGTATAAAATTTGTCCGAGATATATCAAAAACCTTTTTTTTGAATTTTGATGACGTCACCAGGTACAAAAAATCAATTTTTTCACTATCACCGCTAAATTTTGTCCGATTTTAATGAAATTTTTTTTGAAACCCACTATTTTTGGGGTTTACTTTCCATTTATTTAGTATATAACTGTCTGGTGTTAATAGATTTTGAGATACAACATCCATGTACACACTATCTCCGAAACTAATAGGGATATCTTTGTTTTTCTAATAAAATTGAATTCCTTGACTGGAATTTAGTGTATTTGAAAAAAAATTTCATCAAAATCGTATAAAATTTGTCCGAGATATATCAAAAACCTTTTTTTTGAATTTTGATGACGTCACCAGGTACAAAAAACCAGCTTTTTCACTATCACAGCTAAATTTTGTCCAATTTTAATGAAATTTTTTTTGAAACCCACTATTTTTGGGGTGTACTTTCCATTTATTTAATATATAACTGTCTGGTGTTAATAGATTTTGAGATACAACATCCATGTACACACCATCTACTATCACAGCTAAATTTTGTCCGAATTTAATGAAATTTTTTTAGAAACCCACTATTTTTGGGGTGTACTTTCCATTTATTGAATATATAACTGTCTGGTGTTAATAGATTTTGAGATACAACATCCATGTACACACCATCTTCGAAACTAATAAAAATATCTTTATTTTTCTATTAAAATTGAATTCCTTGACTGGAATTTAGTGTATTTGAAAAAACATTTCATCAAAATCGTATAAAATATGTCCGAGATAGATCAAAAACCTTTTTTTGAATTTTGGTGACGTCACCAAGTACAAAAAATCAATTTTTTCACTATGACAGCTAAATTTTGTCCGATTTTAATGAAATTTTTTTTGAAACCCACTATTTTTGGGGTGCACTTTCCATTTATTTAGTATATAACTGTCTGGTGGTAATAGATTTTGAGATACAACATCCATGTACACACCATCTTCGAAACTAACAAAGATATCTTTGTTTTTCTATTAAAATTGAATTCCTTGACTGGAATTTAGTGTATTTGAAAAAAAATTTTATCAAAATCGTATAAAATTTGTCCGAGATATATCAAAAACCTTTTTTTGAATTTTGATGACGTCACCAGGTACAAAAAATCAATTTTTTCACTATCACCGCTAAATTTTGTCCGATTTTAATGAAATTTTTTTTGAAACCCACTATTTTTGGGGTGTACTTTCCATTTATTTAGTATATAACTGTCTGGTGTTAATAGATTTTGAGATACAACATCCATGTACACACTATCTCCGAAACTAATAGGGATATCTTTGTTTTTCTAATAAAATTGAATTCCTTGACTGGAATTTAGTGTATTTGAAAAAAAATTTCATCAAAATCGTATAAAATATGTCCGAGATAGATCAAAAACCTTTTTTTGAATTTTGGTGACGTCACCAGGTACAAAAAATCAATTTTTTCACTATGACAGCTAAATTTTGTCCGATTTTAATGAAATTTTTTTTGAAACCCACTATTTTTGGGGTGCACTTTCCATTTATTTAGTATATAACTGTCTGGTGTTAATAGATTTTGAGATACAACATCCATGTACACACCATCTTCGAAACTAATAAAGATATCTTTGTTTTTCTATTAAAATTGAATTCCTTGACTGGAATTTAGTGTATTTGAAAAAAATTTTTATCAAAATCGTATAAAATTTGTCCGAGATAGATCAAAAACCTTTTTTTTGAATTTTGATGACGTCACCAGGTACAAAAAATCAATTTTTTCACTATCACAGTTAATTTTGTCCAATTTTAATGAAATTTTTTTTGAAACCCACTATTTTTGGGGTGTACTTTCCATTATTGAATCTTTAACTGTCTGGTGTTAATAGATTTTGAGATACAACATCCATGTACACACCATCTACTATCACAGCTAAATTTTGTCCGATTTTAATGAAATTTTTTTTGAAACCCACTATTTTTGGGGTGTACTTTCCATTTATTTAATATATAACTGTCTGGTGTTAATAGATTTTGAGATACAACATCCATGTACACACTATCTCCGAAACTAATAGGGATATCTTTGTTTTTCTAATAAAATTGAATTCCTTGACTGGAATTTAGTGTATTTGGAAAAAAATTTTATCAAAATCGTTTGAAATATATACGAGATAGATCAAAAGCCTTTTTTTGAATTTTGGTGACGTCACCAGGTACAAAAAATCAATTTTTTCACTATCACAGCTAAATTTTGTCCGATTTTAATGAAATTTTTTTTTGAAACCCACTATTTTTGGGGTGTACTTTCCATTTATTGAATATATAACTGTCTGGTGTTAATAGATTTTGAGATACAACATCCATGTACACACTATCTCCGAAACTAATAGGGATATCTTTGTTTTTCTAATAAAATTGAATTCCTTGACTGGAATTTAGTGTATTTGAAAAAACATTTCATCAAAATCGTATAAAATATGTCCGAGATAGATCAAAAACCCTTTTTTGAATTTTGGTGACGTCACCAGGTACAAAAAATCAATTTTTTCAGTATCACAGCTAAATTTTGTCCGATTTTAATGAAATTTTTGTTGAAACCCACTATTTTTGGGGTGCACTTTCCATTTATTTAGTATATAACTGTCTGGTGTTAATAGATTTTGAGATACAACATCCATGTACACACCATCTACTATCACAGCTAAATTTTGTCCGATTTTAATGAAATTTTTTATAAAACCCACTATTTTTTGGGTGTACTTTCCATTTATTTAATATATAACTGTCTGGTGTTAATAGATTTTGAGATACAACATCCATGTACACACCATCTACTATCACAGCTAAATTTTGTCCGATTTTAATGAAATTTTTTTTGAAACCCACTATTTTTGGGGTGTACTTTCCATTTATTTAATATATAACTGTCTGGTGTTAATAGATTTTGAGATACAACATCCATGTACACACTATCTCCGAAACTAATAGGGATATCTTTGTTTTTCTAATAAAATTGAATTCCTTGACTGGAATTTAGTGTATTTGAAAAAAAATTTCATCAAAATCGTATAAAATTTGTCCGAGATATATCAAAAACCTTTTTTTTGAATTTTGATGACGTCACCAGGTACAAAAAATCAATTTTTTCACTATCACAGCTAAATTTTGTCCAATTTTAATGAAATTTTTTTTGAAACCCACTATTTTTGGGGTGTACTTTCCATTTATTTAATATATAACTGTCTGGTGTTAATAGATTTTGAGATACAACATCCATGTACACACTATCTCCGAAACTAATAAAGATATCTTTATTTTTCTATTAAAATTGAATTCCTTGACTGGAATTTAGTGTATTTGAAAAAACATTTCATCAAAATCGTATAAAATATGTCCGAGATAGATCAAAAACCCTTTTTTGAATTTTGGTGACGTCACCAGGTACAAAAAATCAATTTTTTCAGTATCACAGCTAAATTTTGTCCGATTTTAATGAAATTTTTGTTGAAACCCACTATTTTTGGGGTGCACTTTCCATTTATTGAATCTTTAACTGTCTGGTGTTAATAGATTTTGAGATACAACATCCATGTACACACTATCTCCGAAACTAATAGGGATATCTTTGTTTTTCTAATAAAATTGAATTCCTTGACTGGAATTTAGTGTATTTGAAAAAAAATTTCATCAACATCGTATAAAATTTGTCCGAGATATATCAAAAACCTTTTTTTTGAATTTTGATGACGTCACCAGGTACAAAAAATCAATTTTTTCACTATCACAGCTAAATTTTGTCCAATTTTAATGAAATTTTTTTTGAAACCCACTATTTTTGGGGTGTACTTTCCATTTATTGAATCTTTAACTGTCTGGTGTTAATAGATTTTGAGATACAACATCCATGTACACACTATCTCCGAAACTAATAGGGATATCTTTGTTTTTCTAATAAAATTGAATTCCTTGACTGGAATTTAGTGTATTTGAAAAAAAATTTCATCAAAATCGTTTAAAATATATACGAGATAGATCAAAAGCCTTTTTTTGAATTTTGGTGACGTCACCAGGTACAAAAAATCAATTTTTTCACTATGACAGCTAAATTTTGTCCGATTTTAATGAAATTTTTTTTGAAACCCACTATTTTTGGGGTGCACTTTCCATTTATTTAGTATATAACTGTCTGGTGTTAATAGATTTTGAGATACAACATCCATGTACACACCATCTCCGAAACTAATAAAGATATCTTTGTTTTTCTAATAAAATTGAATTCCTTGACTGGAATTTAGTGTATTTGAAAAAAAATTTTATCAAAATCGTATAAAATTTGTCCGAGATATATCAAAAACCTTTTTTTTGAATTTTGATGACGTCACCAGGTACAAAAAATCAATTTTTTCACTATCACCGCTAAATTTTGTCCGATTTGAATGAAATTTTTTTAGAAACCCACTATTTTTGGGGTGTACTTTCCATTTATTTAATATATAACTGTCTGGTGTTAATAGATTTTGAGATACATCATCCATGTACACACCATCTCCGAAACTAATAAAGATATCTTTATTTTTCTTTTAAAATTGAATTCCTTGACTGGAATTTAGTGTATTTGAAAAAACATTTCATCAAAATCGTATAAAATATGTCCGAGATAGATCAAAAACCTTTTTTTGAATTTTGGTGACGTCACCAGGTACAAAAAATCAATTTTTTCACTATGACAGCTAAATTTTGTCCGATTTTAATGAAATTTTTTTTGAAACCCACTATTTTTGGGGTGCACTTTCCATTTATTTAGTATATAACTGTCTGGTGTTAATAGATTTTGAGATACAACATCCATGTACACACCATCTCCGAAACTAATAAAGATATCTTTGTTTTTCTAATAAAATTGAATTCCTTGACTGGAATTTAGTGTATTTGAAAAAAAATTTCATCAAAATCGTATAAAATAAGTCCGAGATATATCCAAAACCTTTTTTGAATTTTGATGACGTCACCAGGTACAAAAAATCAATTTTTTCACTATCACAGCTAAATTTTGTCCGATTTTAATGAAATTTTTTTTGAAACCCACTATTTTTGGGGTGCACTTTCCATTTATTTAGTATATAACTGTCTGGTGTTAATAGATTTTGAGATACAACATCCATGTACACACCATCTCCGAAACTAATAAAGATATCTTTGTTTTTCTAATAAAATTGAATTCCTTGACTGGAATTTAGTGTATTTGAAAAAAAATTTCATCAAAATCGTATAAAATAAGTCCGAGATATATCCAAAACCTTTTTTGAATTTTGATGACGTCACCAGGTACAAAAAATCAATTTTTTCACTATCACAGCTAAATTTTGTCCGATTTTAATGAAATTTTTTTTGAAACCCACTATTTTTGGGGTGCACTTTCCATTTATTTAGTATATAACTGTCTGGTGTTAATAGATTTTGAGATACAACATCCATGTACACACCATCTTCGAAACTAATAAAGATATCTTTGTTTTTCTATTAAAATTGAATTCCTTGACTGGAATTTAGTGTATTTGAAAAAAAATTTCATCAAAATCGTATAAAATTTGTCCGAGATATATCAAAAACCTTTTTTTTGAATTTTGATGACGTCACCAGGTACAAAAAATCAATTTTTTCACTATCACAGCTAAATTTTGTCCAATTTTAATGAAATTTTTTTTGAAACCCACTATTTTTGTGGTGTACTTTCCATTTATTGAATCTTTAACTGTCTGGTGTTAATAGATTTTGAGATACAACATCCATGTACACACTATCTCCGAAACTGATAGGGATATCTTTGTTTTTCTAATAAAATTGAATTCCTTGACTGGAATTTAGTGTATTTGGAAAAAAATTTTATCAAAATCGTTTAAAATATATACGAGATAGATCAAAAGCCTTTTTTGAATTTTGGTGACGTCACCAGGTACAAAAAATCAATTTTTTCACTATCACAGCTAAATTTTGTCCGATTTTAATGAAATTTTTTTTGAAACCCACTATTTTTGGGGTGTACTTTCCATTTATTGAATATATAACTGTCTGGTGTTAATCGATTTTGAGATACAACATCCATGTACACACCATCTACTATCACAGCTAAATTTTGTGCGATTTTAATGAAATTTTTTATGAAACCCACTATTTTTTGGGTGTACTTTCCATTTATTTAATATATAACTGTCTGGTGTTAATAGATTTTGAGATACAACATCCATGTACACACCATCTTCGAAACTAATAAAGATATCTTTATTTTTCTATTAAAATTGAATTCCTTGACTGGAATTTAGTGTATTTGAAAAAACATTTCATCAAAATCGTATAAAATATGTCCGAGATAGATCAAAAACCTTTTTTTGAATTTTGGTGACGTCACCAAGTACAAAAAATCAATTTTTTCACTATGACAGCTAAATTTTGTCCGATTTTAATGAAATTTTTTTTGAAACCCACTATTTTTGGGGTGCACTTTCCATTTATTTAGTATATAACTGTCTGGTGTTAATAGATTTTGAGATACAACATCCATGTACACACCATCTTCGAAACTAATAAAGATATCTTTGTTTTTCTATTAAAATTGAATTCCTTGACTGGAATTTAGTGTATTTGAAAAAAAATTTTATCAAAATCGTATAAAATTTGTCCGAGATATATCAAAAACCTTTTTTTTGAATTTTGATGACGTCACCAGGTACAAAAAATCAATTTTTTCACTATCACCGCTAAATTTTGTCCGATTTTAATGAAATTTTTTTTGAAACCCACTATTTTTGGGGTTTACTTTCCATTTATTTAGTATATAACTGTCTGGTGTTAATAGATTTTGAGATACAACATCCATGTACACACTATCTCCGAAACTAATAGGGATATCTTTGTTTTTCTAATAAAATTGAATTCCTTGACTGGAATTTAGTGTATTTGAAAAAAAATTTCATCAAAATCGTATAAAATTTGTCCGAGATATATCAAAAACCTTTTTTTTGAATTTTGATGACGTCACCAGGTACAAAAAACCAGCTTTTTCACTATCACAGCTAAATTTTGTCCAATTTTAATGAAATTTTTTTTGAAACCCACTATTTTTGGGGTGTACTTTCCATTTATTTAATATATAACTGTCTGGTGTTAATAGATTTTGAGATACAACATCCATGTACACACCATCTACTATCACAGCTAAATTTTGTCCGAATTTAATGAAATTTTTTTAGAAACCCACTATTTTTGGGGTGTACTTTCCATTTATTGAATATATAACTGTCTGGTGTTAATAGATTTTGAGATACAACATCCATGTACACACCATCTTCGAAACTAATAAAAATATCTTTATTTTTCTATTAAAATTGAATTCCTTGACTGGAATTTAGTGTATTTGAAAAAACATTTCATCAAAATCGTATAAAATATGTCCGAGATAGATCAAAAACCTTTTTTTGAATTTTGGTGACGTCACCAAGTACAAAAAATCAATTTTTTCACTATGACAGCTAAATTTTGTCCGATTTTAATGAAATTTTTTTTGAAACCCACTATTTTTGGGGTGCACTTTCCATTTATTTAGTATATAACTGTCTGGTGGTAATAGATTTTGAGATACAACATCCATGTACACACCATCTTCGAAACTAACAAAGATATCTTTGTTTTTCTATTAAAATTGAATTCCTTGACTGGAATTTAGTGTATTTGAAAAAAAATTTTATCAAAATCGTATAAAATTTGTCCGAGATATATCAAAAACCTTTTTTTGAATTTTGATGACGTCACCAGGTACAAAAAATCAATTTTTTCACTATCACCGCTAAATTTTGTCCGATTTTAATGAAATTTTTTTTGAAACCCACTATTTTTGGGGTGTACTTTCCATTTATTTAGTATATAACTGTCTGGTGTTAATAGATTTTGAGATACAACATCCATGTACACACTATCTCCGAAACTAATAGGGATATCTTTGTTTTTCTAATAAAATTGAATTCCTTGACTGGAATTTAGTGTATTTGAAAAAAAATTTCATCAAAATCGTATAAAATATGTCCGAGATAGATCAAAAACCTTTTTTTGAATTTTGGTGACGTCACCAGGTACAAAAAATCAATTTTTTCACTATGACAGCTAAATTTTGTCCGATTTTAATGAAATTTTTTTTGAAACCCACTATTTTTGGGGTGCACTTTCCATTTAGTTAGTATATAACTGTCTGGTGTTAATAGATTTTGAGATACAACATCCATGTACACACCATCTTCGAAACTAATAAAGATATCTTTGTTTTTCTATTAAAATTGAATTCCTTGACTGGAATTTAGTGTATTTGAAAAAAATTTTTATCAAAATCGTATAAAATTTGTCCGAGATAGATCAAAAACCTTTTTTTTGAATTTTGATGACGTCACCAGGTACAAAAAATCAATTTTTTCACTATCACAGTTAATTTTGTCCAATTTTAATGAAATTTTTTTTGAAACCCACTATTTTTGGGGTGTACTTTCCATTATTGAATCTTTAACTGTCTGGTGTTAATAGATTTTGAGATACAACATCCATGTACACACCATCTACTATCACAGCTAAATTTTGTCCGATTTTAATGAAATTTTTTTTGAAACCCACTATTTTTGGGGTGTACTTTCCATTTATTTAATATATAACTGTCTGGTGTTAATAGATTTTGAGATACAACATCCATGTACACACTATCTCCGAAACTAATAGGGATATCTTTGTTTTTCTAATAAAATTGAATTCCTTGACTGGAATTTAGTGTATTTGGAAAAAAATTTTATCAAAATCGTTTGAAATATATACGAGATAGATCAAAAGCCTTTTTTTGAATTTTGGTGACGTCACCAGGTACAAAAAATCAATTTTTTCACTATCACAGCTAAATTTTGTCCGATTTTAATGAAATTTTTTTTTGAAACCCACTATTTTTGGGGTGTACTTTCCATTTATTGAATATATAACTGTCTGGTGTTAATAGATTTTGAGATACAACATCCATGTACACACTATCTCCGAAACTAATAGGGATATCTTTGTTTTTCTAATAAAATTGAATTCCTTGACTGGAATTTAGTGTATTTGAAAAAACATTTCATCAAAATCGTATAAAATATGTCCGAGATAGATCAAAAACCCTTTTTTGAATTTTGGTGACGTCACCAGGTACAAAAAATCAATTTTTTCAGTATCACAGCTAAATTTTGTCCGATTTTAATGAAATTTTTGTTGAAACCCACTATTTTTGGGGTGCACTTTCCATTTATTTAGTATATAACTGTCTGGTGTTAATAGATTTTGAGATACAACATCCATGTACACACCATCTACTATCACAGCTAAATTTTGTCCGATTTTAATGAAATTTTTTATAAAACCCACTATTTTTTGGGTGTACTTTCCATTTATTTAATATATAACTGTCTGGTGTTAATAGATTTTGAGATACAACATCCATGTACACACCATCTACTATCACAGCTAAATTTTGTCCGATTTTAATGAAATTTTTTTTGAAACCCACTATTTTTGGGGTGTACTTTCCATTTATTTAATATATAACTGTCTGGTGTTAATAGATTTTGAGATACAACATCCATGTACACACTATCTCCGAAACTAATAGGGATATCTTTGTTTTTCTAATAAAATTGAATTCCTTGACTGGAATTTAGTGTATTTGAAAAAAAATTTCATCAAAATCGTATAAAATTTGTCCGAGATATATCAAAAACCTTTTTTTTGAATTTTGATGACGTCACCAGGTACAAAAAATCAATTTTTTCACTATCACAGCTAAATTTTGTCCAATTTTAATGAAATTTTTTTTGAAACCCACTATTTTTGGGGTGTACTTTCCATTTATTTAATATATAACTGTCTGGTGTTAATAGATTTTGAGATACAACATCCATGTACACACTATCTCCGAAACTAATAAAGATATCTTTATTTTTCTATTAAAATTGAATTCCTTGACTGGAATTTAGTGTATTTGAAAAAACATTTCATCAAAATCGTATAAAATATGTCCGAGATAGATCAAAAACCCTTTTTTGAATTTTGGTGACGTCACCAGGTACAAAAAATCAATTTTTTCAGTATCACAGCTAAATTTTGTCCGATTTTAATGAAATTTTTGTTGAAACCCACTATTTTTGGGGTGCACTTTCCATTTATTGAATCTTTAACTGTCTGGTGTTAATAGATTTTGAGATACAACATCCATGTACACACTATCTCCGAAACTAATAGGGATATCTTTGTTTTTCTAATAAAATTGAATTCCTTGACTGGAATTTAGTGTATTTGAAAAAAAATTTCATCAACATCGTATAAAATTTGTCCGAGATATATCAAAAACCTTTTTTTTGAATTTTGATGACGTCACCAGGTACAAAAAATCAATTTTTTCACTATCACAGCTAAATTTTGTCCAATTTTAATGAAATTTTTTTTGAAACCCACTATTTTTGGGGTGTACTTTCCATTTATTGAATCTTTAACTGTCTGGTGTTAATAGATTTTGAGATACAACATCCATGTACACACTATCTCCGAAACTAATAGGGATATCTTTGTTTTTCTAATAAAATTGAATTCCTTGACTGGAATTTAGTGTATTTGAAAAAAAATTTCATCAAAATCGTATAAAATATGTCCGAGATAGATCAAAAACCTTCTTTTTGAATTTTGATGACGTCAACAGGTACAAAAAATCAATTGTTTCACTATCACAGCTAAATTTTGTCCGATTTTAATGAAATTTTTTTTGAAACCCACTATTTTTGGGGTGTACTTTCCATTTATTTAATATATAACTGTCTGGTGTTAATAGATTTTGAGATACAACATCCATGTACACACCATCTACTATCACAGCTAAATTTTGTCCGAATTTAATGAAATTTTTTTAGAAACCCACTATTTTTGGGGTGTACTTTCCATTTATTGAATATATAACTGTCTGGTGTTAATAGATTTTGAGATACAACATCCATGTACACACCATCTTCGAAACTAATAAAGATATCTTTATTTTTCTATTAAAATTGAATTCCTTGACTGGAATTTAGTGTATTTGAAAAAACATTTCATCAAAATCGTATAAAATATGTCCGAGATAGATCAAAAACCTTTTTTTGAATTTTGGTGACGTCACCAAGTACAAAAAATCAATTTTTTCACTATGACAGCTAAATTTTGTCCGATTTTAATGAAATTTTTTTTGAAACCCACTATTTTTGGGGTGCACTTTCCATTTATTTAGTATATAACTGTCTGGTGTTAATAGATTTTGAGATACAACATCCATGTACACACCATCTTCGAAACTAATAAAGATATCTTTGTTTTTCTATTAAAATTGAATTCCTTGACTGGAATTTAGTGTATTTGAAAAAAAATTTTATCAAAATCGTATAAAATTTGTCCGAGATATATCAAAAACCTTTTTTTTGAATTTTGATGACGTCACCAGGTACAAAAAATCAATTTTTTCACTATCACCGCTAAATTTTGTCCGATTTTAATGAAATTTTTTTTGAAACCCACTATTTTTGGGGTTTACTTTCCATTTATTTAGTATATAACTGTCTGGTGTTAATAGATTTTGAGATACAACATCCATGTACACACTATCTCCGAAACTAATAGGGATATCTTTGTTTTTCTAATAAAATTGAATTCCTTGACTGGAATTTAGTGTATTTGAAAAAAAATTTCATCAAAATCGTATAAAATTTGTCCGAGATATATCAAAAACCTTTTTTTTGAATTTTGATGACGTCACCAGGTACAAAAAACCAGCTTTTTCACTATCACAGCTAAATTTTGTCCAATTTTAATGAAATTTTTTTTGAAACCCACTATTTTTGGGGTGTACTTTCCATTTATTTAATATATAACTGTCTGGTGTTAATAGATTTTGAGATACAACATCCATGTACACACCATCTACTATCACAGCTAAATTTTGTCCGAATTTAATGAAATTTTTTTAGAAACCCACTATTTTTGGGGTGTACTTTCCATTTATTGAATATATAACTGTCTGGTGTTAATAGATTTTGAGATACAACATCCATGTACACACCATCTTCGAAACTAATAAAAATATCTTTATTTTTCTATTAAAATTGAATTCCTTGACTGGAATTTAGTGTATTTGAAAAAACATTTCATCAAAATCGTATAAAATATGTCCGAGATAGATCAAAAACCTTTTTTTGAATTTTGGTGACGTCACCAAGTACAAAAAATCAATTTTTTCACTATGACAGCTAAATTTTGTCCGATTTTAATGAAATTTTTTTTGAAACCCACTATTTTTGGGGTGCACTTTCCATTTATTTAGTATATAACTGTCTGGTGGTAATAGATTTTGAGATACAACATCCATGTACACACCATCTTCGAAACTAACAAAGATATCTTTGTTTTTCTATTAAAATTGAATTCCTTGACTGGAATTTAGTGTATTTGAAAAAAAATTTTATCAAAATCGTATAAAATTTGTCCGAGATATATCAAAAACCTTTTTTTGAATTTTGATGACGTCACCAGGTACAAAAAATCAATTTTTTCACTATCACCGCTAAATTTTGTCCGATTTTAATGAAATTTTTTTTGAAACCCACTATTTTTGGGGTGTACTTTCCATTTATTTAGTATATAACTGTCTGGTGTTAATAGATTTTGAGATACAACATCCATGTACACACTATCTCCGAAACTAATAGGGATATCTTTGTTTTTCTAATAAAATTGAATTCCTTGACTGGAATTTAGTGTATTTGAAAAAAAATTTCATCAAAATCGTATAAAATATGTCCGAGATAGATCAAAAACCTTTTTTTGAATTTTGGTGACGTCACCAGGTACAAAAAATCAATTTTTTCACTATGACAGCTAAATTTTGTCCGATTTTAATGAAATTTTTTTTGAAACCCACTATTTTTGGGGTGCACTTTCCATTTATTTAGTATATAACTGTCTGGTGTTAATAGATTTTGAGATACAACATCCATGTACACACCATCTTCGAAACTAATAAAGATATCTTTGTTTTTCTATTAAAATTGAATTCCTTGACTGGAATTTAGTGTATTTGAAAAAAATTTTTATCAAAATCGTATAAAATTTGTCCGAGATAGATCAAAAACCTTTTTTTTGAATTTTGATGACGTCACCAGGTACAAAAAATCAATTTTTTCACTATCACAGTTAATTTTGTCCAATTTTAATGAAATTTTTTTTGAAACCCACTATTTTTGGGGTGTACTTTCCATTATTGAATCTTTAACTGTCTGGTGTTAATAGATTTTGAGATACAACATCCATGTACACACCATCTACTATCACAGCTAAATTTTGTCCGATTTTAATGAAATTTTTTTTGAAACCCACTATTTTTGGGGTGTACTTTCCATTTATTTAATATATAACTGTCTGGTGTTAATAGATTTTGAGATACAACATCCATGTACACACTATCTCCGAAACTAATAGGGATATCTTTGTTTTTCTAATAAAATTGAATTCCTTGACTGGAATTTAGTGTATTTGGAAAAAAATTTTATCAAAATCGTTTGAAATATATACGAGATAGATCAAAAGCCTTTTTTTGAATTTTGGTGACGTCACCAGGTACAAAAAATCAATTTTTTCACTATCACAGCTAAATTTTGTCCGATTTTAATGAAATTTTTTTTTGAAACCCACTATTTTTGGGGTGTACTTTCCATTTATTGAATATATAACTGTCTGGTGTTAATAGATTTTGAGATACAACATCCATGTACACACTATCTCCGAAACTAATAGGGATATCTTTGTTTTTCTAATAAAATTGAATTCCTTGACTGGAATTTAGTGTATTTGAAAAAACATTTCATCAAAATCGTATAAAATATGTCCGAGATAGATCAAAAACCCTTTTTTGAATTTTGGTGACGTCACCAGGTACAAAAAATCAATTTTTTCAGTATCACAGCTAAATTTTGTCCGATTTTAATGAAATTTTTGTTGAAACCCACTATTTTTGGGGTGCACTTTCCATTTATTTAGTATATAACTGTCTGGTGTTAATAGATTTTGAGATACAACATCCATGTACACACCATCTACTATCACAGCTAAATTTTGTCCGATTTTAATGAAATTTTTTATAAAACCCACTATTTTTTGGGTGTACTTTCCATTTATTTAATATATAACTGTCTGGTGTTAATAGATTTTGAGATACAACATCCATGTACACACCATCTACTATCACAGCTAAATTTTGTCCGATTTTAATGAAATTTTTTTTGAAACCCACTATTTTTGGGGTGTACTTTCCATTTATTTAATATATAACTGTCTGGTGTTAATAGATTTTGAGATACAACATCCATGTACACACTATCTCCGAAACTAATAGGGATATCTTTGTTTTTCTAATAAAATTGAATTCCTTGACTGGAATTTAGTGTATTTGAAAAAAAATTTCATCAAAATCGTATAAAATTTGTCCGAGATATATCAAAAACCTTTTTTTTGAATTTTGATGACGTCACCAGGTACAAAAAATCAATTTTTTCACTATCACAGCTAAATTTTGTCCAATTTTAATGAAATTTTTTTTGAAACCCACTATTTTTGGGGTGTACTTTCCATTTATTTAATATATAACTGTCTGGTGTTAATAGATTTTGAGATACAACATCCATGTACACACTATCTCCGAAACTAATAAAGATATCTTTATTTTTCTATTAAAATTGAATTCCTTGACTGGAATTTAGTGTATTTGAAAAAACATTTCATCAAAATCGTATAAAATATGTCCGAGATAGATCAAAAACCCTTTTTTGAATTTTGGTGACGTCACCAGGTACAAAAAATCAATTTTTTCAGTATCACAGCTAAATTTTGTCCGATTTTAATGAAATTTTTGTTGAAACCCACTATTTTTGGGGTGCACTTTCCATTTATTGAATCTTTAACTGTCTGGTGTTAATAGATTTTGAGATACAACATCCATGTACACACTATCTCCGAAACTAATAGGGATATCTTTGTTTTTCTAATAAAATTGAATTCCTTGACTGGAATTTAGTGTATTTGAAAAAAAATTTCATCAACATCGTATAAAATTTGTCCGAGATATATCAAAAACCTTTTTTTTGAATTTTGATGACGTCACCAGGTACAAAAAATCAATTTTTTCACTATCACAGCTAAATTTTGTCCAATTTTAATGAAATTTTTTTTGAAACCCACTATTTTTGGGGTGTACTTTCCATTTATTGAATCTTTAACTGTCTGGTGTTAATAGATTTTGAGATACAACATCCATGTACACACTATCTCCGAAACTAATAGGGATATCTTTGTTTTTCTAATAAAATTGAATTCCTTGACTGGAATTTAGTGTATTTGAAAAAAAATTTCATCAAAATCGTATAAAATATGTCCGAGATAGATCAAAAACCTTCTTTTTGAATTTTGATGACGTCAACAGGTACAAAAAATCAATTGTTTCACTATCACAGCTAAATTTTGTCCGATTTTAATGAAATTTTTTTTGAAACCCACTATTTTTGGGGTGTACTTTCCATTTATTTAATATATAACTGTCTGGTGTTAATAGATTTTGAGATACAACATCCATGTACACACCATCTACTATCACAGCTAAATTTTGTCCGAATTTAATGAAATTTTTTTAGAAACCCACTATTTTTGGGGTGTACTTTCCATTTATTGAATATATAACTGTCTGGTGTTAATAGATTTTGAGATACAACATCCATGTACACACCATCTTCGAAACTAATAAAGATATCTTTATTTTTCTATTAAAATTGAATTCCTTGACTGGAATTTAGTGTATTTGAAAAAACATTTCATCAAAATCGTATAAAATATGTCCGAGATAGATCAAAAACCTTTTTTTGAATTTTGGTGACGTCACCAAGTACAAAAAATCAATTTTTTCACTATGACAGCTAAATTTTGTCCGATTTTAATGAAATTTTTTTTGAAACCCACTATTTTTGGGGTGCACTTTCCATTTATTTAGTATATAACTGTCTGGTGTTAATAGATTTTGAGATACAACATCCATGTACACACCATCTTCGAAACTAATAAAGATATCTTTGTTTTTCTATTAAAATTGAATTCCTTGACTGGAATTTAGTGTATTTGAAAAAAAATTTTATCAAAATCGTATAAAATTTGTCCGAGATATATCAAAAACCTTTTTTTTGAATTTTGATGACGTCACCAGGTACAAAAAATCAATTTTTTCACTATCACCGCTAAATTTTGTCCGATTTTAATGAAATTTTTTTTGAAACCCACTATTTTTGGGGTTTACTTTCCATTTATTTAGTATATAACTGTCTGGTGTTAATAGATTTTGAGATACAACATCCATGTACACACTATCTCCGAAACTAATAGGGATATCTTTGTTTTTCTAATAAAATTGAATTCCTTGACTGGAATTTAGTGTATTTGAAAAAAAATTTCATCAAAATCGTATAAAATTTGTCCGAGATATATCAAAAACCTTTTTTTTGAATTTTGATGACGTCACCAGGTACAAAAAACCAGCTTTTTCACTATCACAGCTAAATTTTGTCCAATTTTAATGAAATTTTTTTTGAAACCCACTATTTTTGGGGTGTACTTTCCATTTATTTAATATATAACTGTCTGGTGTTAATAGATTTTGAGATACAACATCCATGTACACACCATCTACTATCACAGCTAAATTTTGTCCGAATTTAATGAAATTTTTTTAGAAACCCACTATTTTTGGGGTGTACTTTCCATTTATTGAATATATAACTGTCTGGTGTTAATAGATTTTGAGATACAACATCCATGTACACACCATCTTCGAAACTAATAAAAATATCTTTATTTTTCTATTAAAATTGAATTCCTTGACTGGAATTTAGTGTATTTGAAAAAACATTTCATCAAAATCGTATAAAATATGTCCGAGATAGATCAAAAACCTTTTTTTGAATTTTGGTGACGTCACCAAGTACAAAAAATCAATTTTTTCACTATGACAGCTAAATTTTGTCCGATTTTAATGAAATTTTTTTTGAAACCCACTATTTTTGGGGTGCACTTTCCATTTATTTAGTATATAACTGTCTGGTGGTAATAGATTTTGAGATACAACATCCATGTACACACCATCTTCGAAACTAACAAAGATATCTTTGTTTTTCTATTAAAATTGAATTCCTTGACTGGAATTTAGTGTATTTGAAAAAAAATTTTATCAAAATCGTATAAAATTTGTCCGAGATATATCAAAAACCTTTTTTTGAATTTTGATGACGTCACCAGGTACAAAAAATCAATTTTTTCACTATCACCGCTAAATTTTGTCCGATTTTAATGAAATTTTTTTTGAAACCCACTATTTTTGGGGTGTACTTTCCATTTATTTAGTATATAACTGTCTGGTGTTAATAGATTTTGAGATACAACATCCATGTACACACTATCTCCGAAACTAATAGGGATATCTTTGTTTTTCTAATAAAATTGAATTCCTTGACTGGAATTTAGTGTATTTGAAAAAAAATTTCATCAAAATCGTATAAAATATGTCCGAGATAGATCAAAAACCTTTTTTTGAATTTTGGTGACGTCACCAGGTACAAAAAATCAATTTTTTCACTATGACAGCTAAATTTTGTCCGATTTTAATGAAATTTTTTTTGAAACCCACTATTTTTGGGGTGCACTTTCCATTTATTTAGTATATAACTGTCTGGTGTTAATAGATTTTGAGATACAACATCCATGTACACACCATCTTCGAAACTAATAAAGATATCTTTGTTTTTCTATTAAAATTGAATTCCTTGACTGGAATTTAGTGTATTTGAAAAAAATTTTTATCAAAATCGTATAAAATTTGTCCGAGATAGATCAAAAACCTTTTTTTTGAATTTTGATGACGTCACCAGGTACAAAAAATCAATTTTTTCACTATCACAGTTAATTTTGTCCAATTTTAATGAAATTTTTTTTGAAACCCACTATTTTTGGGGTGTACTTTCCATTATTGAATCTTTAACTGTCTGGTGTTAATAGATTTTGAGATACAACATCCATGTACACACCATCTACTATCACAGCTAAATTTTGTCCGATTTTAATGAAATTTTTTTTGAAACCCACTATTTTTGGGGTGTACTTTCCATTTATTTAATATATAACTGTCTGGTGTTAATAGATTTTGAGATACAACATCCATGTACACACTATCTCCGAAACTAATAGGGATATCTTTGTTTTTCTAATAAAATTGAATTCCTTGACTGGAATTTAGTGTATTTGGAAAAAAATTTTATCAAAATCGTTTGAAATATATACGAGATAGATCAAAAGCCTTTTTTTGAATTTTGGTGACGTCACCAGGTACAAAAAATCAATTTTTTCACTATCACAGCTAAATTTTGTCCGATTTTAATGAAATTTTTTTTTGAAACCCACTATTTTTGGGGTGTACTTTCCATTTATTGAATATATAACTGTCTGGTGTTAATAGATTTTGAGATACAACATCCATGTACACACTATCTCCGAAACTAATAGGGATATCTTTGTTTTTCTAATAAAATTGAATTCCTTGACTGGAATTTAGTGTATTTGAAAAAACATTTCATCAAAATCGTATAAAATATGTCCGAGATAGATCAAAAACCCTTTTTTGAATTTTGGTGACGTCACCAGGTACAAAAAATCAATTTTTTCAGTATCACAGCTAAATTTTGTCCGATTTTAATGAAATTTTTGTTGAAACCCACTATTTTTGGGGTGCACTTTCCATTTATTTAGTATATAACTGTCTGGTGTTAATAGATTTTGAGATACAACATCCATGTACACACCATCTACTATCACAGCTAAATTTTGTCCGATTTTAATGAAATTTTTTATAAAACCCACTATTTTTTGGGTGTACTTTCCATTTATTTAATATATAACTGTCTGGTGTTAATAGATTTTGAGATACAACATCCATGTACACACCATCTACTATCACAGCTAAATTTTGTCCGATTTTAATGAAATTTTTTTTGAAACCCACTATTTTTGGGGTGTACTTTCCATTTATTTAATATATAACTGTCTGGTGTTAATAGATTTTGAGATACAACATCCATGTACACACTATCTCCGAAACTAATAGGGATATCTTTGTTTTTCTAATAAAATTGAATTCCTTGACTGGAATTTAGTGTATTTGAAAAAAAATTTCATCAAAATCGTATAAAATTTGTCCGAGATATATCAAAAACCTTTTTTTTGAATTTTGATGACGTCACCAGGTACAAAAAATCAATTTTTTCACTATCACAGCTAAATTTTGTCCAATTTTAATGAAATTTTTTTTGAAACCCACTATTTTTGGGGTGTACTTTCCATTTATTTAATATATAACTGTCTGGTGTTAATAGATTTTGAGATACAACATCCATGTACACACTATCTCCGAAACTAATAAAGATATCTTTATTTTTCTATTAAAATTGAATTCCTTGACTGGAATTTAGTGTATTTGAAAAAACATTTCATCAAAATCGTATAAAATATGTCCGAGATAGATCAAAAACCCTTTTTTGAATTTTGGTGACGTCACCAGGTACAAAAAATCAATTTTTTCAGTATCACAGCTAAATTTTGTCCGATTTTAATGAAATTTTTGTTGAAACCCACTATTTTTGGGGTGCACTTTCCATTTATTGAATCTTTAACTGTCTGGTGTTAATAGATTTTGAGATACAACATCCATGTACACACTATCTCCGAAACTAATAGGGATATCTTTGTTTTTCTAATAAAATTGAATTCCTTGACTGGAATTTAGTGTATTTGAAAAAAAATTTCATCAACATCGTATAAAATTTGTCCGAGATATATCAAAAACCTTTTTTTTGAATTTTGATGACGTCACCAGGTACAAAAAATCAATTTTTTCACTATCACAGCTAAATTTTGTCCAATTTTAATGAAATTTTTTTTGAAACCCACTATTTTTGGGGTGTACTTTCCATTTATTGAATCTTTAACTGTCTGGTGTTAATAGATTTTGAGATACAACATCCATGTACACACTATCTCCGAAACTAATAGGGATATCTTTGTTTTTCTAATAAAATTGAATTCCTTGACTGGAATTTAGTGTATTTGAAAAAAAATTTCATCAAAATCGTTTAAAATATATACGAGATAGATCAAAAGCCTTTTTTTGAATTTTGGTGACGTCACCAGGTACAAAAAATCAATTTTTTCACTATGACAGCTAAATTTTGTCCGATTTTAATGAAATTTTTTTTGAAACCCACTATTTTTGGGGTGCACTTTCCATTTATTTAGTATATAACTGTCTGGTGTTAATAGATTTTGAGATACAACATCCATGTACACACCATCTCCGAAACTAATAAAGATATCTTTGTTTTTCTAATAAAATTGAATTCCTTGACTGGAATTTAGTGTATTTGAAAAAAAATTTTATCAAAATCGTATAAAATTTGTCCGAGATATATCAAAAACCTTTTTTTTGAATTTTGATGACGTCACCAGGTACAAAAAATCAATTTTTTCACTATCACCGCTAAATTTTGTCCGATTTGAATGAAATTTTTTTAGAAACCCACTATTTTTGGGGTGTACTTTCCATTTATTTAATATATAACTGTCTGGTGTTAATAGATTTTGAGATACATCATCCATGTACACACCATCTCCGAAACTAATAAAGATATCTTTATTTTTCTTTTAAAATTGAATTCCTTGACTGGAATTTAGTGTATTTGAAAAAACATTTCATCAAAATCGTATAAAATATGTCCGAGATAGATCAAAAACCTTTTTTTGAATTTTGGTGACGTCACCAGGTACAAAAAATCAATTTTTTCACTATGACAGCTAAATTTTGTCCGATTTTAATGAAATTTTTTTTGAAACCCACTATTTTTGGGGTGCACTTTCCATTTATTTAGTATATAACTGTCTGGTGTTAATAGATTTTGAGATACAACATCCATGTACACACCATCTCCGAAACTAATAAAGATATCTTTGTTTTTCTAATAAAATTGAATTCCTTGACTGGAATTTAGTGTATTTGAAAAAAAATTTCATCAAAATCGTATAAAATAAGTCCGAGATATATCCAAAACCTTTTTTGAATTTTGATGACGTCACCAGGTACAAAAAATCAATTTTTTCACTATCACAGCTAAATTTTGTCCGATTTTAATGAAATTTTTTTTGAAACCCACTATTTTTGGGGTGCACTTTCCATTTATTTAGTATATAACTGTCTGGTGTTAATAGATTTTGAGATACAACATCCATGTACACACCATCTCCGAAACTAATAAAGATATCTTTGTTTTTCTAATAAAATTGAATTCCTTGACTGGAATTTAGTGTATTTGAAAAAAAATTTCATCAAAATCGTATAAAATAAGTCCGAGATATATCCAAAACCTTTTTTGAATTTTGATGACGTCACCAGGTACAAAAAATCAATTTTTTCACTATCACAGCTAAATTTTGTCCGATTTTAATGAAATTTTTTTTGAAACCCACTATTTTTGGGGTGCACTTTCCATTTATTTAGTATATAACTGTCTGGTGTTAATAGATTTTGAGATACAACATCCATGTACACACCATCTTCGAAACTAATAAAGATATCTTTGTTTTTCTATTAAAATTGAATTCCTTGACTGGAATTTAGTGTATTTGAAAAAAAATTTCATCAAAATCGTATAAAATTTGTCCGAGATATATCAAAAACCTTTTTTTTGAATTTTGATGACGTCACCAGGTACAAAAAATCAATTTTTTCACTATCACAGCTAAATTTTGTCCAATTTTAATGAAATTTTTTTTGAAACCCACTATTTTTGTGGTGTACTTTCCATTTATTGAATCTTTAACTGTCTGGTGTTAATAGATTTTGAGATACAACATCCATGTACACACTATCTCCGAAACTGATAGGGATATCTTTGTTTTTCTAATAAAATTGAATTCCTTGACTGGAATTTAGTGTATTTGGAAAAAAATTTTATCAAAATCGTTTAAAATATATACGAGATAGATCAAAAGCCTTTTTTGAATTTTGGTGACGTCACCAGGTACAAAAAATCAATTTTTTCACTATCACAGCTAAATTTTGTCCGATTTTAATGAAATTTTTTTTGAAACCCACTATTTTTGGGGTGTACTTTCCATTTATTGAATATATAACTGTCTGGTGTTAATCGATTTTGAGATACAACATCCATGTACACACCATCTACTATCACAGCTAAATTTTGTGCGATTTTAATGAAATTTTTTATGAAACCCACTATTTTTTGGGTGTACTTTCCATTTATTTAATATATAACTGTCTGGTGTTAATAGATTTTGAGATACAACATCCATGTACACACTATCTCCGAAACTAACAGGGATATCTTTGTTTTTCTAATAAAATTGAATTCCTTGACTGGAATTTAGTGTATTTGGAAAAAAATTTTATCAAAATCGTTTAAAATATATACGAGATAGATCAAAAGCCTTTTTTTGAATTTTGGTGACGTCACCAGGTACAAAAAATCAATTTTTTCACTATCACTGCTAAATTTTGTCCGATTTTAATGAAATTTTTTTTGAAACCCACTATTTTTGGGGTGTACTTTCCATTTATTTAATATATAACTGTCTGGTGTTAATAGATTTTGAGATACAACATCCATGTACACACCATCTCCGAAACTAATAAAGATATCTTTTTTTTTCTATTAAAATTGAATTCCTTGACTGGAATTTAGTATATTTGAAAAGAAATTTCATCAAAATCGGATAAAATATATCCGAGATAGACCAACCGTATTTTTTGGATTTGTGAATCAAAAATCAAGTTTTATCAAAAAAACCTTGAAACAATTTTTTGTTTCTGATTTGGGTGAACTTCACTATACAAGATAAATTTGACCCAAAAATCACGAAAATCGTATTCATTTAACGATTTTGTGTTTGTATATCGCATAAAAGGTGGAAAAATTCGTATAAAAGTGGGCATATCTCAGAAACTACAGGTTAAATCGTCAAACCAACTGGATTTTTGTATTTTTTGGGTCGGTTTTACCTAGTAAACTAATTTTTATTCAAATCGAAGATTAAAAATTTTTCATTTTTTTATCAATTTTTTCGAAGGGTATGCCTTAAGAAATTTTTTGCAAAAAAAATTTTTTTGTCCGATTTCGATAAAACTCTGTATATAAAGTAATTTTGACCCCAAAAATACAAAAATCGTGTTCAATCCGCGATTAGATGCATTTTTTTCATTTTATTTCCATCTCAAAACCTAATTGTGATGGGTGGCCGCTGTAGTCACCATCTTAAAAACTCATCAAGATATCACTGTTTTTACTAGAAAATTGGATTCCTTGACTGAAATTTAGTGAGTTTGAAAAAAAATTTCATTAAAATCGTATAAAATATGTCTAAAATAGACCAAAAACCTTTTTTTGCATTTTGGTGACGTCAGCAGGTTCAAAAAATCAATTTTTTGATTATCATAGCTTAATTCTGTTGGATTTTAATGAATTTTTTTTTTAAATCTACTATTTTTGGGGTCTACTATCCATTTTTATAACAAAGAAATGCATAGCGTTTTTTGATTCGTAGATACAAGACCCATGTACCGCCTATTTCGAAAATTAACATTGATATCTCGGATTTTATATCAAAATTGAATTCCTTGACTGAAATTAAGTCAATTTGAAAAAAAAATTCATTAAAATCGGATAAAATATACCTGAGATAGACCAAAAACCATTTTTTTTATTTTCGTGACGTCATCAGGTTCAAAAAATCAATTTTTTGATTATCATAGCTTAATACTGTTCGATTTTAATGAAATTTTTTTTGAAATCTACAATTTTTTGGTTGAATTTTCCATTTTTAGCGAATTTCCTGAAAGGAAATAGAGCTATTGGTCCCGTACCGAAGTCAAAATTTCGCAAAAATTTCTTCAAATGTCCATCGATCCTACCTAGTAGATGTCAAAAATCACCATGTGAAAAATTTATATATATATATATCTATGGACATATATATATATATATATATATACATATATATATATATATATATACATATATATATATATATATACATATATATATATATATGTGTCTGTCATCACTCTAGCGGTCACAGTTTTCATTTTATCGGGATGAGATTTGGTATTTGAGGCGCTTTTGATATTCAAAAGGTCAAGTTCGTTAATGGGTAAAATCGGACCAGGGGAAAGGGGGGTTTAGAGGGAGGGGGAAACATAAAATTTGAGATATCTCCCTTAAAATTTGAAAAATCGAAAAATTTATAAGAAGTAAAGTTGTAGGTACTAAGTTTTACTGTAATTTTGTTTCTTATCATTTTTTCTGTAACAACAATATTTACAGAAATATTGACGGTTTAATATTGAAAATTAAATTCCTTAATATCTCTGTACACATTAGAGTTTGAGCAAAAATGATAAGGTGATGAATTGTAGCAAATTTGATTTTATACAACTTTATTCCTTACGCATTTTTCGATTGTTCTAATATTAAGAGAGATATTTTATATTTTGTGTTTTCTTCTTTTTTGATACCTCCCCCCATTCGCCTCGACGTATGTCATTTATTGAGAAAATTGGACTTGCAAATGCTAAAATCATATATGACATTTCATTTTGATCAGACTAAAATTGTGATCACTAGAGAGTGATTTATTCTAAGGAAATTCGCTAAGTTGAAGCAGCTCCTGCGTAACGAATTTTTTTTACAATATAGAATTGTATAGTGTTTCTCGATTTCGCGATACAAGACCTATGTACCATGGGTCACAAAAGTAGCGCTTATTTTTCAATTTTTTTAGTTGATTTTTGTGAAAATGTTTCGAATAAAATTTGTTGGTATATTTATAATGAACAACTTTTATTCAAAGCATTTTTTCAAAGCACAGTCTGCACATCTCCTCTTGACAAATTCTTGACTACCCCTGAGGCGACTTCAGTTGCAGACAAGGCTTTTAGAGCAGCTTGACTGTCCGTTCTCACGGACTGGACGCAAGCCAGTCCACTATGGCGTAGACTTCTGTAGTCCACCTTTAATGAGTCGGATAAATGTAGGATAAAGGTGGATTCAAACAGAAATAAAACTGTTACAAATTTAGACACATGATTACAATACTTTGTTTATTTTGAAGTTTTTAATAATTATAATAACCATTACAGTGAAACATGTACAAGTTTTTAATAATTATAATAACTATTACAGTGCAACAGTGTGTACATTATACTTAGAGTTGTAATTAAATAAATAAATTAAGTTTGAATCAAAACAGTGCAAAGGAATTGTTCAATCATTTTTTTTTTTTTTTATGTATTAGAGAGGTTGTTTTGTATTTATTTAAATTTGTAATTTTTTTTGAGTTTTTTTTTTTTAAATTTTTAATTTTTATTTGGTGCAATTTTAAAGAACTAAAGAACTTAAATTTAGAAGTGTGAATTATTAACGTAAACATTATTTTAACGGCGTCGACCGAATCTTAAAAATACGTGATCGACATCTTGCCGTTTGACACCTCCATCTGGAAACAAAATCAAATCAGTTTAAATGCTATTTTAACTGTATATATATATATACAGAGTGTTCATTTGAAATAGTTTCCACCTCAATATTTTTTTAACATATTGTATTTTAGCGAAAAAATGTTTCAAACAAAAGTCCAATTATTATATTTTTTTGTTCCATGCGCATCCGTGCTGCGTGGTATAACTTATATTTTAAACGGTACAAGATTGGGGAACTGTAACTCAATTTTTTTTGTCTCTATTATCAGTTCTAAAAAGAACTATAAATAGGTCTACTGACTAAAAATGGCTTGAACAGTGATCTACCCACTGGAAGTACCTCAAATTGAAGCCATTTTTTAAATATTACGTTCGGACCATGAAGAATAGATATATTAGGAGATTGAACGACATAGGCAATTCGTCTGTTTTTTTGTCCTCAAAAACGTGTAGAGATCATAGTTATTATTTTCGCCACTAGCGGCAGTGCGAATCTGCCCGTACGGAATTATTATTATTATTACATATTAAAATTAACGGTTATCTCATCTTACAAATAAAAATTGTATGTATAAAAATTGTTTAATTTTATAAATGTGAAAAAATGGGACGATATTGTACAGAGAAAGCATAGATATACTGCTATATATCTATGAGTGAAAGGTTGTTTAAGGTTAGGAATGCGTGTCTGCATTTACGAAAGGAATATGGTCTGTAATTACCGATTTCATCATCTTCTTTCTTTATCTAATATATGTCAGTTATTGTAAACATATATTGTATATTATTATTATTGCAAAATTATCACTATGATTCTTCATCTTTTAATTTATTGCAGATTATTAAGAATTCTCTATTATTAATATTTATTTAATTATTACTTGATAATCGAAAACAATTTTTTATTATCTATAAAACTAAGACTTCTTATTAACTGAATGAAAGTGATTACTTGGCGCCTACATTTAAACATTTAAATTCCGTACGGCACTGAGACCAGTGACCCCTACTGATAAAAGATAGTTACACCAATTCTTGACCGTTTTTTTAACATTACGTTCGCTCTCCTAATATATCTATTCTTCATGGTTCGGACTCTTGTTTATATCCATAAACATACTCTGTTCAGTTATATGGAGGTGCTATTCAATGCTATAGACGATTAGAGGTTAACCATAGACTTACTTGTGTATTGATGGGATTCGGATACAGCCGGAACGAACATCATATCTGAATTGATGGAATTTGCTTCGTTGTTATCGATAAATCGATGCAATGGTACATCTGATTTAAAATTATCGTAGGCTTGTTGTTTGAGTAATCCATTATAGAACAAACATAAATTTCTATACTTGGATTGGATTCCCATCTCTTCTGGTCCACATCCTTGGAGCGTTATTGTGGGTGATGCATAACACGAGGACAATATTGTTAAAGTGATTATGCTTGAGAATAGGACAAACATTGCTCCGGTCTGCATTTTTGTTCTGTAACAAACAAATTAAAATACCAAAACTTCGATTATTTGGGGTCTGGATCTTCTTTTGTATAGGAATTATTATATAGCATGTATTTGTATCGGTTTAAAAAAAAAAACACCAAAAGCTCTCGTTTGTGACATGTTCTATTGAGATAGGTATATATTGTTATCAAATCAAAGCACGTAGTTATGATCTTATTCTACGTATATATAGTGATTGTATGGGAACATCATGTATGCAGAGATTTAACACTGAAACTGAACTCTGTAGACAGAGATATTATAAAGATCAGTGACTAATTCAAGTCGTATTTGTTCGGTACAAGGGATCCTAAACTACATGAAATAAAAGGATGATTAATGTAGCAATTTTTTCTTTCAATTTCAATAATGAGATCTCTGGCAGTTTGGTAGAGTTTAATATTTTAACCTACTAGCAGGAGATACAAAGTTGTTCACTAGAGTGCGACCATAAACTTGTAGGCCGAAGAGTATGTCAGGGGGGTCGAGGTCAGAAAACCTCGACCTACTAGCTTTTGTTTATAATTTGCCCATCAGAGAACGAATCCTAAGTGCTGGAGATCAATTGAAATTTCAATTATCAAACTTATTCAAATTTATGTTAAACTTAGGATAATTCTTATTTAAAATTTGATTCTATTCAAGTTCGTACAAGCTCCATTGCGCGCGATAAATCCCATAGTTTTCGAGATATTTTGGAAAAACGTTATCCCTCATTTTATTAATTTTCCACAAAAAAAAAGAAAAAAGAAATGTTAAAAATATTCTGAAGAATAACGAAATTCGCTAATATTTCACAACTAGTTTTTCAATTTGTTTCAATTCGATATCGACATTCCTAAGAATTCGATAAAAAGAAACGTTTGAAAAAGAAAAAATTCAACGGAAATAATTAAAAAAAAACGCATATCGATGAGAACGCTGATTTTCTCAAATACTGATTAGAAAAAATTGTTATGTAACAGTAGAAATATGAATTTACGAACACGGTTAGCAGCGGGTGGCGTGGGGGGAGAACGGTGGTAGATGGAGAACTTGGGGGTTGCTTATTGTGGTTTATAAATAAAGTTAAACGGAAACTTCACAATTGTTTAGTTTTATGCTTTAAATAGAAAATAAAAAATTGTGTATATACTTGTATATATATATATATATATATATATATATACATCCCAACTATTCCTGTTATATCCCGTGTCCGTCTCTGGATTGTTTGTTAATAGTATATGTGTAATCGTATATATCCCGATCACATCTTGACTTGCTATTTCGTATTAAATTTTTTGTACACTTCTATTCATTTTTTATGTTTGACAATATTGCAAAAGATCCCATATGGAAACAAAAGCTAATTCTTTGAATTCCCTTTTTGCCACTTTTGCGATTTTGCACAGAAGAACTCAATTTTGAAAAAAAATGCTTTTGCCAATATTCGTCCAAACCTTTCTAAACAATAGTCACTCTCATGAACCCAATATTCATTTCTAAAGCATAAAATTGAATTTTTTTTTTTAAACTTAGAATTGTTGAATTCTGTCTTAAATCTCTTTAGTCCTCTTTAGCTCTTTAGTAATCTGTCTCAAATCGGAAAATAGGAAAAATTCAATTCCAGTCTTCCATATTGTATTGGTGAATTGTATTTTTTAGAAAATAATATTTTTGCTTTAAGTTTTATAAATTACAAATGTTTGAGTTATGTAAACACGTGAAAATAGCATGTAACTGAGTTAATTATTTAAATAACCAATATATACTGAGTTCATTATCAATGCGTGTACTGTTTATTATATATATATATATATATATATTATATTATATAGTCTATTATATATTATATATATATATATATATATAGTCGAACCCGGCTATATCGACATATCGCTGAAGGCGACGAACCATTATCGCTATTAATCGGCTATAACAGCCGTGCTTTTTAACGACATACTTTTTCAGTAAAACAAAACATTATATTGAATTAATTATTAGCGGCACACTTCCATGCAGTTTTGTGCCACTTCAACTATCGGGTATAGCGTCCTTAGTTATGTGATACCTTCATTGTCGTTATATCCGGTTTCGACTATGTATATAAATTATAATGAGATGAATATAGTTGATACAAATTTATTGAATATGAGTGTAGGAAAACTTGATATTATTAACAATATTGTGAACTCTAGACCATATCATTTAATATTGATCATATGAAAAAATTTTTGTTTACATTCGATGGAAAAACAAAACAAAATAGGTATAATGTATGTCTTTAAGTTGATATGGGCTTATGGTACTATGCATTTTCCGTGCGAGTAGGCCAATCATTCCGTACTAAATAGAAAAGTTGCTTCAGGCGTTCTTAAGTTCAGTTAATCGAATTTTTTACTCGAATGATTTGTTTCTTTTTTTTTTTGCAATTGATTTTGGATTGGATTGTTTTGGAAAAATTTTCACAAAATTATTTATGGAAATTTGATTTAATCAAACTTTCTGAACTTTCCATTAGTTTGAGCTCACTTATTTCAAAGACAAAAATTGAGAAAGATAATTTGGTAAATTTATAGATTAGGGATAGTTTATCAATTCATCTAAAAACTTATTTTGAAAATAAACTTAAAATAAACTTTTGAATCGCTTTACTTTCTAGAACAGTTATTAAACAATTTCCCCTTTTCGAAAATCCACAATTATCTTCAAAGAATAATTTTTCATTTTGAAAAAATGCTACAAATAATTTTATTTGATATATCACCAATTTTCATTTAAATCGGACTTTTTTTTTGGCTGAAAACAGGCTTGTTAGACCGACGGAATTATTATTATTTGAATTGTATATCGATTGAAATGAAAAACTACAAGCTTTGAGATTTTCATGCATTTTATAATACTTCATTTGACTCAATTTATATCGATTGTTGAGTTAAAAGAAAAGCCATAAAAACTTTTTAAGGCTGGTAGTAAACTCAAAAAATCTGTTAAACCGTCTGTCCTTTTTGTATTAATTGTATTTTTCTCATTCTGTTATTACAATATAGAAGGCGTGTATATATATATATATATATATATATATATATATATACATGTCTGTAATTACTCTAGCGGTCACAGTTTTGATCTGATTGGAATGAAATTTGGTATTTGAGACGCTTTTTGTATTCAAAAGGTCAAGTTCGTGAATGGGTATAATCGAACAAGAGGAAAGGGGGTTTAAAGTAAGGGGGAAACACAAAATTTGACATATCTCCCTAAATATTCGAAAAATCGAAAAATTTATAAGAAGTAAAGTTGTAGGTACTAAGTTTTACTCTAATATTGTATCTTATAATTTTTTCTGTTACACTAATATTTACAGAAATATTGACGGTTTAAGATTGAAAATTAAATTCCTTAATATCTCTGTACACATTAGAGTTTGAACAAAAATGATAAGTTGATGAATTGTAGCAAACACGATTTTCTACAACTTTATTCCTTACCCATTTTTCGATTGTTCTAATATTAAGAGAGATATTTTATATTTTGTGTTTTCTTCTTTCTTTATCCCCCCTTGACGTATGTCATTTATTAATAAAATAGGCCTTACAAATACTAAAATCATATACGACATTTCATTTTGATCAGACTAAAATTGTGGCCGCTAAAAAGTGATTTATGTATTCTAAAGAAATTCGCTAAGTTGAAGCAGCTCCTGCGTAACGAATTTTTTTCGTTACTAATCAAGGAATTGATTAGTTGGTTTCATAAAAAGTCAAATTTAATTAAACATAATTAAAAATTAAATTGGTTTAATTTCCCATTAAAACACAAGTTATTTTAAATTCAAAAGATACAATTTAACATTAGAAAATATTTAAAAAGGCATAATTTAAAATTAAAAAGCGACGTACACAGTGTGTTTATTGGAAAATTTGTTTCCACAAGTTTTGTTTAATTATTTATTAAAACATTGATTATAGAAACAAATATTTCAAACAATAGTTGCTTTGTTTATAAAGGCAAACATATTGCAATAATTATATTTATGTTTTATGCATCCGTGCCCGTGTGGTTGTATAATTTATCTTTTAAATGGTGCAAGAGAAAGAAAATCTTAAAATACAAAAAAACTGTTTATCTAATAAAAACAAACAACTTTTATTTGAATCGTTTTTTCATACATCTCCTAGCTTCGATGTAAATACGGTGGCATAAAAATGTGACATAAAAAGTCAAATAACTTTTTTTTAATTTATCCAGTATGTTTGGCGTAAATACAAAATTTTCACCAAAGCTAAAGAGAAAAAAGTTTCAAATCAAAGTTATTTGTTTTTATGAGATTAACAGTTATTGCATATAAAGATTTTCTGTACCGTTTAAAAGATAAAATATACCATGCGGACACGAATATAATTATTGCAATATGATTCCTCGTTTAAACTGTTTCCAGCTAAATATTTAAAAAAATATATATATTTAGCTAGAAACTTTTCAAATGACCACACTGTATACAATTAAAAAGATCTAATTGAACATTACAAAAATACTAATGAAAAAAAGAATTGAATATTAAAAAGTAGGTACTATGGACCGCAAAAGTTGATGTTATTTTAAAAAATTTTATAATTGAGTTGTCCCTTATTGATTCGGTTTTCGATAAAATACTTCGGATATAATTTGTTTGTTAGATAATATTGTAACAACTTTTATTCGCCAATTCTTATCTCGAAAACCGAATAAATATGGCACAAATCAGCTATCAAATTTTCAAAAATTACACCCAACTTGTGTTTAAAAACGGTTTAGTTTCATATTAAAATCCAGGTAAATAAATTTAAAAAAAAATTGAATTCAAAAGCATTTATAAACTATTTTAAAAAGATTTAAAAGATTATCTGATATAAAAATGTACCTACGGTTTAAAATCCAGGTATATCAAATTAAAAACTCATTAATATATTAAAAACCAATTATAACAAATTAACCAAAAAAATTAAACAGCATTTAAAAAAAAAAAAAGAAGAGTTTATATCCCAATTAAATATTTGATGATTAAATATTTAATTATATTTGATATAAAAATCAAGAATCTTGGATGAGAATCGAACTCAAAATCTTCAGAGTACTCTTAAATATTTAAATCACAGAGAGCTCCAAATAAAATTTTTGGAAAATTTTAACCAAAAAAAAAAAAAAATAATCCAAAATTAAATCGAACTAAATTAAAAAAAAATTGAAACTATTGGAAGTAGTTATTGAATATATCGATCGAAGTGATTATTCTAAATAATTCGTAATTATGACGAGATTATGTAATAATAATTAATGTTTATACTAAACGAAACTAACTAATTATCGTTGACAATCATATCCTCCGCTATTAACGAGAATTTCAAAATCAATTGATTCAATCGAATCGGATACCTGTCAAATGCACCACACTCATTACAAAAGATATTAACAATTCGATTCTAATTAGTATATATACATATATATATATATATATATATATAAATATATATATGATATATAATATCAAGAAGTAATTGTTAATTAACATAAAATTAATTAATAAACCAGGCCGTTATGAAGCAAGTCTATCCGTTATGTTGCGTTAAAAAAGAAAAATTGAAAACCACAAAATTGAAAACCGTTTAAAAATAATTAGAAAAAAGTCTCTATATAGAAAACGGAAATTATATTCTCAAAAAAGAAAAAAGAAATTAACGATAAAATAATTAGCATTACAGTGTTAACACTTTTCTTATAAAAAAATTCATTTCCGCTGTTTGGATGGAGATACGTACGAATTTGAACACGTAAGATAATTTTATATAATTTTAATGAATTTTCACTACAATTGAAGTTAGTTAACACATGACTACTCGGCTTGGAAATTTGTTTATCGAGTTTAAATTAAAAAACTTTATACGGCCAGAAAAAAAAAAAAAGCACAGCAGAAAATACTTAATAATAATTTGAAAGAGATTTCGCATTACGAATGCAAGTCAAGTATGTATAAAATTTAAAATGCATAAAAAAAAAAAATGGAAAATTTATATAAGAAAAATCGGTCTACTTACATGAATATTAAGGGAGAATTTTCTTTATACTTGTTGAATATATATCAAAACTATATCAACCAACAGTGTATGAAAAACTTCAGAGATCTTCAAGAACTTTCAAGTGAAAATGTGTGATCGTATCGAAGATTTTCATTCTTATATACTAAATGATATCGGAAGAGGGGGAATTGTTTTTCCATCATCGTATAACACAATCTATAACACATTTTCCACTATATATATATATATATATATATATATTATATATATATATATATATATATATATATATATATATATATATATATATATATATTTATATATATATATATTTATATATATATATATATATATATATATATATATATATATCAAATCGAAAAGGGGAAAATGATTTTCACCTGTTGATAAAAACTTTTCATATTTAATTTATCCGCAAAAAAATTTGTATGTTGAATGTGGGAGGTGCGTGTGAGGGGGGTTGAAGGGGGGGTAGACCTAATGATCTATTCATTGTGTAGCAAAATTAACATAAATTTTTGTGATTAGGAAAATGGTAGAAAAGAAAATATGCGTGTGTGAGAGAAGGAAAATAGGGAAGAGTAAAAACGAAAAAACTCTTGAGAAAGATTTTATTATTTATATTTGTTCATTGTAGGAAAAACATAAGAAAATATATCTAACAAGGTTTCACATCTTTGATGAAAATGATTTTATCCGTACGTGATGTGAGCTTTGTTGCTCTTTGTAGAATTTTTCATGTTACTTAAAGCCAATTTTTCCTATTTATTTATTTTTAGTTTTTTTCTGTTTTCTACTGTTCGGGGTAAACTCAAATGTGTGTGGTATAGCACAAGCAGCATATGGATGATGGGGTTTCTACATTTGATACCCATTTACCTTTTTCCTGCCTCTACGAGGAAAGGTTTATTTGAACATTATTTTTATTTGAAACAAAAGACATTTGTACGTCATGTTTCTAGAATACCGTATCGAAAAGTACAACGGTTCGTAGAAAAATGCTTTTCAATGTTTTATCTATTTTATCTAAGCTGGCTGCTATAGCAGATTTTTTTTCTTACTCTCATAATTTTCGAATACGCTTATTTTGATACGATTTGTTTTGATTTGTGGTTTTTTTTTTTTGGGAAAAAGCTCTAATACTGAGACTAACAAACAGACAACGTACAACCTAATAATAATAATAAGTGGAGTAGCGCAAATGGCTTCCTAGCACCTAGACCAAGGGATCCTCTGTGCCCTCCTTGAGAACAACATGTCATCCAAAGGCGAGACGTCTTCGGGTAAGAGGTGCTATTTTAAGCAGATGAAGCAATAGGATTTTGTTGGGGCCAGACGCCACACAGAAAGCCAACAGTTTCTCCGCCTGGATTGCTTCCAGGATTGATGAATTCTATATCTGACACCCTGCAGGTTTCTGCAGGCGTAAATGACATGTATGGAGGTCTCATCGTCTTCCATACAGGCCCTACAAGTGGGATCATCAGAGATCCCCAAGTTATGAAGGTGGTAGTTCAATCGACAGTGTCTTGTCAACAGTCCCACCACCCTTCTTAACTGTATTCTATTGAGTTTCAACCGAGCATAGTCGAAACGTACAGCCTAAATCGGTGAATCTAGATCATACATTATATTTTGCACAAGAGTTTATAAAACGTAGGTGAATGGATTTTTGAAAATTCATCCTCTAAGGGAATTAAATAGGGGATGGAAGTTTGTTATTTTTTTTAAGTTAGAAATATGGAAATTATGGTGTTTAGGCTTCTGTTAAAAGTCAGTTATATCAGAATTTTTTTTTTTAAATTTATCTCCTAAGGGGTTAAAATAAGGGATGAAAGTGTGTACGGGTAGTGCGTTATTTTTGAAGTTAGAAATGTGGAAGTTTAGGCTTCTGAAGAATTTCGAAAGAAAGTACCTTTTAAAAAAAATACGTTTTGACTGATTTAAGGGTTGATTTATCAAATGGGAAATGTCACACATCAACCTGAAAATCAAAATACGACACTAAAGATATTTTTGTAACGATGCAAGGCTCAGGAATCTGGAAGCTATTTTCACCAGAAACTTCTGCTTGTGGCAGACATTGATGTATTTCTCGCCGCAACCAAAGGGTACAAAAAATGGCATGGACAGAGCAGGTTACCCAAAAACTTCTATATTTAAGAAAAGTCGAATGGTTGCTGATATGTTGCGATTAGTTTATAATGAACTGAACTTATATCCGAAGCATTTTCTCGAATGAATGCACAAACCATTTATACAATTTTGAAAAATCAGCGCTACTTTCATGGCCCAGTTAAAAAGCGCTACTGTGATGGTTCAAAATTTTTGAATCTGATTATTTGGTTAAAATGTATAACTCTCACTGTTTTCAGAAACAGTCAGAAATAGAGAAAAGTTGCTTTATTTGAAACTTGCTTTCTTCGAAATACTTCCCTAAGAGTGGCTAGGGAAAACATGGGTATGTCAAGAAAATTTGACTTTCTGGAATAGTACAGGAATTTTAGTCTTGAGGTTATGGCGTAAATGATATATAAATACCCTCAGAAAGTTTTTTGTTTTGCTTGATAATTCGGTCACGTAATTTGGACCCAAAAATACATAAATCTAGAATTGATTTGATGATTTGTATGTCTCCGAGTTTGGTGCATCTCGTTGGCTATAAATAAATATACAGTTTTTAAAATTAGAGTGCTTAGAAATTATCTATAACATATTTATCAAATAGACGCAGCTTCTACGTAACGAATTTTTTACTTTGAAAATGATTTTTTATTAAAAAACAAAAGTTCTATATTACTACAAAACCCTGATTATAGAAAATTCGATACTTCTCCATTTGACGGATGTTTGTATTAAATTGTTTTTTTAATCTGATATTAAGAATTCCACTTTCCCCGAAAAACAGACAAAAAAAAAAACTCGAAAATAATTATAGAATTTATTTTTCTTTCTATTTTCGTGTTATTTTTTACTTACATATAAATAATATTTTTAGGTGTATTATTAGTTTAGTCCCAACTGTGTACCGATTAGAAATAGAATAACCATTTCGGTATTGATATTCATAAAATTTTCTAATTACTTCATCTGTCTGTGAAAAATGACTAGAAAATTTTGCAAAAAAGGACACAACTTCTGTGGCCCATAGTGCAATAAATAAATCGTATTTCGAATATAAATTTCAAAGAGACACATTTTTCTACGCGAAATAATTTTTGCTAAGTGCACAAAAGATATTTAAAAAAAAAAAAAAAAAACTCACAAAATAAATGTTACATTTTTTCAATAAAGTTATAAACCTCCCCCATTTAAATCAACCCCAAACATTCTTTCAGTGTACCGTTAATATATTTACAGGCGAAAAAATGTGTCCAATATGTTTTAAAATAAAAACAGTGGCGATTTACAAACAAATTTTTGTTTCATTTGTCATATGGAAAACTATTCAAAAAAATTATATTTAAAGGATGAATTCTCAGGACTTTTGACTGAATTGTTTAAATACCTGTATATACTGAATTCATTACAGCTGGTTATTTTACTTCTACACACTCATAGATGTTACAAAATATAACTGACAGTGTATATGTCATGGTCTCATTGTGAAATCTGTTTTTCTCACGAAGATTCTACGTATTTCATGAAACGTTGGCGTATTGTGTTTACATATAATGCCTAGATGTTTCGTAAAAAGCCCAATATACTTCGACGGATGGTGTCGAACACAATCTGCCTTACTTTATATCATAGTCTTGTTGTGAAATCGTTTCTTCACGATGATCCTAGGCACCTAGGTACAAAAATCGGCGCATTTATGTATGTATAAAATTACACGTCCTTACTATGGGCCTCGAATCCAAAAACTTATTTATTGCACGTTATATTTATTATTATGAAATTAGGTCAAATAATATTCCTTCGCAAGAATAATATATTTTTATTTATTCGGTTAAATAGATAGATAGATTGTAGAGGCTACCTTGGACGGGCTACACTTCGACCATAAGGTCCATTGTGATGCCTAAGGATGTGAGGATATGAGTGAAGTGGAAGGAATTTTTGTGTATAGACTAGGAATTGGTAGGATATGCGGCTGCAGCCGATTATGATAGGAACTATGCCGATATTCACCTGGAGTTCGTGAAGGAAACTACAGAAAACCTTCTCAAGCATAGCCGGTTACTTCGTTCTTGTCCATACGCCGACAGTTTAGACAATTAACCGCCTCATTTTTTTTTCTTTTTTCTTAATAATTGACAAACTTGCGATGTCGGGATTCGAACTCATAACCTCTCAGTTTCCAAGTAGGCTTATTCGGCTAAATTAACTTATTTTCATTTAAATTCCTGCCCCAATGCCCCAAAAAGTTACATTGTATCTTTTTTAGTTTCAACTCCTAATGATTTCAGATTAACCCACGATATCTGAAATGTAAAGAACGCCATATAGTTCGGAGTGCCCAAAAACACTCAAACCCGATCATTTCGGGCTATGATCGATGAAGTGAAAGATTGTAGATTTTTATATGCAAGATATAAAAAGTATGAAAACCGCCACTGATAGGGAGGATCTCGTGTGATAAGTGTTAAATAACGTAGGCCGTGTAAAAAACAATTCGCGCCGCTACAGATGCCATATTCTGAATCTAGGATAAATGTTCGAGCGTATGTTTGATATCATAAAAATAATTGGAGTATTTATAGGAACAAATTTCTGCAACCATAAATTAAAATTTTTTAACAATAAACTATTTTTGAATATTGCGTTACAGCCTTCGTAAATAATCCCTCCCGTACCTAAACGTAATAGAATACATTTATTTTGATGTATTAAATATTTTGTCAAAAAAATAATTTGTTAACATACGGTTTATTTTGATATTTATTATCCACATATAAAATAAACCTAAAAACTATTAGAACTAATTAATTGAGTGATGATTGTGATTAGAATATTATATAATTAAATATACTTAATCAGAATGTGATAATAACATTGATAAGCAAATTTTATGTGAAAAAAAATAATGGACATATTTTTATTTGGTCATATTGACAGGATAGTTAATGGATATTTATCAATTATATTTACGATATATTTGTCAAAATATTCTCATAAATTACGTCAAGCGATTTTGATTATTGTTATCAACACAAATGGTTCGGTGGTATATCAAGCATTTTTAGAAAAAGCTTACCAAATCGTAACAAGTGATTATTTTTTGTACAAAATAGATTAGGTTTTCATCATTTTGGCTAAAATGCATAAAGAATGCAAAATTTCGATGATAATTTATTAACGGGAGGTACTTGTGGCTAAAATATTGCAATTTGTCTCAGACGGCAAAAATCCTTGTTCATAATGTGTGTAAATTTTTATGTTATTATTTTCATAAGGAATGAAAATACTCAAGACAAAGGGTTGTTTTTTCTCAAGGCTTTATTTTATTTCTTTAACGTGTTTATACGGAATTTTCCTATTGAAGATGATTGCCTTGCAATCGAAATACTTTAGCTAGGCTACTCTAGCGACGTGTGTACACTGGAAGTGAAATTTGTTCTAGGTAAAGCAAGGGTCTAGAGTTACTCTACCCAGGACAGTCAACGATCTGGGCACACTCGAGAGCGCTAGATTTCTCTACGTAGAGAGAGTAGAGTAGAATAGCTCCGTCCTTAGCGCCTTGCAATCGAAATACTTCGACATTCTCTAGCTAGGCTACTCTAGCGACGTGTGTACACTGGAAGTGAAATTTGCTCTAGGTAAAGCAAGGGTCTAGAGTTACTCTACCCAGGACAGTCAACGATCTGGGCACACTCGAGAGCGCTAGATTTCTCTACGTAGAGAGAGTAGAGTAGAATAGCTCCGTCCTTAGCGCCTTGCAATCGAAATACTTCGACATTCTCTAGCTAGGCTACTCTAGCGACGTGTGTACACTGGAAGTGAAATTTGCTCTAGGTAAAGCAAGGGTCTAGAGTTACTCTACCCAGGACAGTCAACGATCTGGGCACACTCGAGAGCGCTAGATTTCTCTACGTAGAGAGAGTAGAGTAGAATAGTTCCGCCCTTAGCCATCCATTAGGCTTTGACACCGGAAGACTTTAACTCAGAGAGGTCGTCAAAGAATGGTTGACCCAAAAGGGTGAGTCTCTTCATAATAAAAGATTGGCAGTACAGAGAAGGTGGGTCATCGGCTTTTCCCTCTTCTCACAATCCTCGACGTTCTCATGTCTGCCACCTAGCCAGTGACATGAGATGTCGGCCATAACGTTGCCTATAGTCATAACCTATATTTATTTATGTAATAATTAAGGCCCATCGATCATTTTTTGGACACAGCATATATTGGCCCTGCTTCTTTTGGCAAAAACACGAAACGTTTTAAAATTCTAAACAACATGTTTATTGGCACATGACTCTCCAAGGGTTCGCCATCCTTGCCGTGAGTTTGTAACGGAATGTTAGATGATATATTAAATGCTATTACAATATTTACAATTCAAATGTAATGTAGTGTTATGGTACTATAGGCCACAAAAATATCTCTGCTTTTCAAATTTATATAGTTGATTTGTAGCAGTTTATTCATTCGGTTTTGGGGAAAATGTTTCGAATAAAAGTTGTTAGTTTATTTATAATGAACAAATTTTATCTGCTATATTTTTTCGAAAAGCGAATGAATATGGCACAAATTAATTATAAAATTTTGAAAAATGAACAATACTTTTGTGGCCCATCTCGTGTACTGATGTACTACAGTTTGAAATGTTTGAAAGACACATCCAATATTACCGATAACAGATTGTAAATTATGATATTCAAATAAGGATCAAACTATTTACATGCAAAAAATTATGCATTAATATGTCAAAATACCAAATAGATATTGAATTGATCCACTGTCTACACAGTCAAGACTACATTGTTAGCCACAATCTACTACAAAAACTAAAGCTCACTTTACACTACTAGACAATATGTTGTTAGATCTGTATTAAATAACTGTACAGATTATCCTATGTTACGATATTAACCCTAATGGAAGCGCTCCTCAACTAACCAACCAACTAAGTTTTGTTCAGTGCGTTTGCGTAGCATGCATGTGAGATACGAATGTGTGTTGATGTATGTGTGGTTGTCACATATGTTTCCACTACACACATAATGATTTAGTACCCTGGCTAGTTGAGGCGATTGGACAGCGCTGCATTAGCTTATGTTAGGGTCCGTTATTTCACGTTTATACCCATAAGCAATTACAGATGGATAGAGATCAGTGACGAAAAGACGTATGCACTGTCTGCCACCTATTGGCAAAATTTTTGAAGTACTCATGTTGTGTATACTGCTATCTATAGGCAAATTTTTAAAACGTATTTGTTGTATGCATCGCTATCAATGCATAGCATATTTAACATAATTGTTTTATAATATGTTTTCCGACACCTCCAACAAATATCATTAAATTTTAGCCAATGTATACAAAAACTTGACAAAATATATACTAAAACCTTCTTCGAGAACCACTCTATCCATTGGTGAAAACAAAATGAAAATCGGTGCAATAGTTTTTGAGTTTATCGCGAACAGACAGACAGACAGTCGCGGTTGGGGAACTTTGTTTTATACTATGTAAGGATTATTAAGGCTTACAATTTATAACATAACCTATTTAAGCTTCAGACTTATTTTCAAGCTCGCAATTTTTAATATTTACATCAACTATTAAAACGGTCCATAATCGTTTCCACTTGGGTTTATGGGTTATGGGGTTTATGATTGCGGTCGTGAGCGTGATTGTTGTGAGTGGAACGCACTGTTAGAGTGCGCACGAAGGCATTCTAAAGAAAACGCTATAAGATCAACTTTTGGCGCCCATTGTACTTCAATTGAGTAGAATGTTTTCTAATTGAAAGCTTATACAAAATGATTCGTTTGAATACATAAAATTGTTACTCATTTCACATGAAAACAAAAAGCTCCATACATGTCATACATACATGCATTCATTCATTATGTTATGTTATGATATTGAACATGTTCAATATATGTTCAAGAATAACTCACTAACAAACATGTTTCAAAAGAGAGAAGGTGTTCGTATCTACGTTGTCTTACCTAAACAAAACTTTACACTTTACACAGACAATGTGTGTGACTTACTCAAATTGGAAAATGAATAGATTGTTTTCATATTATCTGTGTTTCGTACCAATCAGTCTATGGGTGGGACTGATGACTGATCAACATGTGTGTTTGTATACCTCTAAACATACCGTACCGCTTGTGTTATCAATCATTCGTCAATATCTGGTCTCGAATGTTGTTAAGTCTACAATATTAAATATTATTGGCCATCGTAAGTCATCGCAAATCGACAACGGAAAATAACAGATAACTGAGTTAATTGCTTAAATAGCCGATATATACTGAGTCCATTAACAATGCGTTATAGTTTGGAGCTGAAGTTGAGGTGAAACTTTTCAGTTTATGAAAACATTTTTTTTTATTATACTCAGTATATATGTAAATATACAAGGTATATTAAGTTTAGTTCCGACTTTGTAACGCTTGAAAATATTGATCGCAGAGAAAAATTTTTATTATTGGTGTACATAAAATGACCTAATTAGTCCATTTCCGCATGTCCGTCTGTGACCACGATAAATCAAGAACGAAAAGAGATACCGAGCTGAAATTAAGGTAAAAAAAAAAGTAACGTCAACCATGTTTTGGCAAAATGGGCAAAACAGCCTATCTTTGAAACTGTAAGAGATATAAAAAAAGTTTGATAACAAAATACCCTCTTCTCTTTAAAATAAACAACTTTTGTTTGAAAAATTTTTTCATGAACTCAATATTTTTGTCAGTAAATGTTCCTCGGAAAGCGAATTGTTAACAATTCGAATACGCAGAATTGTTAACAATTAAATCATTGATATACAACTCAGTATATACTGGGTATTCAAATAATTAACTCAGTTAGTTGTTACATTACTTGATAAATCTTTTTTCTATCTAATACGGTTTAAAAAATGTATATTAGCCGCGCCCCCCCCCCTTATTCTTGTGGATGTACGGTCTGGGGTTTCCCATTCAACTCACACTTTTTAGTTCTAAAACACACAAGAGTCAATCCGTATCTCTTTTCGGTTTTGAATTATCGTGTTGACAGACAAAAAGATGGACATTTTATGTTTTAAAGGGACCATTTTTTGTCTTTTTATATTCTCACTTACGGTTTCAAAGATAGATAGTTTTGCCGATTATGCCCAAACATGGTCCGATTTTGCCCATTCATGAACTTGACCTTACTTTTTAGCTCTACATATACAAAATTTCAGCTCGCTATCTCTTTTTACTTTTGAGTTATCGTGTCCCCAGACCGAAGGACCGATGGACATACGGAAATGGACTAATTAGATAATTTTATAAACATCTTTAACAAAAAATTATCTACGATCAATATTTTCAACCATTACAAAGCAGAAACTAAAGTTAATATACCCTGTGTATATATTATATACCGGGTATAATAAGAGATGTATATTATAGCCAGTTGACGCCATATTGATCACAAATTAGAATAATCGAGTGTACAAAGTGTCTACAGAGTATAAACACATGTAGTATAACATATGTTGTAAATATATATATATATATTCGGTACCTAATATGTATGAATCCGTTCAGTATTAGATTTAGAATCGAATAGAATAAGATTTCTTGAAAGTATTGAGACCTGAATACCTAATTAAGGTAACTCTGTGACAACAATAAACTACAATTATAATGTAATGAATATGTTGACAGCGACAGAAAAACATTCAAATTACATATTCTGTTACTCAAACCCACTACTGTTACTCATATACTACCTGCTATATATATATATATATACTACCTGCTAGCTAGTAGCTACTACTAACCTGTAGCATGTCTGTATGTCTGTAGGTTGTACCTAGTAGTCCTCTACTCTAATTCATGCTTAATGTCGTCAAATTGTTTTTACATTCAACAATCACCTCTAAAAATTCACCTATTCATTACGAAAAACTATCTTTTATTTCATTAATATCCATACGAACGTCACTAGCCGTTGCCATATGTGTCATCTTGTCTGTTATCTATGACGTCAGCTGATCAATTTATATCTATCTATGCTTTCACGCTTTTAAGCGCAATTTATTTAAAGCAGGTTTTGTTGATTTCCTCTGAAAAATATTTCTGAATACCATCTCTATCGATCACGTGAACAACTAATTTATGTTCCATTTACCGCACTTTAACCAAACACTGAGTGCTTTGCCAGTTCAAACTATGAGTTTATTCGTTTTGGGCGCTTACACGCTTTCAGCACTCACGCTTTTAAGCACAATTTATTGGCGTACGTGTTGGCTTATGAACGCTTACGTTACTCTTAAAAATATCGTTCGTTTTGGCATTATAAGTACATATCAGGTGTCATCAATATGGCGGATGAAAACAGTTCAACTATTTTTCAAAAAAAAAAATGTTTGTTTGAGTAACTTCAAAAGCCCGTAAAATCAATTTCTTCATTTTTGAAATAGGTTAAAATATGCATTCTTTAATATTACGAATTTTAATACTAATATATTTAATACAGGCAATATTATTACATTAAATGTAATAATATTGCCTATATTAACATAAATTTATTATGCATAAATTGGATATTATAAATAAATAGTATTTTACGAATTTCTTAGAAATCTGGTTTGGTTTGACGATTTGAATGATATTTCTTGAGTTAATACACTTTTTGTGCGGCCCGATGCCCCGTTTTATACGATTTCAGGCGATATCTCGCTATCTCATAAACCGCTCACCATATCATCAAATGCATGCGATTTTCGTGACTTTTGGGTCAAATTTAGCTTATACAGTGAGTTTCATCCAAATCGGATGAAAAAAAAAAACATTTTTTCGATATTTTTTCGAGTGGCAACACTTTACCGCACAAATGGTGGCAAATTAAAATCTGGCGTGAATTATGGCACACCCTTTATTTATTCTGAAGAAATTCACTAAGTTGACGCAATTTCTGCGTAACGAATTTTTGGTTGGATAACAATACTTTTTGCTATGACGAGGAGACTAAGGATGTATTCAAACGTATCAAAATGAATAATTTCCTGGATGTGAGAACTTTGTGTTTTGCATACAATAGTTTGTCGCGCACAGAGATGCTCTTTTATAAAAAAAAAAAAGGAACATTTTGTATAAAAAAAAAAAAAGGATCGTTTAATTAATAATAGTTTTATTGTTTTCAAATGCAAATTAATATGTTTTCTTATTATGGAAAATGATTATTTTTCTTTTTGTAAAATGAAAACTCTTAGTGCTCATAATAATAGCATGTTTGTTATGCAATTCAAAATATATATTACAGGGAAAAAATACCATCATCATATCATCGTAGTCGTACAGCTTTTTTACTCTATAAACTGTGAAAACTTATAATCACTGCATTTGTATATGGAATACAGGATGTTTGGGATGTGGTGCAAAAAATTTCAGATGATTTTTGGGTATGAAAAAAGTATTGCACTTCGAAATTATGGCCACCTTTGTGTTCCCCCTTCTACTTCAGTCGAGACAAGATTCGCGTCTTCCAGACCGTGGTAATAGCCAGGAGCTCACTTATCAGGTTTTCCTGAAGGTGCATATAGTCGGGGTGAGATGCACTGAATATCTTGTATCCTCCTGTGATCAAGAGATTCGCAGTTAAAGATGATGTAACTGGATGTTCCTTCTTTCTCACCGCACAATCTGCTCATAATGGATCCATTGTGGAGTCCTATTGTGTGTAGATGTTTTCGTAGGTAGTAATGATGAATCCGGTAACCTTTCAAAGTTGCATCCTTGAGTACCATCGAGAAACAGCTTTTTGGATGCATTCCTAAACAGCGGTATATTTTCCCAGTGATCAAGGTGTTTAAAGTCTATCCACTCGTTGACCATTTGTTTGATTCTCGGCCTATGAAAAGTAGTCCAACACTAGATTTTTTCTGTATGAAAGAGTAAAAAATCATAAAAGATTGTGCTGTACTTCAGGAGGTGCCGAACTCCGATCAATATTACAACTGTTTCAAAGTCGCGACTAAACTTATAATACTCAAAGTGTATAAAAGTTGTTGTTTAGAATAATACTAAGAACGTATATTTGGCCACGCTTAGTAGATTTGAGCCGAAGTTTTTTATAAAGAGTACCTAACTTGGCAGTTTAAAGTTTTCTGTATCTCCTATTGTCATCGAAATAAAGTTACAACCTTCGTTAGGAACGGAAATTTCCAATACTGTGACAAAAACGTAGACTGTTAGGCTCTTGAAATATGAATCCAATCTATATGAAATACACCATACAGATACAATGTAATACGATTGAGTTTACCAATAAGCTTTAAGCTCTAATATTTTTATGATTTGTTTACACTATTCAGAGCAAAATAAATTTTTTTAGTTGCATACACGACTTGTTTTTTTACGAATATAAAAAACAATAAGAAAATACCATTACCAGGTTTTACATTAGGCGTAATGACACAAGGCGTATTAGACCGGGTGACGTAGCTCACAACACAGGCTGACAACTGTCCTGTCAAGTCGTTCAGAAGCGTGGAACTTCTGAACGACTAGCATCCGATAGATGGTGCAAAAGTCAAGTTCTGGGAATCAAATAAACATCAGCGGAAGCGCCGAGAAAAATTGATAATGGTGATATTGGGGTTTTACGTCCGTTTCTGAGACTCCACCGTCTTAACAGAGGCCATCCACATCTTTTATTTAACTTTTATTAATGTATAACCGTACATTGATGATATGGATGACTTTGATATAAACTATGCCGATATTAATCTGGAGTTCGTAAAGGGAAATTGCAAAAAAACCTTCACAGGCATAATCGGTTACTCCGTTCTTGACCATACGCCAACAGTTTAGTCAATTATTCGCCCCATTTATTATAATTGATAAACTGCCACCGCCGGAATTGGAATTCGCAACCTCCCAGTTCCAAGTAAAATGCCTTAACAAGCGCGATTACCTCACTGTCCGAATCTCCTCACCCGAATCCCCCCTTTGGTGTTTTTGGGTCCAATATACATTTTAAAATGAATTTCGTCCATATCGAGAAAAATTTTTATTTTTTCGATATTTTTATTCAAGGTACCAAGAAAAAACCACCAAGAAAAAATCGTAAAAGTTTTTTGTCTTCGATTTGAATGAAAATTAGTTGATTTGGTAAATTGGCTCCATAAAACACAAAAATGACAATATATAACGGATAGTTTCCGAGAGATGCTTGCTATATACGATTCCAGGCGATATCCTGTAAACCACTCACTAATAATCGTCATATGAACACGATTTGTCCAATCTAGTGCAATATCATCATATATACGTATACTTAACGATAAATGCCATTAGTATACATTACTAGAGATCTGTCATATTGTGAGCTTCAACGACCGATCTATATACCGGTTGTTTAGTTTACATCTTCGCATAGCAGATCTCCCACGAGTATGAGAGAGTACATATGTATACATTAAGCAATGTGTATGAGAAGGAGGTCTTATAGGTTTGTTTTCTTACTTAAAGTTAAACTGCTGTTGTGTGTTGTATGTGTTAAACTGTTGTATATATGTGTTATGCTTGGAGAGTGGGGTTTTTTTAAGTGAACAGATCAGTTGTTATGATTTGTTCTGTTGTTCAGCACATAACAGTTTAACTTTAAGTAAGAAAACAAACCTATAAGATCTCCGAGTATGTACTCTCTCATACTCCTGGGAGATCTGTTATGCGAAGATGTAAACTAAACAACCGGTATATGGAGGGAACATGTACGTATAATTTTTCTCAATGTGAAAAACTCAATTTTCCATAAAATGTTTTAGATAAATGGTATATATCACATCTAATTTGTACCGTATATTTTAAAGACGATAGTCTTTAAAATACTTACATCAGCACCACCTTTGTACTGTGTGAACGCGTGACGCGACACTACCAACTGCACACAAAAAAACACACACAAAGCTCACAGAGCTTTCAAGACTTTTAACTGATACAACATACTGGTTGTAAGTAAGGTATAACTGTAACAACGCCCTATTTTGCATATACGTTTTACTTCTTTTTTGTTTCAAATCAGTTTTTTTTATTCATTTTATTAGGTTTATCCTGTAGTCACCTTTTTAATACGTTTTTCATATTCTACGTCCTTTGATATGCAAGTCTACCTGTAAAAGTCAGGGAATTCAAAAGTACTGCAATAATCTTCTGAGAATTTGACGTTTTTAAGCTCGAAAATTCTTTTTTCAACGTCAGGTTTTAACTCAGTTAAATTAACTTCAGAACTTCGACTTTTGGTGGAAGCTATATAAAATATAATAATAATAATTATTATTATTATTATAAAAATGGGTTTTTATGCTCCGTTTTTGAAACATGACGGTCTATAACAGAGGCCACATACATCATTATTTAAACCTTGAAACCAGTCGAAGGTTGAATGATATTACGATTTTTCTTTTTTTTTTTAATTACAATAATTCATTAATAAAAATCTTTTTATAATTAATAAAAATAATTATATTTAATAATAAAATTTTTATTTTACAGATAATAAAATAATAAGTTTTTTTTTTTTGAAGGACATCGGATTCAAATGTTGATTGAATACGAGTACGTTCCTGTACTTTTCATTTGATCCATATTCAAGGCAATTAATGATGTACATTTTAACCGATTATTACTTGTAAATATTTTGAAAATTTATGCAAAACTTTATTCAATAAAATAAAACACGTGCGTGACAAAAAACGTTAACAAATTTTTCCAATTTGTTACCAATCAAACAATTTTCTCCAGAAACAAGTTTTATTTATTATATATATATATAAGGGTATATTAAGTTTAGTCCCGACTTTGTAACGATTGAAAATATTAATCCAAGAAAAAAAAACTTTTGTTAGAGGTGTTCATAAAAAGACCTAATTAGTCCATTTGCGTCCGTGAATACGATAACCCCAAAAAGGAAAGAGATAACGAGTTGAAAGTGTGTGTGTTCTGGAGCTAAAAACTAAGGTCAAGTTCGTGAATGGACAAAATTGGAACGTGTTTCCCCCGCCAGAAAAGGAAATATGCATCGAAAAGAAATAATATTCTTATATATATATTATATATATCTACAAGGGTATTAAGTTTGGCTCCGACTTTGTAACGGTTAAAACAATTATCGTAGAACAAAATTTTTGGTATAGGTGTTCATAAAATATCCAAATTAGTTTATTTCCGCATGTCCGTATATCTGTCCGTCTGTCCTTGGACACGATAAGTCAAAAACGAAAAGAAATCACGTACTGAAATTTCGGGAAAATACAAAAAAGCTCGGGAAAATACTGCTTCGGAGTGCATCCAAAAGGCTGTCCCTCGATGCACTGAACCTGAACAGGATACAGCTGTTGAAGATTACCCGATTCATAACCGGGTATTGTCCCTTGCGGAAGCATTTGCACACAATAGAACTCCATAACGGATCCATTATTTGCAAACTGTGCAGCAAGGAGGAGGAAACATCCAGCCTCATTATCTATAACTGCGAATCTCTAGATTACAGCAGATACAAGATATTCGGTGCATCTCAACCCGAATATATGAACCTTCAGGTAGACCTGATTAACAAGCTCCTGACAATTGCCAAGATATGGGAGAAGCGAATCTCGTCAGACTGGAATAGAAGGGACAACACAATGGACCATAAGGTCGAAGTGCAGTACTTTTTGGACCCCAAGATATATCTATCTATCTATGCACATTTCTGGTTAATGGTTTACGATTACTATTTTAAGTTTGAACTTAAAATCACCCTTTTTATTATCTTGATTATAAAAATTCCGGCCACCATCTTGTTGAGGACTTCAAGGATATGAGTGTACCTTTACTACCTGATACCTGTCTAAATAAATCTCACTCAAGTTAGCTTATGCCCATATCGTAAACATCCATAGAAAAAAATCTTAGCTTTGATACTATAACGTAGGTCTAACGTAGACTCTGGGATCTTGGTCTACAAAACTAACTGACTGTGAATAGAATCGCATAAAAAGCAAAGAGATCTTCTACACTCAAAGTCTTGATGAATGAATATTGCGTAGCAAAGTTATAAAGATTTGTTGATTTAAAATAAAACGCATTTACCTACACCGATCGACAGAGACAACGACAGTTAAAAGAATTACTCATACGACTTCGTATGTGTATATCGATATAAATTCTCTGTATATAACAATTCTATAAAACAGACAAGATATGCAAATTTTCATTCGAACATCGTAAATGGAATAAATACGGTGAGAACTTTTTTACCATTTATATGATGTATACATAAAATTGTATCATTGTTTATTGTAAACAATAGACCTTATAGACCTTAAATATTCAATAAAATAGTTTAAAATATGGAACACTTAAATGATTCTATAGTCCGGTCAAATCATACACAAATCACCTTCAATATTTTCAATGTTTTTACACCGATCATAATCACCCGGCATGCATACGTCTTCAATCGTCTTCAATCATTTTCATATCCGGTATATATAATATCTACGAGGGTGTATTATTTTAAATTTATTGTTGAGACATCCTGTTCACACAGACCAACGTCCCAAAAATGGTGTTTTTTCGCGTTAAACGACCCTCCCACCAAAACGAAGAAGTACCCAATGTACCCGAAGTACCCAATGTACAAAGGGTAGACAGAAAAGAATCTCTGAGGTCGCCTGTTACCAAAAGTACTATTGTTAGTCTTTGTTTTGCGAAATCGCTAGAAGGAATAGCGATAGACCATTCAAATTTCATAATTTTGTAACACTAGAACTTTTGCACAAAATCAATCCCTTGGATTAGTGATATTATAATCTAGTGATTTTTCTAAATTTCCTCAAAAATACTAGAAATGTTTTCAAATCGAGCTTATTAGTCTTTTAGAGGCCGAAATTTAAAAACAAAAAAAAAACGAAAATCTCTTTTTTTGGTTGGAACAGCTCGAAAATCCATAAAACAAACTAAAACCATTATTATGGTAGGGTAGAACTTCAGTTCAGTTCCAAGTCCCAATATTCTGGTCCAAGTCCCAATTAATAGGGATCATTAAAATTTTACTGTAGATAGTAAAAAAAAAGTAATATAACAACTAACTGAGTTAACTGTTTGAGTACTCAGTATCTACTGAATTGTATATCAATGTTTGTATTGTTAAAATTTTTTAATTGTCCCACAATTTAAAAAAATCTCTTATGGTTTTAAAGATGGGCATATTTTTTGCTTTCCGAGGAACTTTTGAGCAAAAATTATGAGAAAACTATTGAGTTTATCGAAAAAACTTTCAAACAAAAGTTGTTTACTTTAAAAAAAAAGATTTTTTATTATTAAATTTTTTGATATATCTCTTACGGTTTCTAAGATAGGCAGTTTTGCCCATTTTTCCCAAACATGGTCCGATTTTGTCCATTAGCCAAAAAATTTCATCTCGTTATCTCTTTTCGTTCTTGAGTTATCATGTCCACGGACAGACAGACAGGCAAACAGACGGACAGATATGTGGAAATGGCCGAATTAGGCCATTTTATGAATACATATGCCAAACATTCATGCCTACGATCAATATTTTTAAGCGTTACAAAGTCAGGACTAAACTTAATATACCTTGTATATTTACATATACTGCAGGATATGAAAATAAAATTTAAAAAAAAAAATTTTGTTATAAAGCCGCCCCTATAAAATTTTACAAAGCGAATTAATTGAATTAATTAACGTACATTTATAAAATAATATTAAATATTGTTAAATCGTTTCACTCTTTTGCTGGTCACTTTGAATTGGAATTCGCTAAGTGTACACTCGTGAATGGAACAGTTCCAAACAAAATCAATCAATTTTCCCAAAACATAAAAATACAATTACAATATTGTTTGGAGAGTTCATTCATTTTTTTTTATCGAAATTTGTGGGTTTTTTCATCAACAACAAAAAATTGGGTGTTCAGTTTCAATATTTTGATATCAAAATCAAAAAAAAGTGCCAAACATGTGCTCAAACGCAGTGAAAAACTCAAATGAGATAAATTTATCTGGAATGGATCCAATAAAGATTGGACAATTCACCGAACAAATAATTGCATCGCGAACTGCTCATACAGATGAAAGTGTTTCAGGTAACATTCTGTTTTAATATCATCCACAGAGTCTAGATCAATCTGAATCAATTACATATTCAAATTTATTTCGAAAGGAAAATTTAAACATACAATATGGTAAATGTCGTAAGCAAACTGAACTTTGTTTACGCAATTGAGTATCAGGAAGGAGTTTGGACCTTTCTGCTATGAATTTAAATACAATAAACCACTTTTTTTTTTTAATTTTTACATACATTCGAATTCAAATTAACTCATCTAATATCAAAAACTTATTCACAATAGTTTTATGGTAATTTTATTTATTTATGCATTTGTTATATCTATTGCCTATCATGATATGTGGCCAGAAAAAGACCTTACTCAATTCAAACAAAGAACGTGGTGTCAGCCATTTCAAAAAAATAACTTAGCTAATTTTAGCTTTTGTAAAACATCTCATTTTTACCGATCTTTAATATCAGCAATACGAATTACTATTACAATGTGGGACACGTGTCACATTTTATGGTGACATTATATTTTGATTTTTTTTCTAAAAGTAAATCAATTTTGTTTTTGAAATAATTTTTTTTATTCCAACCACCATTTTTAATACGAGCAAGTCTTTATTTTGTGTAGGAGTCGTTATGTCACGTGCAATGACGGATTAGATCCCCTGTATGAGGTTCTTTAATTAATTAAGAATCGCTGACTTGGATAGGAACTGCGTTAACTTATCGAATTTTCTTTTTGAAAATAGATCTAAACTTTTTTCTTATTATAATGTTGATGCCGACCTGTGATCACTAGAATGGCTACAGACATGTATATGTAGACTCTCTAGCGGTCACAATTTTAGTCCAATCAAAATGAAATTTCGTATCTGATATGCTTTTGATATTTGAAAGGCGAAGTTCATTCATAGGTAGAATCGTACAAGGGAAAAGAGGGGATAAGTGAAAGAAGAAAATAAAATATAAAGTAACTCTCTCTATAGAATATTTGAAAAATCCAAAAATGTAAAATTAGTTAAGTTGTAGAAAATTAACTTTACTACAATTCATTGTCCCATAATTTTCTACAGAAACTGACCTTGCATATCTTTGAGAAATCATTCATTTACGAAAGAAAATCTCAAAGATTCATTTCATTGTCTGAATTCAATCACAGGATATTATTATTAAGGCTTGTGATTTTAATATTAAGCTTATATTTTCGAAAATACATTTTTCATCGGTTTTGGGATTGTCTCAAACCATAAATATCATTTTTGGACTTTGGACTGTGTAAATGTATGTTATTATGATTAAATAATTATGTATTATACTATCAAAGGATGGAAAACTTTCTCTTGAGGATGGGGATTTCAGTGTTTTTAATTTTAAACTTCAGAGTGGGATGAAAGTTCATAAAATAAATCTGAACAAAATTTTTTTATCTATGTTGATTTGTCTATATATAATATAAATAGGGGGATTTTAAGTTTAGTCCAAACGGTTAAAAAGTTTTATCGGTATTCATAAATTGATATAATTAGTTCGTATTTCCGTCTTTTAATATGATACCTCAAAAAACGATGAAAAATAATAAGCTCAAGTTCATGAATGGATAAAACGGATCCATGCATTCTATCTGCTAGGGGGAAGGAAGTGAATTTCTACCTTTAAAAGCGTAAGATATATAAAAAGTTTAAAGTGTTTAAAAAAATTTTAGTTTCGAACTTTTTTTAATAAACTCAATAAGCTCAAATATCTGTAATTACTGTGAATTATAAAATCATATGTATGAGTATATTACATATGTATACTGTGTGTGATGGTAAGTTTTTCCAATAGAGAATCAATGTTAAACATTATTTATTACTGACTGTCCGTCTGGTTACTATATGAAGTCAGTCAGTACACCACATGTATCAACCATACAGTCATCAACCATACACATGTATGCATATGGTTGTTTGTTTGTCATTTAAGAGTGGGGATTTGTGATTCACATACTACAGTTAAGAATTCAATGAACATAATATTTAACTATTACATGTGTACTGACTGACTTTATACAGTAACTACACGGACAGCTAGTAATAAATAATATTTAACATTGATTCTCTATTGGAAAAGCTTGCCAACACAGTCTGTATAGTCCATTTGTGTATTACTCTACAAGTCATATTTTCATACATCTGTGCATGATGTATATATTTATAAACAGTAAACGCACAGATAGTGAACTCAGTATATACAGGATATTTAAGCAATTAACTCAGTTTGTTGCTATTTTCGAATTTGAAAATATTATTTTTTCTATTTTGTATTCGAAAATATTGCAGGTTACATAGATCCATATTATAGCGAAATATATGAGGAAACATTTCGACGATCAATACAAAATCCAGATGAATTTTGGGGTGAAATTGCAAAGGAAGTTGTATGGACAAAAAAATGGGATAAAGTTTTAGACAATTCAAACGAACCATTCACCAAATGGTTTGTGGGCGGTGAATTAAATGCGTGCTATAATTGTTTGGATCGACATGTGGAAAATGGTAAAGGTGATAAAATTGCGCTAATCCATGATAGTCCTTTAACTGGAACTATTCGACGCATGTCCTATTCAGAATTACTGACAAAAGTATGTTAATTATAATTGATGATATATGGTGGACATTTTTTGTGAACCATTGTGTAACCACTGTTTTAGGTACAATTATTATCTGGTGTATTGGCATCGTATGGTGTCAAAAAAGGTGATCGAGTCCTAATTTATATGCCACTTATACCAGAAGCGATTGTATCGATGTTAGCAACAGTGCGATTAGGGGCGATTCATTCTGTGGTCTTTGGTGGATTTGCTGCACGTGAATTGAGCTCCAGAATTGAGCATACACAACCAAAAGTGATCATTGCAGCCAGTTGTGGAATTGAACCAAGCCGTGTAGTTAAGTATGTAAATCAGTCCGTCTAACGTTAGAACCTAACTCCGAGCTATAAACCTCAATCCGGAAATAATTTAAATAAGAACCACAATTTTATTTCAATTTTTTACGATTTCTTACTAAATTTAAATGGGCCCTAATTTGATGCAGTTTCTAACTAATTTTTACTCATTGGGGAGTAATTCTTCCATGCTAAGAAAGGTCCACGAGAGAAGTTCGTAAATCGCTCACCAAATTGTCAAATGAACACAATTTTTATATGTTTCTGGATCCAATTTATGTTGTATACTGAGAGCCTCGTCTTTTTACCTTCTGCCAGAATGTCCTTACTTGGGCCAGAATGACCTTACCTGACCCAGATTAATACTTAACATTCGGCTCGATCGAAATGGGGGAGTCTAAGGTAAAACTATTTGAGTGGAACTCTGGTAACTACTGGTAAAAAAGGCCTAGAAATGCTTCGGCCTCTATTCCGCTACTACAAGAGCATCGTTCAAATCGGGAATCAAAATAGTTATCGATTTGAATGAGAAAACTAGTTTATGAGGCAAAATTGAACCCCAAAAATACAAAAACCATGCTTATATTTCACAATTTACGAGATATCAGTTGGTTTTGGTAGATAGTTTCCGAGATATGACCTTCTTTATACGATTTTTCAGACGTTATATTGTAAATATCGTCAAATGAACATGATTTTCGTGTTTCTGGGATTCATGTCATCCAAATTGATTAGACCATCTTTTTTTCCATAAAATGCGTGAAAAATAATCCATTTCTAATGAGATTTTTGGATTAAGAACACCAAACTTTGGAGCCAGAGTCGAGTTATTGCACCTAACTCCGAATTTAGAGTGAATGAATTCTCAAATGATAATTTCAGTTGGTTTTGGTAGATAGTTTCCGAGATATGACCTTCTTTATACGATTTTTCAGACGTTATATTGTAAATATCGTCAAATGAACATGATTTTCGTGTTTCTGGGATTCATGTCATCCAAATTGATTAGACCATCTTTTTTTCCATAAAATGCGTGAAAAATAATCCATTTCTAATGTGATTTTTGGATTAAGAACACCAAACTTTGGAGCCAGAGTCGGATTATTGCACCTAACTCCGAATTTAGAGTGAATGAATTCTCAAATGATAATTTATATTCACAGATATAAAGTGATTGTAAATGAGGCTTTAAGAATTTCCACATGGAAAGTCAAAAAGTGTATACTCTTTCAAAGACGTAATATCGAGATAGCTCCATTGGATAATGCAATTGATGTGGATTGGGATGATGTTTTGGAAGAAGCTGAACCACATCCTTGTGTTCCAGTCGAGGCAAATGATCCCCTGTACATTCTATACACATCGGGTACCACTGACAAACCCAAAGGTATTCAACGTCCCGTCGGTGGACATATTGTTGCGTTGGCATGGACCATGAAAACAGTTTATGGTATGGGACCGAATGATGTCTGGTGGTCTGCTAGTGATCTGGGTTGGGTTGTAGGACATTCGTATATCTGTTATGGTCCATTGCTTAGTGGAATTACAAGTATTATGTACGAAGGGAAACCAGATCGATCACCTGATCCTGGACAATATTTCAGGTTTGTTTCGGATTCTAATAGATAGTCGAACTTTCGTTAATGTTTATTTTTTGGAAAATATTAGAATCATCCAGGAACATCGTGTAAATGCAATATTTACAGTACCAACAGCATTTCGTGTGATTCGACGTGAAGATCCCGAAACAAAATATGGACGTAAATACAATACTGGAACATTACGGCATATATTTGTGGCGGGTGAACATTGTGATTATGAGACGAAAAGTTGGGCGGAAAAAGTATTTAATGTTCCTGTATTGAATCATTGGTGGCAAACGGAAACTGGACATTCCATAACTGCTACTTGTTTAGGCTTAGGACATTCAACTAGTCCACCAAAATATTCGTCGGGTATGCCGTTTCCTGGTTACAATCGTAAGTTTTCACTTCCACCAACGATACTGTCAATTATTCCCAATGAAATTAAAATTCTGTCCACTCTTTAATCCTTTTTTCCAGCACCAAAATTTCCCTTGTCTCATTTTTTAAGGATCCCGCTTGTATTATTGACTCCAAAAATGGTGATCCTTGTTTCAAAACTTTACAGTTAATTTGTGCCGATTTTATTCGGTTTGCGAAAGTTGTAAGTTGTATTTTCTCGAAAACCAAATAGATTCTACTTTTGGAGTCGATAGTGCCTTCCATAACTACGGTTTGTGCTAAAACGAATTTTTCTAATAAATATTTTTTGTGTCTACAGTTAAAGTCTTGCGAACAGATAGTACCGAAACTCAACCCATGGAATTAGGACGAATAGTTGTTAAATTACCGTTACCCCCGGGTACAATGTCTACGCTTTATTTATCCCCCGAACGATTTTGTGAAGTTTACTTCTCCAAGTATCCAGTAAGTAAAAAAAAAAAACACTGCAAATCACTTACACAAGGGTTTATTTTCTATATATTCAAATTATCAAAACAAATTTTCCATCTCGTTTCGCGGAAGCTGTTGATCCGAATTGAATAAAAATTTATATCTTTTCAAATGGAAAACTTGTTTTTTTTCTAACCCAATTACATACGTTTATTATTTATTTATTTATATATAAAATAAACAAAAATTGTGATTTTAAAGCACTAGTTTGCGGCTGTCCCTATAATTATGGATTTATTTTTAAAGGGTTACTACGATACAATGGATGCTGGCTACCGAGACGAATACGGGTACATTTATGTAACGTCACGTGACGATGACGTCATTAATGTTGCTGGACATCGTTTATCCACATCGGCCCTAGAAGATGTCGTCCTCAAACATCCCGACATTGCTGATGCAGCTGTTATTGGTGTTCCTGAATCAACCAAAGGGGAAATTCCTTTATGTTTGTTTGTTATTAAAAAAAGTAATAATTTCAAATTATTCCCGTTTTTTCCCGGTGCGATGCTAAAATATTTTTTGTTTTTAGATTCAACTAAAAATGAATCTATTATTAGCCAAGAGGTCATCAAATTGGTTCGGGAATTAATTGGACCAATTGCAGCGTTTCGTTTAACAGTCTCTGTACGTGGGTTGCCACGAACTCGATCGGGCAAAACATGCCGAAAATCAATCGCTGATTTAGCCAGAGACAAAACAATTCAGGTAAATACAAATTGCATTATGACTATATTCAATAGAAGTTTCTCCACAGATCAGAAATCAACAGAAGGTCTGCAAATCGGATGCAAATGTCACAATCAGACACATTTTTGTAATTCTACCCCTCCTCTCCCTATCATGTGACGTAATATGTGGACGACCCCAAAATAGGATTCGATGTTTGAAAATTTTACCAAGTTGCAGAAATAAATACAAAACGTCCATCAAGCATATTGGCAGATTTATCATAGAGCCTTGTAGATTCAGCAGAGAACATCTCTAGAAGCTAGATCTTGAAGTCGAAGATTATTGGAAAATGTTTGGAAGTTATAGAAAAGAGGACTACCACTTAAAGATCTTAAAAAAAACCACACCAACTATCTTGAACTCAAATAAGACTAAACCTAGAAGTGGAAACGTAGGCTAGACTCGGCGTTAAATGTCACAGCAATAAACTATTTTGTTTCCTATTTATTGCCAGGAATATATTAGTCTAAGGAATTAACAAACAAATACTATATCCAATAAGAAAATGTTATCCTGCAAAATTTGTTACAGATTCCAAGCACAATCGAAGATGGTACAGTGTACAAAGACATCAAAACAGTTCTCCAATCAGTTGGATACGCCTTAAATGCCCCAGATCCTCAATACTGATGAATCCAAAATATTTGTTCCCAAAAACAAATCTATGTATTTATTTAAAAAAAACAAAAAAAAAACAAAAAAAAAACAATTTGTTATTTAATCGTTAAAATTAGATTGATTTCGATTATATTGTGGGTTGCCCTCTCTGAATTAACCAAAATTTAACTGTTTTAATCGATCACTCTGTAGTCAATTAATGCATCTGTATATTTTGCACAATTAAATAAAACTTATTTTTTAAAATCGATTTGCAATTTCTTTTCTTCCAAATTTGGACATTGTTACGCAGTAACTATTACGCGTTTTGAATTTATGTAAATGCAAAAGAGTTCGTGTTTTAATAAAAACTTGAGTTTTTTGATGTAACGTAATGTGGGGTTTCTATTGAATGTGAATCTACCTTTACGGTATATTAAAATATATGAATAATTGTGACATCTATACATAAACATATAAACTATTTGAAGGACCTTGGATTTGAAGAAATTTTATATAAATATACACAATTACAGGAAGTCATAATGTAATCAATTGAATTTCAAGAATGAATATTCATATACAAATTACGTGAATTATTATCTAAGTGCGTCAAATCATACATAGATGGCATTGACAACACGAGCAACTAATTCTCATTGACCTCTATATATGGACTGAGGTTCTTTACAGCGTAAAAGAAAAAGTGTCACAAATATAAAGCCATACACTCTTTTGAATGGCAATTTTCCTGATCCTATCTTCATATTCAAGACAGATGAATCAGTTCAGACAGATCAGTTAAAAATGACAATCATTGGGTGCTTTAATACTTTATCATACTTTATCAAATTGTCAGTTTAGGTGGTTTTGGCTTGGATTTAAGGGATTTTGAAGTCACTCAAACATTATATTGCTTGAAAAACAGCTAAACTGTTTTCATCCGCCATATTGAATATTGATGGCAACTGACGCTTACAAGTACTTATAATGCCAAATCGAATGACATTTTTATGAGTAGATAAAGAACGCCAATAAATTGCGCTTACAAGCATGAGCGCTGAAAACGTGTAAGCGTCCAGGATGATTTGACGCTGATACTTTTGCTGCCTTTCCTCGATAGAGAAAGCGTCTGTGAACCTTAAGCGCGCTTTGCCGGCATACACAGCGTCAAGTTGAACACTAAAAACAACGCTTGATAGCGCTGAAAGCGTTTAAGCGCCTAAAACGACAAACACAATTTGCACATGAATCATTAAAAATATTATTTATGGGTGAAAGTGTTTTAACAATCACACGAAATTCAAGTCTTTTCATATAAAACGCTGTTTCATATTATTTACTTCCGTTTCTGACATTTGATTGGCAGCACTGGTGCATGTATCAAATTGTCTGTGAATATCTCCATGTCCATATATATGGAGGTCAGTTAATTCTTGATAAAAGATAATAAATTTTATGGAAGGAGTACGCAGAAAAAAAATCACAGTTACTAGTTAGTGAATTTGTGTATTGTGAGTTATGGAAATTTTATAAAATTGTTTATAACAAAAATTTGAAAAGTGAGCTTGTGTTATGTGATCGAATCAGTTGGTATGACTCAAACAATCGTTTAGGATCATTTTGTAACTCATTTTTGGATTAACGATACAGGAACAGGACCTTGTGCGTATATCAACTGTCAATAATGGAGAATAATAAACTATATTTACAACAGCGTGTGAAAACAACACCAATTTCTGATGATTATCAAATTACGGGCCAAGTTTTGGGTTTGGGTATTAATGGCAAAGTTGTCGAGTGCTATAGTCTTGCGAAACGTGAAAAATTTGCGTTGAAGGTTAGTAAAAAAATTTCTTTTTTACGAATACACTTATCTCAGTGGCGTCGGAGAATGATGAGTAAACTATAGATAATATTTAGTCATACGTTCTGTTTGTCCCCAAAATGGGGTTAGATTTTTTTTGACAATTTCATAGTATTTATTTTGATTGTCATTCATTCCAACAAAAAACGTTACAACAATCATATAATTTCAAATTACGAATTCGTGGAGATTATGATTCCTTGGACGCGAAACTTTGACGATAGATTTTGTTTGTGTTCGTGGAAGCTTGTTATTGTTCAAATTTCCACAGTTACGAATCAGTATGTTGTTTTTTGTTGAAACTTTAACGGTTTTTTATGGGTTCATTCACATTGATTTTAACAAACTGTAGCTTCTCATAATCGTGTCATTCAAAATTAGCAAAAAAACGTTTAAAATTCGATAGTAGCATAAATTGTCAATTTACAAATTTTGTCATTGTCCGAATTTGTTTATCCACTACGCGTTATGGGAAGTTCATTTAATACACATTATTTAATTCTAATATGGGTTCGCTTTGGACATTTTTTTTGGAAATTTGGAACATTGTATGATTTAATTCACGCTGTCACAGCTCAAAGCAGTAATTCTCCCTCACAGTTCTCGACGGAGTAGATTTTCTGTTAATTACTTTCAATCTTTATTTTATTTTAGTTAGTTTGAATATCTCGAAAATGGTATGCCAAATTGTCAAATTAATTAATTTGATATTTTTAAGTCCAAAAAATAAACACTAAAATCGTATTTATATGACGACCCATCCTTAAATTTTCAAAATTCATTCGTGGATAATTGGTACACATGGCCTCTAAAGTAGTGTTCTTTTTTGCCAAAATTTTATAATTGTTTTATGCCTTATTCATTCGGCTTTCGAAAAAATACTTCGAATGAAAGTTGTTCACTATAAATATACGAATAACTAGACAAGCCAAACTAATTAATGATGCAATGTCGCAAGATAGACCTGCCTCATTGGCAAGAACCAGAAAGGCATAAACCAAGAGGCACTTATTCCCCAACGTGAATTGTCCAAACTCTAACGGGACGAACACGCCCTTTCAACTTCTGGCAGAATAAGGACATTCTGCCAGAAGTTGAAAGGGCGGAAGTTGAAAGAGCTAGAAAGAGGTACCTGAGCTTTGGCTCGAACGAAATGGGGGGAGGGTGGTGGGCAGTCACCGGAGGAAAAATAATTAAAGTGGAGCTCTGTCTTGTCTTTTGCAAAAAGGACAGATAGGTTTGACGACGACTTTAGGGCTATAGGAAACGTACCCGGTGTGGTAAAAGCCTAGAAAGGATTACTTGCCAGGCTTCGGGCTCCCCTATACTACTACTAGTACAAAACAACTTTTATTCGAAACATTTTCCCAAAAACCTAGAGAATTAGGCACAGATTAACTGTACTATGGTCCACAAAAGTAACGCTCATTTTTCAGAATTTTACTGTTGATTTATGCTCTTTTCATTCGGAAAATGTTTCGAATAAAAGTTGTTAGTATATTTATAATCAACAACTTTTATTCGATGCATTTTTTCCGAAAATCGAATAAATAAGGCACACAAATTAATAATAAAATTTTTGAAAAATGAGCGACTACTTTTAGCTAGCTTAAAATAAAATAGTAGAGTTTTGAAAACTACGCACGCCACTGGTAAAAAAAATCTTCGCTGTATATTGATAATTGTTTATTGTTATCGTGAATTGGTTAGGTAAACAATTCGTGTTTAAATGAACAGTCAAGCTATCAAACCAACCAACCAACCCATCCATCATATACAATGTGATTTTCATTTTTAGGTATTACATGATTGTGTAAAAGCACGTCGTGAAGTGGAACTACATTGGAAGGTCAGCACTTGTAAACATATTGTCAACATCAGTGATGTATATGAAAATGAGTATGCGGGTCATAAGTGTTTACTTGTTGTAATGGAATGGTCAGTATCTCACGTTTTATGTTCACACATTTTTCAAACACGTGGTACCAACATCAGCTCTTCAACTTACATCTTGTACATCAAACAATACCAATTCACCTCTTTCGATATTTATTCATAAATATACAAAAATTATCTTAGTACTTCTGGAACTAAGATAAATATATCTTGGGGTATAAAAAGTATTGCACTTCTCGACCTTATTACTCATTGTGCTCCCACTTCAGTCTGATGAGATTCACTTCTCCTATATCTTGGAAATAGCCAGGAGCTTGTTTATCACGTTTTCCTGAAGGTTCATATATTCAGAGTGTGATGCACCGAATATCTTGTATCCGTTGTAACCGAAATTCGCAGTTAACGAGAATATGGCTGAAGGCTTCTTCTACCTCGCTGCACAATCTGCACATAATGGATCCATTGTGGAGTCCTATTGTGTGCAGATGCCAATATATAATTTTGGGATCTCTGGCAGGGGTGGTGCTTAATATTTCAACCTATTAGTAGTTACTAAGTTTTTCACCAGAGTGCGACAACGAAAATCGTTGGCCGAAGGATATGTTACGGGGGCAGGAAACATCGATCTCTACTAGCTCTAGTTTATAATTTATCCAACAGAGAGCATATCCAAGTGCTAGAGTTCCCAATATATAAGAGTGTATTTAGTTAGTCCTGACTTTATTTTTTTTCCGTATATCCTTTTTGTCTGTTTGTCAACACGATAACTAAAGAATGAAACGAGATGAGCTGAAATTTTGTGTTTTCTAAAACTAAAAAGTAAGGCCAAGTCCCCCCCACTAGGGGAGAAGTATTCATCATTGAAACCGTAAATGATAAAACAAAACTTCAAAACAAAAAATGTACAACTTTTGATTGAAACTGTTTTTGCATAAACTGAACAGTTTCCGCAATTTCAGCTCCAAACTTCAACCGTTAACGCATTGATAATGAGCTCAGTGTATACCGGATATTTAAACAATTAACACAGTTAATTATTATTTTCACTTGTGTTTTATTATTTGACTATTTTAAAACCTAAAAACTTGTTTTGATAGCATGGAAGGCGGTGAATTATTCCAAAGAATTCAGGACAGAGTAGATGGTGCATTTACTGAACGTGAAGCTGCTGAAATAATGCGTGATATTGCGTACGCAGTAAAATTTCTACACGACCACAATATTGCGCATAGAGATTTAAAACCAGAGAATTTACTCTACTCAAAACCGGAACCATTCGGTGTGCTTAAATTAACGGATTTTGGATTCGCTAAGGAATCTCAATCACAAGAATTATCTTTACAAACACCTTGTTATACCCCATACTATGTTGGTAAGTGTATTTTGTTGTAAATATAACCCCTCCCTCCCCTCTTAGTTCACCATATACAAGAGTATAATAAGTTTAGTCCCGACTTTTGAAAAATTTTTGGTATAAGTGTTCATAAAATGACCTAATTTGTCTATTTCCGCATGTCAGCCCGTCTGTCTGTTTGGTGTGTGTGTTCTAGACCTAAAAAGTAAGGTTTAGGTCGCGAATGAGCAAAATCGAACTGTGCTTCCCTCCGTCTGGGAGGAAAATATCCATCTTTGAAACCGTAAGTAAAATGTCCCTTTTTTTTTAAATATACAAAACTTTTGTTATATATAAACTCAGTATATACCGAGTATTTAAGGAATTAATTCAATTAGTTGTTATTTTCACTTGTTTTTCTTTAAATTTTATACAGCTCCAGAAGTGCTTGGCCCCGATCGTTATGATAAAAGCTGTGATATTTGGTCGCTCGGGGTGATTATGTATATTTTGTAAGTACAATTAAACCTGTTAAGTTCATGTTCATCGCAGTATTCTAAATAAATCTTCTGATCAATTTTTTAGATTATGTGGATTTCCCCCATTCTACAGTAGCCATGGTTTAGCCATATCACCGGGCATGAAAAAGCGTATACGCAAAGGTGAGTATGATTTTCCCGAACCCGAATGGCACCATGTAAGCAGCGATGCAAAATGTTTAATTCGTGGAATGCTCACAATCGATCCGAGTGCACGTTTAACCATCGATCAAGTGATCTCAAATCGTTGGATTGCTGTAAGTATAGCATTCATTTCGAAATTTTTTGAAGTTATACTTCTGTAATCACTCTAGCGGTCACAATTTTGATCTGATTGGAATGAAATTTGGTATTTGAGGCGCTTTTGGTATTCAAAAGGTCAAGTTCGTTAATGGGTAAAATCGGACAGGGGGAAAGGGGGGTTTAGAGGGAGAGGGAAACACAAAATTTGACATATCTCTCTTAATATTCGAAAAATCGAAAAATTTATAAGAAGTAAAGTTGTAGGTACTAAGTTTTACTGTAATTTAGTTTCTTATCATTTTTTCTGTTACCCTAATATTTACAAAATTATTGACGGTTTAAGATTGAAAATTAAATTCCTCAATATCTCTGTACCCATTAGAGTTTGAGCAAAAATGATGAGGTGATGAATTGTAGCAAACATGATTTTCTACAACTTTATTCCTTACGCATTTTTCGATTGTTCTAGTATTAAGAGAGATATTTTATATTTTGTGTTTTCTTCTTTCTTTATGCCCCCATTTCCCTTTGACGTATGTTATTTATTAATAAAATTGGCCTTGCAAATACTAAAATTATATCAGACATTTTATTTTAATCAGACTAAAATTGTGACCGCTAGAAAGTGATTTATGTATTCTAAGGAAATTCGCTAAGTTGAAGCAGCTCCTGCGTAACGAATTTTTTTTCTATTGTAGTTTTTCACTACTAGACTCATTTTACTCAACTTTTGTGTTTTAATAGTAGTGTTGACTTTATTTAATATTATTTAAAAAGAAGTATAACTTCTGACGTGCGTACATAAGTACACACACACTTTTTTTTGATAACAGAGGGTATCGTGATCCAACGACCTCTAAATCAGAACGCCTTAGGAATTGTGATAATGTTGACATATATATATATATATTTATATAGGACGGTTTTCTTTGCAATAAAATTTTATTTCTAGCAATATACAGCTGTGCCCAAAACACCATTATACACGAATCGTATGCTTAAAGAAATGAATAACTGGCCGGATGTCCAAGAAGAAATGACCAGATCGTTGGCCACGATGCGAGTAGATTATGATCAGGTTTGTCGGACTCATCAAGGTCATAATTACCATTGATTTCATGAACACGTTGTTTTGCTTTTGTTTTTGGCTTTCATTAAATTTTTTTAGCATGTTTTTAGCATCGTGTGGTGGCGGATTTGTTTGATCTTTTTCATTTGTGCATGTTTACATAACAAAATTTAAGATTCACGATTATGGCGCACCACATGATTCACCGTACAATCATTGTTGCTTTTATTCAATATTTCGAAATTGTATTTTAATTTTTTTAGAAAGGAGACTGGAATTTAACCTCTTTAAAGTGATTAAGGAGATTGGTGCCTTCAAATTTGCTCTCCTCAATTTTTACTTGATCATTTTATTCAGAACGTATCGGGAAGAACGAAGTTATTTAGAACAAATAACAAACCCAAAATAGCTTATCGATTGACACCAAAAATTTACCGTCTTTCGGGGCCCATGAGCCCATCATAACTAGATAAAACGAGGTATTTGAACCTTCATCCATTATATTCTACGAATTAGATCCGTTTGACAAACTTTTTCTGAGTTAATTGCTAAAATACCCGGTATATACTAAGTTTATATTTTTTTCTGCCTTACGGTTTTAAAGATAGAAATTTTAAACGGTCCGGTTTACTTTTTAGCTCTAGAATACAAAATTTCAACTCGCTATCTCTTAACGTTTTTGAGCTATCGTGTCTAGGGACTGACGGACATGCGGATATGGACTAATTTGGTCATTTTATGAACACCTATGACTTATGTCTTGTGATCCCGAGGGGGACGTAGAGCGCCAACGAACACACTTCTTGACCAGAGATTTGACTTCCACCCCTGATTTATTTTCTTCCGCTAGTTCATAATCTAGAATTCTTCTTCAGGTGTTTTGAGGTCGGCCTATGTTTCTTTTTTCTTGGGAGTTCCAAATATTTTCAACCATTACACAGTCGCGACTAAACTTAATATATATACCGGGTATAAAAACAAAAAACCTTGAACAGAGGCCGAATAAACATTTACTTTTAAAGGGACCATCTCGCTCAACACTTTAAAACCGAGTATCCTTAGACAATTTCGAATTTGATTTCATCTTTCCTAATCATTTTAACGCTTGCGCATCGAATAACTTATGTGGCGACGCTTATCTCTAAATCTTAAATTTTGCTGCCGTATTGATTTATGTTTATTTTGAATCCAAAATATAAGTACTAAAATTTCTTTCTAGGTTCACATCAAGAATTTAGAGAACAGTAACAATCCACTATTGAACAAGAGACGTAAAAAGGGTGATACGGCGTCAGGATCATCGTCTACGACCGCACAAGATAACGAAACCGTGATTTAAAGCTGCAGCTTTCATTTATTTCATACCAAACTTACTTAAAGTCATTTTTACAGAACAAATTCACATAACTTTTACGACTGATTTAATTAGGTCACAAACACACAATTTTATAATTATTTTTAACGAATTTTTGTTTTAATTTTTTAACGATACTACAGGGCGCAGGTCTTATTAGAGAATTCGAGATCATTATTTTAAGGATCAGGTCGGAATTGATTTGTTTTAGAATGAATGGGAGGGGGACTGGACTGCTTTCAGTAATTAGTAAAACCAAATACCTGTAGTTTTAATAATTTTTAAATAATTTAAAAGATTTTGCTTAACAGATAGCAATTAGAAAACATATTTCCCCGCCATTTTTGCTGGTATCAACTGCCGAACAATATTCGTGCTCAAAGATGGAAAATGTCAATTTTTTATGATTTTTGTATACGATAATTTCTATGAAAATGTTTGTATGTTCGACAGTGTTCGATTTTTCGAATATTTTTAACCCATCAGACTGTTTATATAGATATAAGATTTTTTAAATGGGAAGAATCTGTGACCGAAATAGAACTTTCTTCAAAGGGGAAACGATTGTTAGTACTTTACAGCCGAGAAAGTTTCAACGACGTAGTTTTGGGATCATCCAAGCTCTAGTTTGATATTCTACATAAGAATACAATCCTTAAAACCAATAGGGATTAAGCGCTAGAAGGCTTAATATTACCTAGAAAGCACACCTCTTTTTGCTATCTCTTAGACTATTTTCTGTTTTCTTTGTTTTTGAATACAAAACAAAGTAATAATTTCAATTTTCGCGACGTATTATAAGTATTATTTTAGAAAATTTTAACAGAGTTGTTATTTTAGTTTATATATATATATATTTATATATATATATTATTTTTTTTCCAAAATATAAATTTTTAATATATTTTGTCTTAATTCATTGAGTACATGTCTTAATACAAACACTAAGAACAGGATTTTTTCTAAAAACATAGAATTTATATACTAGAAAAGAAATATCCAATTATAATCTTTACATCGTATTGAATATGTCAAAAAAATTTCAAGTATCTATTACATTCAGTATGTTTGGGGCTATCCATAAACAACGTAAGGTGTTTTTTTAAAACTATGTTTACCACGTAATAATATGTAGACATTTAGTTCGCGATCACCCCATCTCTACCCCCCCCCCCCTCCAACCCCTTCCCCTCTCTCGTCCTGCTTGTGTTGTGTTACGTCACTTTTGAAATTAATAAAGTTTTTCAAATAACGGAATGATAAAAGTTAAATAATCACAATTGATTAACTAATCAATCACATTTCGTCAGGCTTTATTAGATATTATCTGTGTTAAGTAACACGGAGTTCCATCTACCCACTACTCATATAACATCACATAACGTAAAAAACGGGTACTAGAATGAACGGCTATTTTTCTGGGTACTGGAAAAACCATACCCTTGTAATCTTTACATCGTATTGAATGTGTGAACAGACATTTGAGATAGCTCATTAGTTTTCAATCCTATTGAGATCTGTAACAGGGGGCGGAGCTTAATATATTCATGCAGTAGTTACTAAGTTGTACATCAGAGTGCGTCTACGAAACTCGTTGGCCGAAGGGTATGTCACGGGGGTACGAGTAGGAAACATGAATCAACTAGCTCTATTTACCGCAGAGAGCATATCCAATTGCTACGAGTTCCCAATACGTTTTTGTATTGTTTGGGGGGTACTATAAACCACAAAAGAAGCGCTTATTTTTCAAAATTTTGGATTGATCTGTGCCTTTACTCATTCGGTTTTCGAGAAAAATGTTTTGAATAAAACTTGTTCATTATAAATATATTAACAATTTTGATTCGAAACATTTTCCCAAAATTCGATTGAATAAGGTACAAATCAACTATAAAATTTTGAAAAATGAGCGCTATATTTGTGAATCATAGAGAAGAATTACTTTTCTATATATATATATAAGTTCTATGAATCAGAATTCCAATAAAAAAATATTGAATAAGAATACTAAATGTTGTTCAAGATTCCACACATGTGCTGTAATTAATAATTTCATTTATTCGGGTATTAAGAATGTAGTTTCCCGATTTTATTTTTATCTCAAATAATATTATTTGTAAACATTCCAATCGTAATAGATGGAAGCATACTAAAAACCCCTATAGTTTCCATAAAAATAATACAATAATGGAACGTATTTAGTTCAATTCAATTCAACAGTTTTCATGTGTTCGTAGCTTTAGAATTAAAATTGATATATAAAAAAAACTGTTGAAACTTGATGAATGCAAATATGGTAAAGTTTTCTTGAATGCCATGTTTGGAATCTTAATTTTAGCTAATGAAATTTAATTAATATTAGTAACGTTATGATTAAAAGATAATAAAGAACAAAAAAAAAATTATATATAAAGAAAATTCTCTCAAGAAAATTTGTTAAGAACTCTCCAAATTTATTATATAATTGTTGAGTACAAAATTACTAGAATATCTGTGATTGTCCATCTCTCTTGAGATTTTGAAAATTTTAAGAAAATATATAAATATTTATTCGTGTTTTGAGTCTAAAACATAAATCCATAGACATGTAAGAATAGACTACGAGAAAAGCGATAGAGGAATAAAAAGAGATAGCTGCACAATAGTATTTCTCTTTCTGTTATGTACAAATAACGTCAAAAGTCGAGCTATCATTTCAAAATTTTATAATTAACTAGCTTCACCCGCAAAAATTTTGTAACGCCCTTATAACCAAGTAACATAATATTTTCTCCCGTCAAGGATTGATAAATTGCGTTTAATTTTTTTAATACATTTGTTGTATGCAATGCTTGCCACCTATTGGCAAAATTTTTGAACTACTCATATTGTGTATACTGCCATCTATAGGCAAATTTTTAAAACGTATTTGTTGTATGCATCGCTATCTATGCATAGCATATTTAACATATTTGTTTTATAATGTTTTCCGACACCTCCAACAAATATCATTATATTTTAGCCAATGTATACAACAACTTGACAAATTATATACTAAAACCTTCCTCAAGAATCACTCTATCCATTGTTGAAAACAAAATGAAAATCGGTGCAGTAGTTTTTGAGTTTATCGCGAACAGACAGACAGACAGATGCGGATGGGGGACTTTGTTTTATACTATGTAAGGATTTGTGCCTTATTTATTCAGATTTATGAAAAATGTTTCGAATAAAAGTTGTTAGTATAGTTATAATGAACAACTTTTATCCGAACCATTTTTTCGAAAACCGAATAAGGCACAAATTAATAAAACTTTGAAATGATATCTCGACTTTTGACGCCGTTTGTACTGTATATAGCGTACATATAAACACAGGTGGTATTTACACATATAAACATATAACACTGTACGTAGTACATGCTCAAGACAAGGATAGCAACCCCCTTACACAACTCTCTCTTTGTATTCCCCTATCGCATCCTCTCTTACACGATACTTCCATTGCTAGCTTGTTCATTATAACGCGTGGGGTCTATTCTTATAGGTCTATGCAAAAATCAACTCAAAACTCAATTTTAAATGTTGTTGAATATTTTTATTGTTGGTAATTGTGCAAATATGAGTTGTTCTAACTTCTAAAGGGCCCCATACACTTCCAGTTTTTGATTCTACTAGAAAATCATCTCTTTTCATCATATTATAAAGCTGAAAAATTTGTTGTTTGAACGCGATAAACGCAGGAACTACCAGTCTGATTTGAGAAATTCTTTTTGAGTTAGATAGCCCGTTTATTGAGGAAGGTTTTAGCCTAGAAAATCCTCATATAAATCTACTTTCGCAATTGTAGGATGTTCTTTTTTTAAATTTTGCAATCGGATTTGTGCCGATCTATTTTGTTTTTAAAAAAATGCTTAGAGCAAAAGTTGTTAAGATTTTAATAATTAACAATTTTTAATTCGAGACATTTTTTACGAAAACCAAATGGATTCGACACAAATTAACTGCAAATTGGGAATTAATGAAGATAGTATTGATTCTATAAAAATTCTTAAAATTTCCGGTTCCTGTTTCAATATATGTGAAATAAAAAAAGCGTGTTTCCGGTATCGAAAGAATGAATTATAATCTATTTTAAACCAAAACAAGTTGAATAGTTGGCGCGGTCGTATCAAACACTTGCAGTTATATTTGAAGACCACAATTGTTTAGTTATCCTTCAAAGAAATAACTGACAGTGTTTGGCCTCCTTGAATAATTAGAGCTAGCAAAATTGAATTGTTTAGTAAGAAGTTAAAACTCGATTTGAAATTGAAGCTTCCAAAGTTGCCAAGCTATTTAGAGTCAATGTGAAGTTGGAATGGTCTCATATTGTTACAATTTCCATCATATTTGTTAAACGAGAAATAAAAAATTTTTCAGTAATGTCCATTTCAGAGTCAAAAAAAATTTGTTGCGCATATAAATGTAGACATAAGTACGGATATTTTTTTCAAGGCCGTTTGTGTGCAATGTCCATAATAGTTGGAATGGAGATCATAATAAATGTTTTCGATTTGATAGAGGATACAACTTTCAGAAAAGATATTACATATAGTGATTTGAATCACTTATCTAGGCAACCCTACAATAACCTGAACCAACCGCGGGGAAAACAACCCCCAAATTTTGTATCGCCCATTGTTTTTTTTTTCTATAATCATTACGAGATGCTTTTTTTCAAAATAATTTATTTCCAACAACTTTGTAAGAAACTTTTTTTCATATTTATTACAGTTTCTGATCTCAGAAACTGTAATAGATATGAAAAAAAGTTTCTTAAAAAAGTTGTTGGAAATAAAATTGTATAAGAAAAAGTTTTTATATAATTTTCTCGTAATTATTTTAAATAAAAAGATTAGGAAGTGTTTTCCCCGAGGTCGGATCAGGTTCTCGTAGGGTTATCTAGGCAAGTGATTGAAGTCACTATATATACTATGATCCAAAAAAGTAACGCTCATATTTCAAAATTTTCTAATTGATTTGTGCCTTATTCATTCGATTTTCGAAAAAATGTTTCGGATAAAAGTTGTTGATTACAACCGAATGGGTAAGGCCACACAAATCAACTATAAAATTCCGTAAAATAGGCGTTACTTTTGTGGCCCATAGTACTATCGTTTCTGTCGCCGTTTAGACTAAAAAATATTTTTTTGAGAAAAACATTTACAGGACAATAAATCAAATTTATATTTAAAAAAAAATAAATCATGTTATTGCGATACCAGAATTGTGCCTGTTTTGGTGAATTTTTAGGCCAGTAAAAGAACTGATTTCTCAATAGAGATGTTATATTATTCGGGGCATGTTGTTGTTGCTCCATCCGCCGATTTAAAAGTAGTCAATTCGAGTATGGAAGACGGTGCTATATTTATAAATATATATTACAAAAAAAAAAGGGCATTCTTAATTTTTAGCACTCCTGTGTTTTTATTTTATAATAAAAATATAGATTTTGTACTTATTTTTTTCTCTGGATTGTAGTTTATTTCTCAAGTGTATTTATTTTATTTTGGGGTCAAATTATAATTACTGTAGAAGCTCAAGCTTTTTATTTGAGCATCAAAAATTGTATTGATTGTGCTATTACAAAGTATTATTAATGTAAATATACAAAATGGATTATTCTTGAATAGAATATTTTTTTATTCGTCATAGTGGAGACCCATCTGTCTGTCCTGCTCCTCTACCTGGATCCGTTTATCATTTATGGATCACTGATTTTAGAGGGACGCCATAACTACAATGCAATTTTTTTGGAGTAAGTCTTTTTATATATCTAATAAAACGGTTAAATTATTCGGAAAGCTTATTTATGTCTCAATATGTGACATACGTCAAGGGATAAGGAGGCATAAAAATAGAAGAAAACACAAAATATAAATTATCTCTCTTAATATTAGACCAATCGAAAAATGCGTAAGGAATAAAATTGTAGAAAATCATGTTTGCTACAATTCATCACCTCATCATTTTTGCTCAAACTCTAATGTGTACAGAGATATTAAGGAATTTAATTTTCAATCTTAAACCGTCAATACTTCTGTAAATATTAGTGTAACAGATAAAATGATAAGAAACTAAATTACAGTAAAACTTAGTACCTACAACTTTACTTCTTATAAATTTTTCGATTTTTCAAATATTAAGGGAGATATGTGAAATTTTGTGTTTCCCTCTCCCTTTAAACCCCCCTTTCCCCTTGTCTGATTTTACCCATTAACGAACTTGACCTTTTGAAAATCAAAAGCACCTCAAATACCAAATTTCATTCTGATAAAATGAAAACTGTGACCGCTGGAGTGATTACAGACATATATATATATATATATATACATATATATGTCCATAGATAAATATATATATAAATTTTACAGATGGTGATTTTTGACATCTACTAGGTAGGTTCGATGGATATTTGAAGAAATTTTTGCGAAATTTTGACTTCAGTACGGGACCAATAGCTCTATTTCCTTTCAGGAAATTCGCTAAAAAGCTTTAATGGATGTGTTGACGTCATTCAAAGTTTCTCTTTAGTCTCTATCAGTCTTGAATACAATAATGGATGTATTGACGTCAAAGTAAATGTCTCTCAGAGATTAGTAGACTCTGCTAGCATTTATCTTCAAAACAATAGTGGATGTATTGACGTCATATAGATATAGGTATTACTATTTTTATCTAATTATGAATATTTCAAATATTCGATGATGTAATCATCTCTACGTACATCTTCAATTAGATTTGAAATTTTTATCGTTAATAATTTTAAAATGTAGAATTAAATCATAGATGGCTCTCATTGTAGTTCATTCATTTAAACTTAACGTTAATTAAGAATGAATTTAAAGGTCAGTTTAATCAGTTATTTATTTCAAAAGTAAAGAAAAAATGAAAATAAATAAAACGCGAATCAGTATCAAACCACAATACTAGAAAAAAAAAAAGAATCTAGGCGCACTAGATATTGAATTTCCGTTAGTTATCTATGACAGGTAGGTAAGTGGTTACCATTGATATTTTTTCTATTAAAAAAAAAACTATATGTCAACAATATTCAATTACAAATCAGATATAGTTATTAGGTGGACTTACTAGGAAATTCTACTATATAGTACAACACTCCTAGTATTCTAGTTCATATACATATTTTTTATATATAACATTTATTGAAATCGATTCATAAAACAATCAAAAGTTTTACATCATCATTTTGACGATCATGCAAAACTTTGCTATCGGAGGTAACTACCGTTTACTTAATTTGACATTTAAGTAATATGTAAAATCTTACACATCTGGACTGGGGGGGGGGGGTTGAACCCAAGACTTCTGGCAATCCAGATCAGTACTGCTCTGCAAACTTATATTGTTTTTTTTTTTCGAAAATCAAATGGATTCCTGCAAACTGACTGTCGTTCTTTTTACAAAATTTTACAATTGATTTGTGCCGAAGCTATTGGATTTTCGAATAAAAGTTGTTAGTATTCGTATGCTGGTCTCATCTCTGTATATCTCTGTTGTAATTTATAGGTCTTTCAAAAATTCTTTGACTTTAATTTTTTAAATTTTCTATGGAGTCATTGCTAATTTGGGGCAGGGGGCCAGGTACAGAATGTGTTTGGATTCTCAATCGTTATGAATGTGTGACCATTCATCTCGGCAGGATTCGATTAGGGACCATCTTACAATAACCCTCAAGAAAGACATACAGAATAAGTGATATCGATTCGGGGACGCAGCTAGCCTCAAATACTCTGTACATATTGAGTCCATTATCAGTGCGTGGGTGTTTATTTTACTCTTTACACACGTACAGATGCTTAGGGAGCATCTTTGCTTCCAATAGCACTCAAGAAGGGCACACCAGATAAATGATAGGGATCTAAACGCATGCACCCCAAATATCCTGTACATATTGAGTTCATTATCAGTGCTTGAACTGTTTATTTTACTCTTTACACACGTACAGATGCTTAGGGAGCATCTTTTCTTCCAATAGCACTCAAGAAGGGCACACCAGATAAATGATAGGGATCCGAACGCATGCACCCCAAATATCCTGTGCATATTGAGTTCATTATCAGTGCTTGAACTGTTTATTTTACTTTTTACACACGCACAGATGCTTAGGGAGCATCTTTTCTTCCAATAGCACTCGAAAAGGGCACACAGGAAAAGTGATAGGGATTCGGCGTACGCAGCCCTATCGGATATACCCTGTACATATTGAGTTCATTATCAGTGCATTGATTGTTTATTTTACTCTTTACACACGCACAGATGCTAAGGGAGCATCTTTGCTTCCAATAGCACTCGAGAAGGACACACAAGAAAAGTGATAGAGATTCGGACGCAGCCCTCTCGGATATACCCTGTACATTCTTGGTTCATTATCAATGCGTTGACTGTTTATTTTACTCTTTACACACGCACAGATGCATAAAAGTATAACTGTAGCATATACCAAATACTTTTGTAATTACAGATGTTTGAGTTTAAATTGAGGAAAAAAACTATTCAGTTTATGAAAAAAAAACAAAAAGTGATAAAACTTATTTTTAAAAAGTGATAAATTTTCGTTGTCAAATTTCGAGGCTTAAGTTATAAATTTTTCAATATTTGTGAATCGAAATTATTTTTAACAAAAAGTAATTGCAATGCAATGAAGTAATCAAAATATTTATAGAAACAATTGAAAATGTGTATTACATGTCGAGTGCCACCTGTTTGGACCACTGGTAGTAGAATGGTGCTACAGATACAGTATGGCCGAGTGTGAGTGATAGATGTGAGCACTGTGCTGTGCTGTGGCGGCCGTCGCCGGTATATTTCAACACAGTATGAAACCCAGCAAGTGTGTGTTTTTATTTTCCAATATCTGTAATCATTGATATCTCAAATGTAGTGTTCGTTTACAAAAGTACACAACAACGTTGTCTTACAAATAATAAACTGATTTATCGAACATATTACGAACAAATGTGCTGTGATTTCTGATACGACAGTCGAAATATCCCCAACAAAATGGTAAGTACTGTCAAAACATTACTTCAATTTTTTTTCGATTTTTCAAAATACTTTCAAAGCATATGTGCTAAAGTACACGGGGCTTCAAAAGTAACACTCATTATTCAAAATTTTATCAATTGATTTGTAATATATTCATTCGATTTTCGATCAAATGTTTCGGATAAAAGTTGTTCATTATAAATATACTAATAACTGTTTTTCGAATAATAGTTCATAGATACAAATAAATTTTGATAAATGAGCGATACTTTTGTGGACCATAGTACCCTCTTATGCAATTTTTGAAGCAGTGTGAAAGAGAGACCTCTGTTTAAATTTTTGTGTGTGCGAAAAAATGCGGGAAATTTTGTTGGAATTGGAAAGTTTTTCCTAACCTTATTATAAAAGAAAATTTTTCTTTCCGAGTGTTATTTTATAATTTTTGAATGCAATGGCTGTAATTACTTTGTAATAAGTTTTGCCTATACGATTTTTTTTTTCAGTATTATCTTATTTTTCTCTAATTTTGATAATCCAAAATTTGTTAAGTGTGATTAATGCGTATTATTAAGGGTTCAGATGAATTTTTTTATTGTTAAATTTTCGATCTTTAGAAAAATATTTGTTTCTTTAAATGAGATCCGGTTTTTTTTCCCACTATTGTGTTTCTTAAGATACCTAAATTTTATTTTGGAAACGCTAAGAGGTCAGAGAAAACTTTCAATTAGAAAGTTTTCTATGCTTATATCATAAAGAAATAATGTTTGTATGAGGTAATCTCTGTAACTACTATTCTGATTCTGAAAATTCTTTCACTAATAGAAAGTTACACTATTCTCGAATGGTACAGACTATATAAAGTTTGTATTTCATGCATCCATGTCCGCGTGGCAACTACGCTTAATACTTAACTTTTAAACGATACGAGATAGAAACAATCTTTAAATACCAAAAACTGTTTAATAAAAACAAACAACTTTTGCATGAAACATTTTTTCATGTAACAGTTTAAACTTAATTTCAAACCGAAATTTGTACGAGTTTTTTAAAAAGTACCAACAACTTTTAATCGAAACTTTTTTTCCGCTAATCGAAAAGATTTGGGAGTACTTCGACTTTTTTTTCCTGGAATGTATAGCTAAACTAAAATATGTGCTATTAGATTTAAAAATAGCGTTTTGTATCGAATCTATTTTGGTTTTCGAACAAATGTTTCGTATAAAAGTTGTTCATTATAAAAATACTAACTAATCGGTATAAAATAATATCAAAAACTTACTCCTCTTGCTTGTGACATTTTCTAAAGGTATATATAGTTATCAAACCAAAGCAGTGAGTTATCGTTTTATTACCCGACTACGGCGAAGCAAGGAGAAGGGTTATGTGTTTAGCACGATGTATGTATATTCATCTGTTCCCTCATAACTTCTAAACTACTTATTATAATTTGACAAATGAGGTATCCTTGGAAGCGTCTTGATCGTCCGCTGATTATAGGCTATGTGACGTCACATTAAATTAAATATGGCGCCCTCTAGAGGGAATAAAGTGTTGGAAAAAAAGTTCAATGAAAGATCGACTGTTGAGTATCAAATAAAAAGCTAATTCATTTTCAAGCAACAAATAAATTTACGTCAAACTTAGAATAATTCTTTCGACTACCCGCCGTGTAGTTGAATCGACTACAGCTACTTTTAATTTACCCAGTTTTCAATACTATGATATGAATTGAAGGATGTTTATAAATGACCTACAGACCGTATTTATATATTATTTTTAATGATTGATTATAAGAAAAAAATATGTGAAGACTGAAAAAGGCGCCTACTATTGATAACAAAAATACTATATTTAAATCACGTATTTTTTGATAGACTAAACACAGAGTAAACAAAAAAAAAAGGTCGTGAAAAAAATACGACGATTTAGTATTATTTGTGACTTACTCGCAGTCAAATGATTGAGGATCTAAAGCAGCGGCGACCCGTTAATCCACGTTCACGGGGCGAACGTACGAAACGTCGTCAGAGACATTTTACACAAAATTCAGACTTACCTCAGAGTCCAATCGTCATACATATTAACAGTAATACCATGCTCTACCATAAAACAACAACCGTAAAACCGAATATGTTGGTAAGTTCAAAATTTTTCACATTTCTCTTGTCTCGTCTAATTGAAAGTGTATTCAGAACTTCCTTGTTTTAAGAGTGTGTCAGAGTTTTTTAAAAATATTTTCAGTGTAATCGTATTTACGACCTCGTGAACTCCCGAAATTCCAATACTGAGAAAATATTTTACTTACAAGGCCGATGATTTTTTTTTTTTTTTGTAAACAGTGGTACGATGAACTTTGTCTGTTCGGTGGACATTTGTACTTGTTTACATGTGATAGGTGACAGGTTTGAATATGTTTGCAATTTTTATGGCATATTACGATTCGAATTTGCCGTATATTTACAGAAATGTGTACCGAAAATTAAGTACTATCGATTTGGATCAAGTGACGTTCATTCAAAATTTTATATTTGATTTGTACCGAATTCAATCAGTTTTCGAAAAAGTGTTTAAACAAATGTTGTTAATTTTTACATACTGAAAAACTTTTATTTAAAAGATTTTTTCGAAAATTGTTTGGCTTCGGCACAAATCGAATGCAAAAATTTGAAAAACCTTACCAAAAATTACATGTCAAACGGTTTTGCTATCTATGTAAAAATCCTGTAAAAAAAAAGGGGGGGGTAAAACAAGGTCTTTTACAAAAATTTTCCAAAATAATCTCGGAAACTTAATTTTTATGATTTTGCGTTCCAATTTGAGTTATAAACTAATTTTCCGTAATTTTTATTTAAAGGATGCAAAGGAGGTACTGTTGTACCTCCTTAATTGATTCGGTTGAAGTTGTCACTTAAACTACTCACCAATTTTCATCCAAATCGGACTGATAACTTCTCGAGAAAAGCTTGGACGGATTTTTATTTATTTTTCTTAATCTATATCTTTCGAAATTTTTGGGAAGGATAATATTTTGTTGTTTGACTGGATTACATAAGTTTATTTTATATTATTATTTATTTGTAGGTAAAAATTTGTTTGTTCGGAATAAGTTTGAACAATGAACTACATATTATTTTTTTAGTAAAGCACTCTTGTCTGCTTTAAAAACATGGTTTTTACATTTTGATATATTTTTTAATTTAGATTCTCTGTGATAAGTACTACATAAAGCCAGGGATTAGTTTTAAATAGGGGTTGAAATATTTAATACCATAATGTTATATAAAGTATAGTTCGTTCTCATAGAATATTCCATTTTAAAGTCATTTTATTATTCAATATATATTTTACATACAATTTACATTTTGTTAAATATTTTTACATACAAATACCAATTCTAAGATTGATTGGAAGGTTATTATTTACTTTTAGCTTCTTAAAAACTAACTCGAATCCTATTTAAGGATGTACGAGCGCTGAAGCTTCCAAAAGATTAAGGCTTAATTTTTTGTTTGCATGTAGTTGAAGTGTATATAAATCAATTATAAAAGTTTCAGGAAGGGATTACGGGAGTCTTGAATTAATTATTTAATGTTAAAGTTCGAGTTTTAATGCATTGCTCTTATGGAGAAACCCATATTTTTACACATATTTTGATAATTTTCATTTGGAATAAAATAAGACGAATAAAAAAAAAACTACGCAATAGAAAATAGATATATTAATAAACAGATTGATCCAATAAAATTCCGGTATTACGGGTCAAAAAAAAAAATATATTTAAGAAAACATCTGAGATTTCATTTCATTTTCGATGCTACTGTAGCTTACGCCTTCGTTCGGTATTATACATTTTAGGCCTTCGACGCGAGCGTTACTCTGATATATTTCCGAGCATATTTACGAGTCATATAAGACAAAATCTGTAATTATTTTGTAATTTTCAATTGAATACCGTTTTTCAATTATATTCCGTCGAATGTCCTAGCTAAACGCATTTCCATGCTGCACCAATTTATATCTGTACGTTAATTCGCAAGCATTCACACGCATGCGCCTATACTGGTACAATGGTGTCACAGGTAAAACAAATACAGCGCGACAGTGTAACGAGCGAATAGACGTTTCTACATCAAAATACATCGAATTTGTGTGATGTATATCCTAATTTATATCAAAAAAAAGTAATTGGGGCCAAGTGAAATGTTTATATTAAGGCATAGCTCATTAGCATCGACTTTAAGTGGAGTATCTTGCTATGCCCATAGATGTATGTAAATAAATATTACTTGTGAACATGAGACTAATATAGTTGAATGCATATCAGAGTGAAGTCTCTTTGTATACAAACACACATTCACTGTCGACTGTTGATAGCTCCTATGTACTGTGGTACCTGTGACTGTGATATCAAGCACTACTACCTGTGCACTGTTGAGGTAACCTAAGGGCAATTATATCCACTGATGAGTAAAAGACATTGGAAACAACTGCGGACCCATACGAATGACTTATTTTAATTATTATTCATTCTACGTTGAATATCAACTCATTAGCAAGCAAAAGTTAAGCTTTTCTATTTTATTCAAAAAGTGTACTTTTAAAGTGTTCTGTGTTGTTTTTCTTGCGATTTTCTTGGGTGCTTCCGGTTTAGTGATTATTGAGTGAAAATTTTGGAAGTTGTAAGTTGAATTTTTTTTTTTACGTTTAAGTGTATCGATTTTTCGATACCGTAGAGTCGAATTATGGCTTCAGGATATTTACACCGTATCGTATTTCATTCAAATTCTCATATTTCAAAATATTATTTATAGATATTTTTTTCTTTTTACTTCCAATATTGTATATATATCGAACGATCATCGGGAAGTTCTTTTCTTAAAAGTGTTACAATTTTGGTTGTTGTTTAAATCTGAACAGTGTTCCATTTTCATATGAAAATGCTTTGTTTATGAAATGTAGTCTCGGAAAATTTAGACGGAAAAAGTTATTTTCATCAGTTTTTTTAAGTATGCAAAAAAATTATGTATTTATTCTATCACTTGTTAAACTTTTTCCCGTACATTCTGTATTATAATTAAATAATAATAGGTCCACAGTGTCCAAATTAAGGATTATTAAGAGATTCATTTAAATATGAATTTAAGAAAATTCCCGAAAAAAGTGTTTTGAAATTTATTGTTGTATGAAATAAATCAAATTAATAATTCTTGTACACGCTATACACATAGTTCGTGATTTGAACTCATAAAAACTTACTTTGAGTAACTATTCATAGGAAATTTTTACGCAGTTCGATTAAAAACTCCCCGAATAATTCAAATTTTTCGCATTGTTACGTCAAACTCAAAATTTATACAAAATACGTTTGGAGGCTGGTTTTTTGATTGTTTCAAATGAATGGTAGTTGTTGAATCAAGTGGCGCATTCTTAGGAAGTTTGTGTGAATTAAATTAAAATAACCAAATCTTATTGGTTAATTTATAGGGAGGGGATTGATGGAAATGTCCCTCTCATAATATTTATAACCGGTTAATGCTATCTTGAGGCCCGTGGATTTGAATTAATGACAATGTTTTTGCTGGATTCAAATTGGTCTTTGCTACACACTACCGAATCTATCCGATTTCTAACAAAATTATGCTTTTAACAAAAGTTGTTCTTTTCAAATTACTAACAACTTTGCTTCTAAACATTTTTCTTTTAAAACCGAAATCATTCGATTTTTGAAAAAATGTTTAGAACAAAAGTTGTTCGTATTTTTATACTTTTATTCGAAACATTTTTTCGAAAACCAAATAGATTTGACACAAATCGACAACAAAAATTTGGTGGTTGAAAGTACTATTGTCGTTTTTTTTTTCCAAATTGATTTAGGCCGAATTCTTTTGGTTTCCGAAAAACTGTTTCAGACAAAAGTTGTTCTAAAGATTTTTTCGAATGGGCTCAAAAAAAATTTGTACAATGTACTCTAATTTCAATCGTGATAGAATATAATAGTTAAAAATAATCCCATATATGTATATATACTATATTGGAAGTAATTACTTAAACATATAATTTAAAGAGAAACTTGGTTGATCCAAGGACACACAAGGATTTTAATTGTTGAATAAAACAAGTGAACCAAACAAGAACTGACATAGGAATAACCAAGAGCAGAACGAAACGACCTCCTTATTTACAATTTGAAAATAAAATTTAATAACTTTTGTAAAAATATTTATGTTATGCAATACAAAAACTAAACAGAGATAAAACATAATGGATGACAGAACAAAAGATACACATTCCAATGAGTCAAACAAGGATGGCACTACAGAAAGTGATAGTCGTCCATCAGGTCCATATCCGATCGTTGTAGTAAAACCTAGCATGTCTCCAAAACTATCAAGCAAGATAAACTCAGCTAAAGGTAGACTATCTGCACTCCGTTCCAGTCTACGGCGAGACGTTGAAGGTATTAAATCGAGCATTCGACGAAGTGATAAAAAATTAAAAATTAAATCAAAGTCAAGTGACAACATTAAACCCGAAGACGTACCATTGCCGAGTGATACACAACCATCGATAATGCCACGCAAAAATAAAAATAAAACTAAAAAACCGAAAAGTGATGAAACGAAAAGCGATGATAAGTTTAAAAATAAAGCAGCTTCGTTAGTGCGTCGACTCAGTATCGGTAAACATAAATCTGAGCCGGCTGCAGCCATATCAGTAGCAAGTGCAGCAACACCAAACATTGAATCGGACATATCAAGCGATAAACATTCGTCGACCAGTAGTGCAACACCAACGTCTGTGAAACGGCACACACCTGAAGGTAATATCTCTGAGAACAGTTTAACAACCACCATGGATATCGAAAAGTGTGCTAGTGATGTAGAAGAACCCGCGCCACCATCCACCAGTGCTATCGACGATTATTTAAACACTTTAACGGAAGCTCAGAATATATCACCCATCCAAATTGCGGTTGTGTCTCCATCGACAGCAATGAAAGATCCCCCAATCGAACAGGAACACGAAAAAACTGAATCTTGTGACGAAGATATTGATGATGAGACGGAAGATCGTTTAGGAGGTTCTTCAAATTCGGAGGGTATGATGTCACCAGCACCGTATGGTGATGTGATTTCGAATAATTCGACTGAAAATCGATCGGTAATTACGTTTTTTTTTTTTCTATTAAAAAATTTCTGTATTTTTGATAAATGCTTTATTTGCGATAAATTTGTTTTTATCGATACCTAATCAATAATTTTTTTAATACCTTTTAGGAGATATATAAACAACTCGTGTCTGTTTATTTACTGATTAGAATTTTGTGTGTGTTTTAATATCAAAAAGCTAGTAGCCTAACATATTGTAATTAAAAATCCGAAGAATTTACACTTTCTAAATATTATACACATTCTAATCGATTAAGTTTTTACAAAAAAAAAAATAAATGAATTCTTTACTTTTAAATTATGGTACAGATCAATGTTTGTATGTAATGACGTCCAGATATTAGTGTATATCGAATTACATTTTTTTTAACGAGGGAATAGAGCTATTGGTGTTGTATCGATGGGTCCATCAGAATGAAATTGTGTATGTGAAGTGTTTTTGATATTTGAAAGACCAAGCTCGTAAATGGGAAAAATCTGATAAGGGAGGTCTAGAGGGAAAGGGAAACCTAAAGTTTGGTATATTTCTCTGAATATTGGAATAATCAAAATTGTATAAGAAGTAAAATTATAGAAAATTAATTTTACTACAATTTGTTTACTTATCATTTTTCTGTTACTCGAAAATTTACAATTTAAGATCTAAAATTAGAGTTTCAGAAAAAATGATCCGATCATGAATTGTAGTCAAGTTACACTTAGAATGTTTCATTTTTTATGAACGGAAGTGTACCTTATTCATTCGGTTTTAGGAAAAATGTTTTCGATAACAGTTGTTAGTCGATTTGTAATGAACAACGTTTATCTGAAGTATTTTTTTCGAAAACCGTTTGAATAAGGTACAAATTATGGAATTTTGAAAAAAGAATGGCCACTAATGTGGCCAAATCAAAGTTTTATGTAGTGATATCATTTTATTTTAATTTATACAACATCACATCAAATGTTGTTGATTTTGCTATTGGATAATTATACTACAAATCATAATTTTATGAAGATATGTCATTTATTCGATTCCTTTATACTTAACTTAATTACTTACTTGACTATGAAAATACAGATTGTCCCCCACAATTAATAATGAATCATTTTGTATACTTTTTTAAAAGAGCTAGAGACAATCCTGTATACGTTTTTTCATTTTTTTTTATAATTCACTCAATTAAAAAAAATGTTGTTTGATATTAACATAAATAGTTTCAAGTCGTGTTGTTACGTCCCTGACCAGTTTTGAAAACTATGAACTTAAGGCAGTGCGATCATAGTACTTTGTGGAGATAGACAATTTGAAGATAATATGAATATTCATATATTTCTATTTTAGTCAGGCACATACAATAATATCTCTTTTTCCTTCGGAATTATTATTCATTATTTTCGTACCCTTTTGCCCGATTTTCGACCATGCCTCGAAAACCGCTCTCCAAATCAATCAGATCTTCGTGTTTTTTTGACAAAATTTTTTACATCAATTTGGATAAAAATCAGTTTTTCATTGTAAGTTAGACCAATAAACACAAAAATCTAGTCGGTTTGACGATTTGATAAATAATTTTCGAGATATGTCCTTTTTACATGATTCTATAGCCCTCTTTTATACGATTTCAAACCATATGTCGATATCTCGTAAATGGTTCACCAAATCGTCAGATCAATCGGATTTTCGTGTTTTTTTAGGTTAAATTTACCTTATACAGAGAGTTTTGGGTTCAACAATTTAGTTTTGTAAAATTACCAAACATTTTTAATCATCGATTTCGATGAAAATTAGTTTATAAGGTTACTTAGATCTAACAAATACAAAAATTCAATTGGTTTAACGATTTGACGGATAGTTTCCTAGTCATTTTCCCTCCAGAATAGTCAGGGAATTTTTCTCACCGTTAGAAATTATTCAGGTAATTTTGTTTGCCACCCTATCTGTTTTCCCATAAGTGTAGCAGCTATGTCAATCAAATTCAATCTTTCAAAAATAAATATTTCAATCCATCACTAGATCTAATAATAAATAATATGTACCATGTTCGAACTGCTTTCTAAGTTAAAATAATAATTTCAAATTCCTGAATTAAATCTCGTATCTCGTTCTAATCTTTTTCATAATTACAACAAAAAAAAAAAAACACTGTTATATAACAAACAAGATTTATACCAAAATCGAAGGTATTTATTAAATCAAAGGTATGTTGTAAGTAAGTAAACTACCTACCTACAGGGGGAGAGTGAGGGTGGGGTGGGGGTTGGGTGATTACAAGTATGTATCTACCTGGGAGTAAGTAACTGTGACTTAAGCTGTTGGTTGTTTACTTAAAAAACCGGTTTTATGGATTCTAATTAAATATTTATTAGATTTAAAAAAAAAAATCAACTAACTATCCGCGTAATTATTAGGTTTAGATTGTTTAGTTTGTGTGTTCATTGACAAACATCATTAAAACATTCATTCAGTGAATTGCATAACTGAAGTTTTTATTATTCGTGAATTATGTTTGACGAAGACGAGGTAAAGTTCTTTTTTTTCAACTTTTGATTTAAAAATTTTTTTCATAAACAGAACAGTTCTGCCCCAATTTAAAATCAAAACATCTGTAATTATTATTTATCTGTAAAAACAAGTGTTTTCTAAATATATTACCTTGGTGTATGCATTAGTTATATGTTTATATGTGTGTGTGTGTGTGTAAAAAGTAATAATAAACAGTACACGCACACGATTATGAACTCAGTGTGGTTATTTAAGGGGATATTATAGTCTAGGCTAGACTCTAGAGAACTATAGTTTCGATTTCGGCTTTTTTAGATCTTGATATTTTTGCTATACATATTGGTTGCTTTCCAATTAGACGCACAACCACGGAGTGTGTGACACATGATGGAAGCCGGCAAAGCATGCTGTGTTTGGGTAAAGTAGGATAAATGGAACATACTTAAGTTTTTCACATGATGGTGTTCATAAGCATTTTTTAGAGAAAATCAACATAACCTGTTTAAAAGTATAAAACTCTTAGAACAATAAATCAATTTTATTTAAATTGTTTTGAAAGATTTTGAATTTTTATTAGTTATTAATAATAATTATGAATAATAATTATTTTAATTTTGCACTTATAAACAAAGTGTGTCAATTGTTAGAAATACATATTTTAGAAAATTATTGGTAGCACTGTCGTTTAACAAGCACTACACACAAGTTTTGTCTTGTGTCTCTCTGTGTACACTCTGTGTACATTCTGGCCTTCATCTATTTATTAATATTTTTGTATACGCTTTTTATTAGTTTCACCTGTATGTATGTTTGTATGTATGTATGTATGTAACCGACCCTTTTGGGCTCGATTTTCTCCTACTTTGAACGATCAGATTTAATTCAAATTTTGCACACCTGTCAAAGACCGATGACAATGCAATAATTCGATTAAAATATCGCCAGGATTCATCAATTTCTTTCCGCATCCTTTGCATGAGAGTAAGAGAGATAGAGCTAGTGCACGAACTTCAACTAAAAAATGAAAAATAAATAATAGTTTAAAAAAACTAAAAAAACACGCTTTTATAGAAAAGTGATCCAACTAAAAAATAGAAAATAAAATTTAAGAAATTTGGATTAAGAAAAGTGTAAATAAGAAACAAATTGACACTACGCACCCCACGCTTTTTTCCATTAATATACATTTGTTTCTTATTTACACTTTTCTTAATCCAAATTTATTAAATTTGATTTTCTATAAAAGGGTGGTTTTTTTAGTTTTTTTAAACTATTATTTATTTAAACAGACCAACATAACTTACAGAGTGTTCGGTAAAAGTACTGCAAATAATTTTAACGGCGTTACTTTTTCAAAAAATTTTCAGTCGATTTGTGTCGATTAGCGAGAGAATCAATAGAATCAAACTGTCACAGAAATTAGGTTACATATTTTACTTGACTTTTTATAATATTTATATATTAATGTGTAGGCTATACGGTAATTCCTATATTAAGTGGTTTAACATTCAATGTATATAATTTTTAAAAGATCTTACAAATTTTACAATTGCCCTAATTTGTCCCTACCTAAGCACAAATCAATTAATGGTTTGAAATTTTTATTGTTGTAGTCAAGTATGATTGAAGCTGGAACAGAAAGGCGTGAACATTTGTACAAAATTTTGGTGATTGGTGAATTGGGTACCGGCAAAACATCGATAATCAAACGTTACGTTCATCAATTCTTCTCACAACATTATCGTGCTACGATTGGTGTAGATTTTGCATTGAAAGTATTAAATTGGGATGCAAATACGATTATACGCTTACAATTATGGGATATTGCAGGTAATTATCAAAAACAGCTGTTCTCGTTCCGTCAGAAAACCTAGGTCTTGTTGAGAAAGCGATCCAGATTCTGTGAAGAAAACTTCGAAACATGTCCTCAGGAAATGTAATGCCCTTATTATAAGACAATTATTTGAATCTTTTTTTAAATGTGTTATACGACAATTTAGCTCCTGACGTTGATTGTAGTCGGAATACGATACTACTTTAAGCGTTCCAAATCGAATTAAGATCTTTTCTCTGGTGTATAAAGCTGCCACAGCCCATCAGCAAGTGTTTTTTTCGTCTGCTTGCAAAATCCGTAGCTTCCAGCGAAGTCTAATCCCAGTTTTCGAAGATAAAGAAAACCCACAAGAAGTCATATTCTTCAGGCTGACGAGGATATTCTTCGGTTAAAATTGTCAAGAAGAGTTTTTGCTTGTCTCAGTTTCAGAAGGGTCTCAATCGCTTTAGTCAGCGAATCTATTTTGGTTTCTACTTTTTTAGTGGGGACTTTTCAGTGATCTCCAAGTCCACAGAGAATCACTTATTTCGCTCCACTACAAATTTCTACATGTAATTCCGATTGAACAAAATGATAAATTCTGAGTTATTTTCAGGTCAAGAACGTTTTGGAAACATGACCCGCGTTTATTATAAAGAAGCGGTCGGTGCGTTTATTGTATTTGACGTAACTCGTGTGGCAACGTTTGATGCCGTTGTGAAATGGAAGCAAGATTTAGATTCCAAAGTTCAATTAGCCGATGGATCACCAATTCCATGCATCTTATTAGCGAATAAAGTAAGTACTCTAAATTGATTTGATCCTATTGACCCCAAGAGCCCCATACTCAATTGTACATTTTTGTATCCGTAGTGTGATCAACAAAAGGAAGGCTTAGTAAATACACCGGCTAGAATGGATGAATATTGTAAGGAAAAAGGATTTGCTGGATGGTATGAAACATCTGCTAAAGAGAATATTAATATTGAAGAAGCTGCCCGATCATTAGTAAATAAGGTAAGAATTTATGTCAAAAAAGTAATTTACATAAATTACAATACTGTTTTAACTCAGCATTGTAAATGTTTCAACACAAGTTTTCGATTTGTTGTGATTTTCCAAGACATATCATTTTAGAAAAGCTCGAAAAAATTGTTTATTTGACGAAATTATCGAGATATGTCCACTTTGTATCCAAATTCAAATAATATCATATATAAAGTTGTTTTTTTGGGATCCAATTTACTTTGTACAATGACAAAAATTTGTTGTTATCTTAAAGAAAATCAATGAGTTATTGTTATTGAATGAAGTCAAAAAATCAACTTACGTAAATAACATATAATTTTTATTTATTTTTTAGATACTTCTAAATGATAAATTATTACATGGAAATGATAAAAAAGATAATGAAATATTTGCATTGGAAGGTAAAAACGGTACCAACAGCAATGCAGAAAAATCCGAATCAAGTGGCGGAAAATCATGCGCATGCTGACATTCCAAAAAATCACTATTTATACTACTTGATTTTTGCGCCTTCATATTGCAACTACCATTGAATGTTTTTAAAACACACCACAACACAACATATCGACGTCTTCAAATAACATCGTACACTCGCTCCAATGCGCTCCAAACACTCAATTTGAGGGGGGCAACAGTGATCGATTCAATTCGACACATTTATCTAATTTTTTAAATGAACAAGAAAATGCCTTGAACAAATGCCTTTTTTCAACAACAACAGCAACAACAAAAAAAACGAAACAAATTACTAAGAATTAATTTTTAAGAATTACCGTAGGGAACCATCCCTACTCCTCAATATCTACCCCTGTCCCTGTGTATATTTTAGTTTTTTTTTTTTTGTAAATAATTTCAAAATGGCAGCTGGTACAGTTTTCTTTTTTAATAGTTTTTCCATTTTCTTAATGGATTGTTATATATTTTTTATCGAATTAAAATTTCGATTACATTTTACAAATTTTGCATGCTCGTCATCAATTGATTATTACGTTATTAGTCATCAGTTGATGACTCATAACTAAACGAATTGATTGTTGAAAAATTTAGACTGTAAGTTTATTTTACAGGGTGGGGCCCAGGATTTACTTACTTCCACTAAATAGCATAATATTTCGTGGTCACAAAAAAATAATGCTCATTTTCGAACAAATGGTTCAGATAAAAGTTGTTCATTAATAATTTTTATTCGAAAAATTTTTGCAAAAACCGAATAAATAAGAGTACAAATCAACTCTAAAAATTTGGAAAAATGAGCGCTACTTTTGTGGCCCATAGTAACAAAACAATTAACCTAAAAATTCCTCTCCCCTCCATCTGTTCACGCTTCTTATATTTAACACATCCGGCTTTTTTTTTTAAATAAAATTGAATACTTTGTAGAATGTAATTATTGTCCTGGAACATTCTGTAGTATTTCGTATATGTTATATTAATGATAGTTTTATAATTAGAGATTTTATGTGCCATGAAAAAAAAAAACAAAATATTTATAAAAAAAAAAATCGAACTAAATATTTTTGTAATAAAAGAAAATGTATCCTTCGTTATCAAATTATTATTTTATATTCTAGTGTGGAGCAGGCCATAGATGCTCCGTAGTTCTGCTCATTAATTATTTCAATGGACCTATTTTTTATTGTTCTGTTTTATGAAGAACTGAGAAAAAAATATGTGCAGATGGTTTTAACCCCAAAAATATACATTGGGAACATTTTCGGCAAGGTATCATGTGGTCTACAATAAAGATTATCTCAAAGGGGGCACATTCATGATACCGACGAAATTCATAGAAAATTTTACGACAGTTAAGGGTTCCTAAAACCGTTTTTGACACTCAATATTTTGGTGGGAATGAAATTTTATCGAGAATTTTCTTTGATAAAATGATCAATGTAAATTCCATTGAAATAATTTCGGCAACATTGAGCGTTTATGGCCTACCATAATAATTATTTTAGTGGTTTTTTTTGCTTGTTATATAATTATTATAAATTTTGATAGTTTTTATGGACCAGTTATTAGAGAATTTTTATATGGTGCGGTCGAATACTGAGATTACTGTATCCGAGCGTGAAAACTAATTTAGAAGGAAAAATTACCTGTAGTTAAGAAAATTCAGAAAAAAGAAGATATTTTGATTGAACTACCTTTTTTTAAAGGTCCGGGACAACAAAACCGCATCGAATTTTTAAATATACCGAGTTGTCTGGTCATAATTCGAGTTTTTTTATATTGTAATCATTTTTGTTTCATATCTTACATATTTTTGTTGTCTGAAGCTATGAAATTCTTAACTCAAAATACCCCTCCATTTCTCCTGGAACCCTCTTACCTACTTTCTACCCTGAATTCAACATTGTTGTAAAGCATATAGTTGGTGTTCTTTTTTACAATCGATTTGTGCCGAATCTATTTCAGTTTCGAAAAAATGTTTCAAATAAAAGTTATTCATTATAAAAATACCAACAAATTTTATTCTAAACATTTTTTTGTATACTAAATGGATCCAATACAAATCATTCGTAATAGGAATACTATTTTGAAGCTGATAATACTAATTGACTTCACAATTGATTTGTGTGGAATTCATGTGTTTGTCGAAAAAATGTTCAGAACAAAAGTTGTTGATATTTTTATAACAAACAACTTTGATTCGAAACATTTGTTTTGAGATTGAACACAAATCGATTGCAAAACTTCTCGTATCGGTATCGGATCATGGTGTACCCAGTATAATCCAGGATGATTTTGCCCTAATAATCTGTAATGAGTGGTCCATGATTGGTTTAAATGTATCTAGATACTTGATAAATAATTTCCTAATGTTTATGTGCCATATTTTTGTATGTATAATTAATTATTCATGAGGTTTAATTGTAAAAACAAAACAGATTCATATTTATGTTAACCATTCTTTTAGTTCAAAATCATATTTTTAGTCTTTTTTTATTAATAAATATATTCTTTGTTGAAGGAGTAATTTATATCATCCGTTGGGTTTTTTTCTATCCTTATTTTGCTATATTTTATATAGCAAAAGATCGTTGCCCTACGCTTATATCTGTCTGTGCCCTTAATTCACTTGATGGTTCGCAAGATGTTTCATTTCTATCCTTATCTAGTAAAAGATTCTTTATTTTCCGCTTACATCTTTGTTTGGATCTAGGAATGGTTGTAAAAGATCGTAACTCTCCGCTCACATATGTGTTTGGACCTTGGAATGGTAGTTCCTTTGCCAGGGAGCTACGATTCGTATGGAAGTGTTTTTTTCTATATCCCATACCTTCGGGGCTCGTAAGAAAGTGGTTTAAAGATTGGAAGCTACGAATAACAGTTCCTTTCCTTTTTCAGGTTGCCACGATTCTTAGTTTCGTTTTTCAGATCTACTTTTTTAAGGTTTTACTACAATATGTAAAAAGAAAAGCTATCAAAAACTTTTGGATCGAGGTCCTGAATCTAATAAATACGGAGTAAAGGTTATTTGTTAAAGACTTATTGAATCGATTGCAACAATAAACTATCCTTGGTGAATTCGAAAATCCCGCTCACTCATTAAAAGAAAGGAACACTTTTAATTACAATTTGAATCTTAAGGTTCAATTTGAATTTTGATAAATAACTCAAAATAAATTACATGAAAAGATTTGCACAGAGTCCAAAAATTAATTTTGTTAGATAATCGTTTAATTTATTGATATTTTGCTAACCTCGAATTCTACCTATATAAAAAAAATGTTCTCCATTGGCGTCTCTACAATATTTTAAAAAGATCAGTGATATGACAGTTAAAACCGGTAATTATACACAGAATTTTGATTTTAGAAAGGTGTCCAAAGAATTTCATAAAATTTTTCAAACTCCGGTCTAAATTTTTATTAATTAGCTTGGAAAAGAGGATTTAGTTTTGGCTGTGTATCTTTTACTAAATTGGAAATTTTTGTGACGCAAATGAGTGTGTTGTGCTACAAAGTGCGTCGACGCGCATTGAGTTTTTCTGTCCAGCGAATGCGCATTGATTGACATCTTTCATTTGGAGTGTCGACGCGCATTAAAGCGCATCGTGTTCGGTAAACATACTCAATGTGAATCAGCCTTTCGATGTATAAAGCTGGTTTTACACAAGACTACGAAGACGTTCCAACGTTGGACTTTTGATGGTTCGATATTCGGTCAATGTCTCTATTCTTGCACCAAGTCAAAAGGATGCCTCCAACGTTTGAAGGAAAATATTCGTTGGTTCGATTCAACGACTATACGAGTCGTTCATATGAAGAGACAGATTCTGGTAGGGAGGGGGATTCTCGCCACAATATTTACTCTTCATTTCCATCCAGGCTCAAGACCCGGCTTGTTTTGGTTCGTCTTTATGTTTAGTTTTTAATCAGTGATATTATTCATTTACATTTTTGAAACTGGGAAAACGTTTATACCAAACTACTAACTTCACAGTGTAGCAGGAACAATGGCTGCACCAACTGTCGAACTTACTTGTCTTAAACGTTCGGTCCAACGATGGAGCGAACGTTCGTAGCATCGTGTAGAACCAAATGTAAATAAAATTGAATCTGATGGCACTGATGACACTTTGTACTATTATTAACAAAGCCGGTAATAATCTACATTGTTATTGTAATTATAATTAAAGCGTCTTCATCATCAGAACTTTCTGAAGATGATAATAGTTCCAACATTCGTAGGTTTATCGACGCCATATTGCACTGCACTATTGCTCTGACCTTACTAATCAGAGCAAGGCGGAGCGCACTAGAGGAGCTCTCTATCGCCAATCGAAAACGAAAAACTCAGTGCGAGCAATCGATAATAGCTATTATAGATTGCTGAAATAGCTATTATAAGAGACTATAGTCAATCGAACATACATTTTATACTTAGAGAGGTCTCAGTTCGCACGAGGGCAGTCAAAAGAAAACGCTATTAAGATATGACCAATATATATTAGTTTTAAAAACTCTCCCTTATAAAATTGATAGATTTGGACGCTGACCTTGTTTAATTAAAAAAAACTTATAAAATATCCATTAAACTTATAACTTATCCATTTTATTAAATTGAAATGTCAGTTTAAAATTCGTTAAATAAAATATAATAAGAAAGTCGAATAAAAATTTAAAGTTGGCGCCAATGATATGAATTCAACCTTGTAGTGTTGGCACTTGTATTTGAATTAGTATAGCAATAGCATGTTCTAAAGGTCACCACTTAACCTGTCTTATCAAATGGCTTTGATATAACTGAATTGCATTCAAGTATTCCAAGTGAAAACTCACTTTTCATCATTTTCTCGACCAAATTCAACTGTTTTCGTGTGTGCATAACAATCAAGTCAAATCATCATGCCTCCAGCTCAAGCCGTACCAAAATTTGATGATAGTGTAGATCGTGGCGTAAATGCCGTTTTATTGGGACCACCTGGATCGGGAAAAGGTACACAGGTAAATACGATTACATAACTACCATTTATTTATTATCGAACAATTATTTACGACAATATTATTGTTGGGAATTTTCTAGGCACCACTCTTCAAGAAAAAGTATTGTGTATGTCATCTTTCAACAGGTGACATGTTACGAGCTGAAACCGCTTCAGGTTCCAAATTGGGCAAGGAATTAAAACAGATTATGGATGAAGGGAAATTAGTGAGTGATGATTTGGTTGTGGATTTAATTGCAACGAATTTAGATAAACCCGAATGCAATAATGGTTTTCTTTTGGATGGATTTCCACGGTCTGTACCACAAGCCCAAAAATTAGATAAATTGTTAGATGCACGTAAAACACCATTAGATGCGGTTATTGAATTCGGGATTGATGATAATCTATTGGTACGTCGAATAACCGGACGATTGATTCATCCAGCTAGTGGTCGGTCGTATCATGAAGAATTCCAACCTCCTAAAGCCCACATGATCGATGATGTAAGTACCTCTATATAATTCTTAGGCTTATTCAGATTTTTATCGATCTACAGTCCCTGCTAACACAACCATTTTATACTGAATAGAGAATCCGTTTAAAACTGATCTGCAGTTTAAATTGGAGCTATTCTTTTGAAAACTTGCGACTTGGATCAATTTATTCACCAAACTTTCGTTTTCTACCTCAAAATTAGTCTAGGAAAAACATGTTCATCAAAATTTCAAAAACTGTTTCTTGAATTCTTGCGATTTTTTTCATCCGAAAAAAAAAACAATCTTTTTGCTGATTTTGATGTGAAATCATTTTTCTATATTAATTGAAAGAACAAAGAAAATTGATCAAAGTCGAAAAAATCTTGATTTCAAAAGTCTCAAATTTTCATAAAATTATGATTCTGGATCGTAACATCCATAAATTTGAACAATATAAACGTGCAAAATATGGAGACGAATAACTAATTGAAATTTTTGTATGTACAGATAACTGGTGAACCATTAATCCGTCGCTCGGACGACAATGCTGCGGCATTAATCAAACGCTTAAACACGTATCATACTCAAACCACTCCATTGGTCGACTATTACCAACGAAAAGGGATCCACCATCGTGTCGATGCGGCTCAATCAGCTGGTGCTGTATTCCAGAGCATTGACTCAATATTCATGAGGTGCATGCGTTTCAAAACAACAGCCTAAGCAAACCACCAGAAATCAAACGAAAACAAATTCCAGAGAAAAAAAAAGAAACTATTCCAGAATTTTAAAAAAAATCAATGTATCCTTACCTCAACAACTTTATTATTAATTTTCAAAGAGTCTCAATAATTTGAAATCAACTGCCTAAACAAAACAAAAAAAACAACTTAAAGTTTCCGTTTGCGTATAGAACGTTATTACTTCATCACTCAGTTATTTTTGATACTCTTTGTACCTTGGTATCCAATGATCGGAAAGCCGGAATTTTTGTTCATTTTTTGCCGGAAGTGTGATTTTGGGTAATCAATAGGATGAAATGATCGAGAGATATTTTGGTGGTGTAATTTATTAAATCCAACAACAACTCTACGTTCATTTATAAATTGTATTTGAATTGTTATTTATGTATGTTAGTTTTTTGATGCCGTAAACTATATGTTACGAGTCTATCCAACAAAACACTATTCACTTCAAACGGCGCCAAAATGCAAATGGAAAAATGTGTTTGACTTTAAGCGAATTTCCTCCGAGGATTTAAAACTATTGATGTTGTGACGTCAATAGCCACTCTAGCGATCACAGTTTTAATCCGATCGGATTAAAAGTTGGTATTTGAAGGGTTAAGTTCGTTAATGGTCAAAGTCGAACAAAGGAAAAACGGAGTTTAGACAGAAGAAGCAACACAAAATTTGATCTAACTCTTTTAATATTGAAAAAAATCGACAGAAATAAAGTTAGAAAATGTCTGTTTATTTGTTTGCTTGTTCGAGCATCACGCAAAAACTACTGGACCGATTTTTATGAAACTTAGCTTAAAAGCTTACGATTAGAATTTATCTTGTTACGAGAGATATAATTTGAAAATATTCACTGAAATAGAAATTTAGTGGAAGTGTCGATAAATATTTGAGGTAGTGACAGTGGTGGGAAATTATATTTAGGTTTTTAGTCTTAAAACGACGGGAGCCGGAGAAGTAACAATATAACGCGATCGAAGCCGAGGATATAAGCTAGTTTCTTAGTATTATTTCTGTTGTCCTAATATTTACACAAATATTTACGATTTCAGAATGAAAATTTATGTCCTAAATGGTCATGAATTGTAGTCAAGTTGATTTTCTACAACTTTACTACTCATACATTTTTCGATTTTTTTTATATTAAAAGAGATTTATTTTAATAAAGTCCTTTTTCTTGACCGATTCTACTCATTAACAAACTTGGGCTTTCAAATACCAAACACACATCAGAGACCAAAATTGACACCGCTAAAGAGATCTGACCTTGTCCAAGCTTTAAAAAATTCTTATAGAGACTGCATAGGAAATTTATGTCAAATAATTATTTTTTTCTAAATTTTGACAATTCAAAAAGGCAATTTTTGTTTTATATTTTAAACTTATTGACAAATATTTCCAAAATTTTTTTAATGCAAGTATTTCCGTAGAAAAACTATAAACTATATGAGAGATCTAGCCGTCAGAATACTGCTACAATTTTGTAACGATTTCTAATAGTTTTCTGGAATCGTAAATAAAATTTATCTAGGTTCTTCTCTCATCATTATTTTGCTATATCCAATAGATTTCTCCAAACACACCGCATATTTCCCTTTTAGCGAATTTCCTGAAAGGAAATAGAACTATTGGTCTCGTACCGACTCCAAAATTTTGCAAAAATTTCTTCATATGCCCATCGATCCTACCTAGTAGATGTCGAAAATTACCATCTGGAAAATTTATATATATATATCTATGGACATATATATACATATATATTTATACATATATATTTATATATATATGTGTCTGTAATCACTCTAGCGGTCACAGTTTTCATTTTATCAGAATGAAATTTGGTATTTGAGGCGCTTTTGGTATTCAAAAGGTCAAGTTCGTTAATGGGTAAAATCGGCCAGGGGATAAAGGGGGGTTCAAAGGTAGGGGGAAACACAAATTTTGACATATCTGCCTTAATATTCGAACAATCGAAAAATTTATAAGAAGTAAAGTTGTAGGTATTAAGTTTTACTTTAATTTTGTTTCTTATCATTTTTTCTGCTTCCCTAATATTGACGGTTTAAGATTGAAAATTAAATTCCTTAATGTCTCTGTACACATTAGAGTTTGAGCAAAAATGATAAGGTGATGAATTGTAGCAAATTTGATTTTCTACAACTTTATTCCTTACGTATTTTTCGATTTTTCTAATATTAAGGAGAGATATTTTGTATTTTGTTTTCTTCTTTCTTTATAACAACCCTCTCCCCCTTTCCCCTTGACGTATGTCATTTATTAATAAAATTGTCCTTGCAAATACTAAAATCATATCAGACATTTCATTTTGATCAGACTAAAATTGTGACTGCTAGAAAGTGATTTATGTATTCTAAGGAAATTCGTTAAGTTGAAGTTAATTTATATATATATAGAGATATATGTTTTTAGTCACTCTAGCGGTCACAATTTTACTCTTAATAAAATGAAGTTTATTCTGAGGAAATTCGGTCGAAGTTGAAACCATTTGTTTGGTAATACGTTTATATAGCAAAATGGTGCTTTAAATGTGAATTTCCGCAATCCATCACATCTTTCCACATTCTCCAAAATGGATTTATTTTTTGGGAGATAGAAAATATTGGCTGAACATATTATTCCTTCATTTTGTTTTTTTAAATATGTATATATAGTGAGTTTTTCCTCAAGTCAATGGAAAGTGTCCCAATTGACTCAATTAATAGTCAATTGATGTTTTTTTTTTTTGTAAATTGTTATAAAATTTGTTTTTGTTTAACAAGAAACTTGGCCCCGTATTTTTTTTGGGATGGATATTTTTGTAGATTAGCTAAATTTTGGTCGAAATTCAGCAAAACAACGGTGTGGCTATTTGATCGTAAAAGCTCCGTCTTTCTTGCCACTTTGCACAGTTTCAATTATAACGCATTTCATTCGTTGACCAATGAAAATTGTGAAGGGATCATCATTCCACATAATAATAATAATAAAAAAATACATATCACAAATTGCGATACGCGCATGCGTCGTAATTTAATGTGCATTCTGACTGATTTAATTATAAAACTTAAATTAAAATTTAAAAACAAACTCACCACTGTTTGTCGCAAGTGAAAATGTCTTTTACAAAGAAAGCTACATGAAATTTATATTCAAGGTCCAACATTTTTTTTTGTGATAATTTGTAGAAGCTTTTCATTTGTTCAATTTGTATTAAAAAAAAAAAAAAAACTGTACCCAGCAAAAATATTTTTAAAAAAAAATCAGGCCTGTACAAGAAAATTTTCAAATTTTTGTTCTGAAAATAAAATCATAAGTGTAACGTGTAAGAAATTTTTCCAAAATTTTTATTTATTTATTCTTCCCAATGTTTGCAGAATTCGTTTGTTTTTTTATTATCTACAAGGGTATATTAATTTTACTCTCGACTTTGTAACGGGTATGGGGAGTAATTTTTGGTATTGGGTACATATAGTGAGTGTATGCGAACATCATGTATGCAGCGACTTAATACTGAAACTGAACTGAGATAATATAAAGATCAGAGACTAATTCAAGTGGTTTTTTTTTTCAAATTTCAAGAATGTATTGGAATCTCTGGCAGGGGACGGATCTGAACATTTCAACCTACTAGGAGTAGTTACTAAGTTATTAATCAGAGTGTGACTACGAAACTTGTAGCCCGAAAGGTATGTCACGCGGGTTGGAGGAGGAAACATCTACCTACTAGATAGATAGATTGTAGCGGCTGCCCTAGACGGATGTGAGTGGAGTGGAAGGAATTTGTGAGTAGACTAGGAATTGTTAGGATGTGCGGCTGCAGCCGACCCTGATAGGAACTATGCCGATATTCATCTGGAGTTCGTGAAGGAAACTGCAGAAAACCTTCACATGTATAGCCGGTTACTTCGTTATTGTCCATACGCCGACAGTTTAGTCAATTAACCGACTCCCTTTTTTCCCCAATAATTGAAAAACTGCCGATGTCGGGATTCGAACCCATAACCTCTCAGTTCCAAGTAGATATAACGCATTACACCGCTCGGCTACTTGGACGGTTATTGATCTACTAGGCCTAGTTTATAATTTACCCACCAGAGAGCATGTCCAAGTGCTAGAGGTGCCATTAAATGTTCATAAAATAATATAATTAATCCATTTTCACCCATTAATAGACACGATAACTCAAAAACGAAAAGAGGTAACGTTCTGAAATTTTGTGTTTGACTAAAATCAAACCGTGTTTTCCCCCGCCAAAGAGGGAAGCCATCCATCTTTAAAATATTAAGAGATAGAAACAAAATTTAAATATAAACAACTTTGGTTTGAATCATTTCGTCATAGTATTTACCGGATAATTTAAACAATTAACTCAGTTGTTATTTTCAATTGTTTTTTTATATACAAATACAGAGTGTTTAGGAACATTTATGTTATATCAAAATTGGATTCAATAAGGGCACCAAAAATACGGGATCCAATTTTAATACATTCAAAATTTGTTTTATTGACTAATTTTTGGTTGTCTACATAAAGGACACAGATTATATTTAGCCATCTCACGAACATCCGCATTCTCGAAACAATTCCAACATGTCCATATCAATTTCGGATCCATGATTGGTACACCTGTTGCTAAACATGTGGGAAACCGAACGTCACAACTGGGACAAACACTATACCTAGAAATAAAAACAATCGCTTAATGTTTTATCCCAAATTTTGCGTAACGCTTAAGGATTAAGATTTTTGCGTAACGCTTATGAACAACTTTTATTCTACACAATTTGTTCGAAAAACGACATTACATTGAGGCCGTACCAAAATAATTTCTGGACAGAGTATGGGATCCTTTAGAAATACAATAAAATATTTACCAATCAGGTATCATTGTTTCACAACTGATGCATTCCTTACGTAAAATTTGTTTATCCTTTGGCGAATGATTCTTAAAAATATCATTTGCTATCGTTCGATAACGTTCTTTTTCAGCATCGCCAATCTGTAAATCCAAAAATATTTCAGCAATATTGTAAATAAAACGCTTGATTTTCTCTTTACCTGATCGGATGATATTAATTTAACAAATGCTTTCGAACACATCGAAAACACTTCACACAATCGACTGGTCAATGCTAGTATTCGGTAAACTTGTTCCTCACTTAGAATATCATCGAATTCACGCAGTTTCGCTGACGTTATAAACGCTTGACGTGTTTTACCATCGTATAGATTTAAATGTGCGATGGCTAGTAAGTGGTATGCGACAGCACTTCGCCAACGATTCGCTATTAAAACTACAACAAAAATACGACGATTAATCGCTGGTAATTTTCTTAGGTAAGTAAAAATTGTTACCATCATATTTAATCGAATTCATTTCACTATTCTCTTTACGATGTTTATCGACCAGAGTGGCTCCTAATATGAACCATCGTTTCACTTTTAACGGATTATTTACGGTTTTTCCAAATTCTTTTCCATACTAGAAAATTTGAACAATTTATATTTTTGACAAACAGTGGATAAATATCAAGGTATTTACGTCGTAAGCTAAGATGGCCGCTTCCAGATATTTATTCGCTTTTTGGTATACTTCAATCGCTTGTGGAACTCGATTGTCTTGTATTAAACGATTCACGTACTCGGATAATACGCTATCCATTTCGGGTATTGAATATTCTTTGGCTAAGTTCACAGCTAATTCCCATTCGTTATGTTTCGTACATAAAGCTACAGCTTTTTTCACTTCATAACACTTAAAAAAAAAAACAGCTTAATACAAAAGAAATTTTCTTAAAAAAAACGAGCGAATACCTTTGCAAAAGCATTCGCAGCGGATATACATAATCCAACAGATGATAACATTTCGCCGATTTTCAACAATAAAGGATCCTTTCGACTTAATTCCGTTACAAGTTTTTCCAGGGCATCATAATTCTCCAGATGATAGTAGGCTAATGCCAACATGGCTGTATTCTGTGATTTGAGAAAATATTCTTTTCCATTTGACCTAAGAACAGAGAAACAGTTTTAACAGAATTCCCGAATAGGTAATTTTGAGAGCTAACCAATTGTATCGTTCGGCATAATAATTTCCAATACCATTAAAAATTTCACGCGATTTCACAATATCCGCTTTCATATTCGGACTAATTAATTGCCGTACTTTGAACCAATCACCTAATTTTTTATACAATTCTAGAACTAAATCGCGTCGATCACTTTCAATATACAATCGTTCAGCTTCATCAAAATCTTTCGTGTATGTTGCAATTTCCGCTTTTACAAGACCTTGATTTCGATTTCGATTTAGCTGATTGATAAATTCAATACCCACTAAATCCTGACAATATACATATGCAACTTCGGCTGTAACTAAATCTAATTGTTTTAATGCGGCTTCAGCTAATAATCGCCTGAAAACAAATCAAAATCAAGCCATTTCTGGGAAGGAGTTGGATTGGATTTGGGGTTACCATAATCGTGGATGTGCATTATCCACAATAAACTGTCTGGCTTCTTTAATTCCCACTTTACTCAACAATTCTCGTGTATCTCGTAACGATTTGATTTCCATATCCACAATCAAATCTTTATGGAAATTATCTGGATTTGATATAATATCATCCAATAGAACTGTTTTTATTTCTAAATCCTGTAAAATCAATCAATAAAATCCTGGATTACGGTACGATCCTTTAACGAATTACTTACCTTAAAGCTACATAAATATCCGGAGCATGTAATTGGTTCTTCAGGATTCACACCACGAAATACGTAAAGCCGTGCTTTTTCCATAATAGCTAACATATGTGGATTATCTGATGCCCAACATAGATCCCAAACATCTTTACGCTCCAAACGACTTGTCGAACCGTCATTATTCTCAGTATCTATTAATTCGCCACGCATAAATCCGGGATCGGATCTTAATGAAAATACAACTAATTGTCCATCACTTATCAATGCCGCTTTCCTAAAAACATTCGAAAATTATCTTTCGAATAAAGAAAGTCTAGTCAAATGCGACGGATCTTACATAACCCCCCAAGTGGGGTAATTTTATTAGATCCCCCTCAGTTGTCCAGCCTGAACATACCCTGTATAGTGAATAAGGGATATTTTTAATGCGATTTATAAAGTAAGGATCTGTTCAGTAGGATCCTATTCCCACCCTACAGATATCTTTCCTTCAAAAAAGAAAAGGATCTGAATTGAATCTAGAGAGCCAAGTATGTAATTTCTTAAAAGCGCCAAAACTTTCTTAGAGTATCCGAGGAACCCTTTCTAAATTTACTTCGCCTGATACACGTTTTGTATTTTATTGGATCTGGATTTGCTTGTCTGGATCCTAGAAGAATTTTATAAAATGTGGCCTAAGGGTGGATTAGTTTTAGCTTGCTTTCACAAAAATGATAAGTTTTAAATCTGCTAGATGAATGTTTATAACGTAAATTACTTTTTTGGCATCATAATCACTATACAGGGTGTACGAAGAATGTTTGTTTAAAATTGGCTGAATATTTACGTGCTATTACAGTTAATTCGTATTAGTTGTGAGATGCCTTTTGTTACAAAAGTGTACTTATTGACCAATGACACATGCGGTAATTCGTAATGATTGACATCACCATTTTGACGTCCAATTAATAACGTTGTATCTGAACATGTGACACACTGTATATCATTGATATTTGGATTATCGTCGAAGAATGTTGTCAGTCGTCGAGCTGGTGGATTCGTATCATCTTGGGCTAGCAATGCTTCTTCGCCAGTAACGCGTTCATTTATATGATAAATATATTCACGTTTTCTCGTATGAACTGTCAATAAATTATCCAAAATTTTCGATTAGTACTCAAATACTTTATTAGTACTCATTAACTTTTTTCGAGATATGGGTCGAATTTTGTACTTACTTTGATTTGGACGCAGATTATTATACTGCCATAGCAGAAATTGTGTATTCGAGGTAACAATTACAAGCGATGAATTAATTGTAATATGTAACGGTTTCATATCCAAACATTTTTCTGGAAAGAATCCAAAAAAAAAACGTATAAATAATGTGCTAAAACACTGGCACTCATAATTTATATTTACCATCAACAATTGTACACCCTGTATCACATAAGAGCAGCATATAATTGGACGGTAACTTGGAATTATCGAATTCAACAGCCAAAACACATAAATTACCATATGAGGCCATACAAAATAAATTTTTCACATACAATGTATTCACCAAATTCGAGTATGTATCCCAGAAAATGATTGCAATACCATTCGGTGTTGTTAAACCCGTTGAAAAAACGAGGGTACGTTTAAAAAAACACCATTTGTATCGTGGATGAATATTTGCAAAAAATATATGCGAATCTACAGTTATGGCTAAACGTAAACCGGCTCCTTCCCATGCACATCCGGTCATTTTACGACCCGGTAATTTTAATATATTCAATAATTTTCCACAATTATTGTATAATTGTATGGAAATTCGATCACCCGATGATTTTTCCTTACGCTCACATCCAAGTGCGATCATTGAAGCATTATGATTCCATGCTCCAAAACGTATATGCATATCGACATTAAACGTAATTGGTTCTGAAAACAATATTTAAAAAAAGTAATTTACGTAAGTTACATTGTATACCAGGATAATTTCAGGGGTAGCCAAGTTTTGCCTAGAGACACTATTGGAGCTGGCAAAACGGAAGAATGTTAAATTGATCTGGGTTACAGATCACAGTGGTTTCGAAGGAAATGAAAAAGTAGATACCTTAGCAAAGAAAGGAGTCGGAATACCTTTCATACGCCCAGAACCTATTTTAGGAATTCCAAATACAGCATGTAAACAAGTGATCAACTAGTGGATAGATGTTACACACTGTGATCACTGGGAAAATATACCGCAACAGATTCATAGACAGCAGATTCAAGATTTTCAGTGCATCTCACCCCGGATATATGAACCTTGAGGAAAACCTGATAAGCATGCTCCTGGGGTCATTGCCAAGATATGGGAAAAGCTCTTCAGACTGAACTTGTTACCCCAAGATTTTTTATACCCCAATATATATATCTATCAATCTATCTACCTGGACACTTGAAAATTTGAATGTGAGGTTTGAAATTTATCAATTTTACCTTCATCATTGACGTCCCGTAAAAGCATGACGTCACCATTATCAAAACATACTAAAATCACTGGACAGCTATGGCCCATATATCCATACCGTCCATCATACCATTGTATTGCAACAATTTCGGCATTTGTATTCAAAATTTCCTTATCTTCGGCCAATACACGCATCATAAAATTACCCTGATTATCGTACAGATGTAATTGACCACTGCCAATACTAAATAGCAACATATTTGCATCGGGCGACCATTGGACCCCACGTAAACTAACATCTTTTAATTCTTTACCCCAAATACGATTACCATTCGCTGCACCCACAATTACAGCACCTATATAAACAATTATGTCTTAGTGTTTTGTTTGGTACGGAATTCTAAAAATAATTACCGTCTTCGTAAACTATACAAATTTTATTGCCATCAAAACTCCAGGCCATTCCTGTCACTGTGGACTTATTTCGATTATTTATCATCTCTTCGTACCAAATACCCTTCAAGAAAAATTTATACTCAATATTTATCTTGTTACACACTGTCCTATATATTAAAAATACTATTTTTCTGTGACATCTTGTACCTTGTATAACATCCATACAATAATAACGCCATTACTATCACTGGTCGTTAATTTATCCAAATTTTCATTCCAAACGATGACTTCGACCGGCTCCGAATGTCCTTCTAATGTTAAGTTCATGGATAGATTACTCGGTAAAGGACCACTTCTTGCCCAAACAGAAGCACTGCCTGTGGTCGATGCATTTGTACCACCATGATCTGTATCCGCAGTCCCAGTAGCTGTACCCGTGTCTAGTTTCAATACTTTCAAAAGACCTTTTTCACCTCCTATTGCAACGAATCCTTCAATTTTATGCCATGCTATACAATTTAATTTTGTATTATTTGGAATTGCAATCTAAAATAAAAATCGTTTATTTTTTTTTTGTTAGCTTAAGTGCAAAATTTTGCTCAAATTTGTATTTACTTTTTTACTTAAATACGTATGCATTTTCGATTGTGTTTTTTGGAAATTTTTTGAAATATTTTGACGTTTGGAATGTTTTGTATATTTGTTGATGGTCACATGTTACCATGGACACGTCTTTGTCGGCTATTGTCGGGTTTGCGGTCGGTAATACGATCTTGAAGATGACTTAAAGTCAATGGCCATTCTTCTGACGTAGCTAATGGTATGGATACACAAATACAAAAATAGTTTGTCACTTGTCAGTTCAAAAATTTCGCCAAAAAAGGGGATAACCTTGCATTAATAAACAAACTCGTGTTAATATAATTGAGGAAAACTAATAATAATACAGATCGGAACCTATCTGGATTTAAGTGGATTTTGCAGCTACAAGCATTGGGAAACCCTCTTTCAGGGTTGATTATTTGCGAAAAAAACATTACTTATATCCGAGAATATCGACAGTTTGTCTTCATTCTTCATGAGTTTACAAAAATTAGTTTCTTTTTTAGAGAAATTTTTCATGATTTATTGATTTGATGGGGGTACAAGGCAAGACCTATCGTCACCGCGATCTGAAAGACCCATTATGACATTTCTCTGCACTATTAGCAACCCCATACAAGGTCCGAATACTTTATGAAACTTATTTTAAATAAGAACATTTTTTGTCTTTAAATTTTTTACGGTTTCAAAGAAGGATATTTATCCCTCTGATGGGGGAGGCACGGTCCAATTTTGCCCATTCACGACCTTGACCTTACGTTTTAGCTCTAGAACACACACAAAATTTCAGCTCGATATCTCTTTTCGTTTTTAAGCTATCGTGTTTACAGACGAACGGATGGATATGCGGAAATGGACTAATTAGATCAATCTACGATTAATATTTTCAACCGTTTCCCTGCGAAGGCCGTTCGTCCTTTTGTCCGTCAACACCATAACTCAAAAACGAAGAGATAAAAACCTGAAATTTCGTGGATGTGTTCTAGAACGAAAAAATTAGGTCAAGTTCATCAGGGGAGGGGGGATGAAACCCCAAGAGAAAATTTTAAGGACAAAAAATGTCTTTAAAATAAACAATTTTTGTTTGAAACTTTTTTTCATAAACTGAATATTTTTGCCACAATATCAGCTATAAAACTAAAATAAACAGTTCACGCATTGATATTGAGGTCAGGGGTGCAGTGTGGGGGGGGGGGGTGTTGGTTGGATTATTGCAAAAATTGTGTAAAATTTATCATTTTACAATAATAAAAATAAAATATCAGTAAGCTTTTTTAAAACCACGGCTTATTAGCTAGAATAAAAATTACACATTTTTTTATTGTTGGAAGGCCATAATTATACCGGGTGCAATTATCCAAGTTAATCGGGCATCATAAAATAAATGTTTATGATATACCTGTATTACCGAGTATCTCAAAATTTCGTTACAAAACTATTTTTCCTTTTTGTTGATAATACAGTTAAAATTAGGTACAAGAATGTCTTCATCATTATTACTTCATGTTTCTGATTAAAGAAGCATATCGTTAACTTTGTATATCAAATGTGCATATTGATAAACCTGACCTAGCCTTGATAAATTTCATTGACTCTGATTCAAATGTAAATAATAGATTAAATGTCAGTCTTTCAAACTCTAATTTGTACGTAAGAATTGTCGCTGATTCTGTTCTACCATAATCAAATGTAGAATCATTAAACTTTTATGTCTTAATAGTAGTATTGACCTTATTTAATATCATTTTAATACATTATTTAAAAAGAAGTATAACTTCTTACGTGCGTACAATAAGTACACACACACACACACACACTTTTTTCATGCCTAGGTAGTGTTTGTGTATATATTCATAGGACAAAAATTGTGGCTTAACTATTGAATTTACGAAAAAAAAGTTTCAAACAAAAGTTGTTTGATCACATGGATCAATTTTGTCCATTCACAAACTTGAAATTACTTTTTAGCAGTAGCGCGCGCCACAAATTACAAACTTTTATTTCAATTTGTAGAAACTGATGCCTAACTGTAAAAATTCGGAATGTTCAAACAAAGAAGACCTGAAAACTTCAAAATATAGGGATGAAAATTAGAATCGTTAAGCAATTTTTGAAACGCAATGAATTTTAAACGGTAGACCAATAAACAGTTTTTATAAATTTTGTTATAAATTTAAAAATGAACTAAAAAAAAAAAAATTATATAAAAATAACATAATCGACCTTTGATTACATGAAATTTTATTGTATTTAAAATAATTAGAATATATAAAATAGATAAGATTCTTGATAAGAACCCAATGTTTTAAAATAGATGTCACAATACATTTGACCCATTTCTATGTGAGCCGCCAGGATCATTTCGTCAAGTAGTACACAGATGGGGTTCAACGTGTGATCACATCAACATTGTCACAGACTCATCATTTTAATTGCTGTTGCCTTTTTAATAACACTTTCATATTTGTTAATCTGTCAAACAACAGTTTTAAAGAACAGTTTTCGAGCATAAAAACATGTGCTTATAAAAATATTATCTGATTCGGATTCAAACATCTAATTCGAGTTTTAATTATATAGTGTCTGTTTAACATTTGTATCACGATGTATTTCCCCCAATGGTTATGTTTATCGTATTGGGCCATCATTCTTGGTACAAATGAAGCTGCTTTACGACTAATATTTAGTATTTTTTTGGGTATGTATCCATTTTTTATTTCCTTTACAAATACCGGCAATTGTTTATACAGATATTCAACTGTTCGAAACTATCGATTGTTTTTATTGAAAGTTGTGTGACGATTGTTTTGTATAAAGTACACGTCAGTATCCGAAGAAATTGAAAACAAATGAAAATCTCATTTAATTCTCATCATACGGATTTTTACGGATCATCATTATCCAATAATCCGTAATGGGGAGAAAAATCTCAAATTTATATTACACCAATAAATAAGAAAGTTTAGAATTTTTGTTTTGTTTTCTTTTCTTAGTAATGTACAACAGACGTGAAAAGTTGATGTTAGTTTTTCAAATTTTATTATTAATTTGTGCCTTATATTGATTCGGTTCAATAAAAAAAAGTTTCGGATAAAAGTTGTTCATTATAAATATAGTAAGAACTTTTTTTCGAAAACCGAATCAATTATAAAATTTTAAAAACTAACATCAACGCCAAAAGTCGAGCTAAAATTTATAATTGATTTGTAATATCAACTTTTGACGACTATTGTACATACAACGCCAAAAGTCGAGTTAAAATTTAAAAATTTTATAATTGATTTGTGGCTTATTTATTCGGATTTCGGAAAAATGTTTCGAATAAAAGTTGTTAGTATAGTTATAATGAGCAACTTTTATCCGAAGCATTTTTACGACAACCGAATAAATAAGGCACAAATCAATTATAAAATGTTTAAATTTTATCTTGACTTTTGGCATTGATTTGCGATAGATCTTTTCATTTTAAATTACAATTAGTTTTGGTTTCGGACTGAATGTTAAAAACTTCCATGTGAAGAAATGAGTCAGCTTTTTTGGAAAAATAGATTTTTATTAAGTTTTATTTTATTAATGTTTATGGCGACCTGTGATCGTTAGATTGGCTACAGACACATACACTTCCGCTTCTAAAAATTGTACGTCAGTACGTCACACTCTAAGCGTATATTTTACTAAATATATGTATAATATTACATATACAGTAACACTTTGAATGTTTCAACTGGTTCAATATTTATGAACGGTAGTGTACATATAAATAAATAAATATATTTTCCATATGTAATTTTAGTGTCCGACTAATGTGAAATTTCGTATCTGATATGCTTTTGGTATTTGAAAGGCCAAGTTCGTTAATGGTAGAATCGGGCAAGGGGAAAAGGGGAGTTTAGAGTAAGAAGAAAATACAAAATATAGACTATTATTAATTGATGAACTTGGCTTTTCAAATACCAAAACCACTTCATCACATACCAAATTTCAATTCGATCAAATTAAAATTCGCTAGAAGCATGAGATTTGAACTGAAAACCAATTTCGCTAGAAGCATGAGATTTGAACTGACAACCTTTTAATTTTGACACTAATACGTTCTATTTTTTACAGGATATCCAATTGCTATAGTATTTCGGAAAGTCTTTCAAACAAGATCAAAATTTCTACGAAATTTGTACTGTGCAATAACTGGATTATTACTCGGTTACTATAATTTTGGACCACAAATTTTACATTGTATTGTCACAGTTTTGGGTACATATTTAATAGCGCTCAAAATCGATGGTAAACTTGGAGTACTTTGTAGTTGGATATGGAATCTAGGATATTTGTTACTTGGATATTATTTGACGGAAACACATGACTACGATATTTTATGGACAATGCCACAATGCGTATTGTGTCTACGTATGATTGGCTTCTCAATCGATGTCTACGACACGTATTTTAAGGAGTATCGTCAACGGAGCAAATACAGTTTGAAAAATAGTGTGAATCTATTCCCAAGTTTAACGGAAATATTCGGCTATTCATTTTTCCCATCATCATTTTTAATCGGTCCACAATTTCCATACGCCAGATACGCGTCCTTCGTTGATAACAGTTTCGATCCGGCATTTCATAATAAACTGCCGCCTAGTGTGGGCTATGCTACCAAGACATTTGCACGTGGTCTGTTCTATTTGATTGTATCCCAAATTGGAGCTTTATGGCTACCTACCGACTATTTGCTAACAACTGATTTCGCTAGTTTATCAATTATCACACGATTGTTTTATCTTGGATGTTGGGGTCGAGCAATTTTATACAAGTATATCGCATGCTGGCTATTAACGGAAGGTGCATGTGCCTTGTTTGGTTTAACGTACAATTCACGTGATAAACAGAATCCGGAGAAAATTTTATGGGATGGAGTTTCAAATGTGGATGTTGGACGATTTGAAACGTGCCATGAATTTACACATTACATACAGAGTTTCAACTGTAACACGAACACGTGGGTGGCTGAGTACGTTTACAAGCGGCTCAAAGATTTGAACAATAAAATGATTAGTCAAATTAGTACGTTGATCTTTTTGGCAATATGGCATGGATTCCATACGGGATATTATCTTACATTTGTTTTGGAATTTATTGTACTGTTCTTTGAACGTGAGGTAAGTTATCCTTTTTCACAAAAATTCCATCACGCGTTTTTTTTCGTGTGTTGGATGAAGGCATTCGTTTCTCGAAGAATCCAAAGTCTAAGCTAATAAATTTGTTACGCAGGAGTTGCGTCTACTTAACGAATTTCCTCAGAATAACTAAATAATTTCTCTTTTGGAAACAAATCTTAATTAACTTTTATCTCATTTATGTTGATGGTGGCGTGTGACCGCTAAAGTGACTACAGACGTATAAATATATTTACATGTATTTATGCACTCTCTAGCGGTCACAATTTTAGTCCGATCAAAATTTCGAATCTTATATGGCTATAAAATTTTATATAGCGAGACTATATAAAATTTTATACGGGAAGTGAAATGAAATTTTAGATTGTGCAATGTCACGTTTTTTTGTAACGAACAGCTGTGTGACAGTCGGCAAACATCGACATTGTTAAGATAGGAGATATCCATTCGTGTTTAATCGGATAGTTGGATTTTAATTTCATAAGATTTTATTGAATTTCCCTGATAATTAGTTGGAGGGATATCGCATTCGGGTTCCTGATGTCTAAACCAACCCTCTGTGCCTTTTTTTTAGTTAAGTTATAACTCTTTCAGATGTTCCCTAATTGTATATAAAATAATATTTCAATTACAGTTTTATGGTTTGCTAAAAAAACGTGCCTATCTGTTACGAGGTCTCCAATATCCCATACCCAAAACTATATGTTTACTGATCAAAAGAGTTTACACATTGGTTTTTATGGGTTTCTGTTTGCTGCCATTCGTATTCCGAGTTTATGACAAATATTCCGTAGCAATTTCCAACGTCAATTATGTTGGTTTCATACTATTTTGTGCTTGGCCCATATACAAGCCACTCGTGCGGATCGCTTTGAAAGGCATCGAAAATGTGGTGCTATCTGTATGGGGTGACATTTTACGGCCTGCAGTCGATACAGCAAAAGCACAAGATACAGCAAAACCACAAGAAAAGCCAAAGCAACAGGCCAAAGAAAATTCAGATAGTGGTGAAACAGTGCAAAAAAGTTTGGAACGTCTGAAAAGTGAACTATATAAAGGATTAGCTGCCGAACGGGATCAATTAAAGGACAAATTATACGTAAATTTGGATCGATTCTTAACAATTGAACCACCTGCTAGCGAAGCAAACTATCAAGAATATTGGCGAAAAATATTTTTATTGCATCCAATTAAATCAGAAGACATTGTGCCAAAATTGCATTTATCTGAAGACGAGTATATTAAATTAGAGGAACAACTCACAGATGGTATTAAAAGTTTGGGTGTGACGAACACTCAAGTCATTTTTGACCGACCCTCAACTCAACATAGTTCACCAGCCAAGACTCAATCGACGTCAGAAGCATTACTGTCTAGCGAACGTAAAAAAGATCAATAAATTTGATCGTTTGATTGAATTAAGCTGTGAACTCTACAAAACTTTTTTAGTATTTATTAAATATTAAATCTGACTTCACTATTTATTGATCGTTCCTCAACATTATAAAGCTTTGCACGCGTTTCAAAGCAGCTTAGTTCAATACTTCAAAACAACAATTGAATACCATTTTACATAAGTTAATTATTTCTTCATCCAAATTTCGCTAAATCAGAATATATGTTAGCATCAATACTCTAATTTTGGTTTAATTTTTTTTTTCAGCTAAATATTTGGCATTTCTTTAAGCTCGTATCTTGAACACACAAACCATTTTCACATTCATGATACTCGTATCTACTCTACTCTAGATATTTTTAACTTTGTCACTGAAACACGTTGTACTTAGGTTATAGCTTTGTATAGTCTGCGAAACTTTCTATAGCTTCAACATATTCTTTTATTTTAATATCTTAGTGAGGGGTAAAGGATTGAGAAACTGGAAAGTTTTATTACGAAAAAACCATGTAATTAAAAAAAAATTGATTATGGAAAATCGAGTCCTACTTCTAAGACAGGATCCTTGTTGCTACACTTGTGGCAGTTTGATCGAAGAAGATGAAAGTTCGAAAGTTGGAATCTAAAACAGGAAAATGTTTTTAAGCAAACTAGACATCACATTTATTTAAAGTTGATAATAGGTTTCGACCCCAAGACCTCTAATCATTCGCTTTGCCGGGTCAGACTCGTATATAATAAACACTACTAGATGGTTCGATTAGTCTTTCGCCAAGGATTGCTTTAAACCAGAAAATCAATTTTTTTTAACTTTATCCCGGTAAAATTCTGAGCTTCATCAAGGATTTGGACGTCGTCTGGGGATGCTAATAATGCAGAGAAATGTCATAATGGGTCTTTCAGATCGCAGTGACGGGAGATCTTGCCTCGTAGCCCCACCAATCTTATCTTATATTATTCACCCTATAATTATGCACGCGAATACAGTAAACTTTCAATTATCCGGATTAATTGAGACCGGGTAATCAAATATGAAGACAAAATTTCGATATTCTTGACTAAAAGTTTTGTTTTTTCGCAAATAAATTGGCCCTGAAAGATGGTTTCCCAAAACTCGATGCTGCAAAACTGTATTCCCTATAAATCCGAATATTTTTCTCGTTTATTTGAGGTGATCTTGCTCAAAACGAGTTAAACTCAGTATTGATGCTAACATATCCAATTTTGCTAAATATTTAAGAAGATAGATCCAAATAAAATAGTCTCAAATTGTTAAAATCGATCATGAATCTGTGATATCAACAAAATTAGGGCGAGAACTTTTCTATTTTCAAAATTCTATTTTTAATTACTTAACGTATCAAAATTTTGATTTATTATACGTACGCAATTTTTGATGTGTACAAAGTTGGATAATTTTGGAAGAAAGGATACTTTCTTTGGTGCTAAATACTAGGGAAATATATATAATGGACCTTTTTTTTTGTTGGTGTACACATCAATTTTTTAATTACCAAGAAGTCATTAAAAAATTTTCCTATGTCATTCCAAAGTTTTTTTTTTAATTTATATTAATAGCAAAATAGATACTGAAAAGACAAATCTAATGTCCAATGGAATGGCGGACTTAAATACCGCCAATCTTGGCCTTCGCCTGGGAAAACAAAATTAAGAGCACGTTACTTGTTTTAAATAGTTGGGAAAAATGATGTATTTTGAAGACAAAAGTAAAAAATATTTTGGTCTCTAAAGCACATTTTTTAAAACAAATAAGTTTAAAACGGGAGGTATGGGATGCATGTATACCAATAAGGACCTACGGTACCCAAACATCGGTCCTAATCATCTCACATTACAAAAACTTTCGAACAAAGGAGCAAGGATAGAAACATGTTGAGTATTAAAAGAAGTCAAAGAATACCCAGGAAAAACATAAGGTTAGGTTTCAGTGGCTCTCTGGGTGGGACGCATTTAAGCCACGAGGTCCAATGTGATACCTGAAAAAGGGAACGTCTCACAGGAAGCCACTATTCCTCAAACCATTTGGAGCTGTTCAAGAACAGCAAAAGAGGTTTTAATTTGACCAATTTTAGTTGAGGTCGTCAAAGAATGGCTGACCCAAGTGTGTCAGTCTTCTCCTAGCAAGAGCTGGACAGTGACAGAGAAGGTGGATCATCGTTACCTCTTCCTCCTCATTGTGACAGATCTTACAATAGCCGCGGTGCACTGGTAGGCCCATGCGCCCACCCAGTACCCCGTAATGGCAGCTAATGTAAGTACAAACATTAGAGCAAAGACAAATATAAAAGATGTAGTCAATATTAAATAATTGGAATGCAGGACATGTGGATGGAATTCCAGATGACAGGTGGATTTTAAGATGTACAGTATGAACATCTTACAACCGTATGAGAAAAAGAGATAAAACATCCTGTAGATGGAGAGATGAGATCGCTAGTTTTGCGGGCGGACAGTGGATTAGACAAACTAAAAACAATATGGAATGGAGTGTATTGGGGGAGGCCTTTGCCCAGTACGTGAGCTGATATAGGCTTATACTATTATTATTAATTAACAAAATAGATACTGCTGCCCCTTTGAGGACTCGACATTTTGAAACCATGGAAAATTCAATTTATAGCATTTATACAACAATTGCATTTAAAATCAATTTTTTCTATCGTAGAAAAACGATTACAAACAAGCGCCAAATTTAAAACATTGTGACATGGTTTTCTTTTTTAAAAAAAGGTGATTCCAAATTTTTGCCACAATATTCTCTTTTTATTTTTGCATTTGAATGTAATAAAAATTATTGGATACAGAAATTTTTGTATTGGTCAAAACCGTCCTAATTTGTTAAAAAAAATGTATAATAGAAGGGAGAATACAAGAATAAAAAAAAACATTTCTAACTCATATTTTTTTTGCCCTAAATTTTGAACCCATATAAATCAATTTCCAACCTCTGAATTCCGTTACAAAATAAACTTAAGCCGTACTCACTTGAAATCAACAAGAAAACTCGCTGGTTTCAAAAATCCAAATCGCCTCCTTTGGAATTATCAGATAGATATTCAAAGATTGTTACGTATGTCTACTTTGTAGCGATTCATTTAAAATTCGCATCCTGATACATTGAAAACTGAAGCGCTGAAAGAATATTTATTCTGTATTTTAGATAGATAAATCTTGGGGTTATGAAAAGTATTGCACTTTGACCTTATGGCCCATTGTGCTCCCCCTTCTACTTCAGCCGGATGAGATTCGCTTCTCCCATATCTTGGCAATAGCCAGGAGCTTGCTTATCAGGTTTTCCTTTCCATATCGTCGGAATGAGATGAATACATTGTATCTGATAAAATATCTTAAGAACAAGACTTTTGCGGATATCCATCAAGTTATTTTTTAATTCGGCCTGAATACTCTACGCTTTACACTATCCGGAAATCCTTTCAGAAATAATTGGACTTCACAGCTTTGACGTTGTGACTAATACAGGATATCTTTCATTACGCCGATGGGCAATGGATATGAAGAACATGCTTTCATAATAAAAATCCCACAAATATGGTTCAAAGAGTGGCTACAGAAGAAAACTTTCTCTTGCCTTCAAATGTTGTTATTGTCGTACACAATACTTATTTTATGGGTTAGAAATATCAATAGCTGTTAGAAGGCTTTTTCATTGCCGTAAAACAAAGATTACCGTGTCTTTTAACTCGAAAATTGAAAAAAAATAATTTTTTTTTTCAATAGTATGTATGTCGCACGTCATTTATATAATAACGTTGTGTATTGGACTTTATATACGTCAGATTGTAAGTTGGGCTTTATACAATTACAATGTGAATATACAAATTTGAATTAATTTGACAAATATTTTTAACTTTTATGTAAAAGTATTCTAAAAAAAGCTTCAATAAGATTCAAAATTGAATTAAAACAAGGTGAAATTTGAATTTGATAAGTTGAATTTCGGGTTAAGGTTAGGGTGTTTTATAATTCGTATGATGTCAGTTGTGTGTTATGCGGCTAACTTCAGTGGTGACATACAAATGTTCACTGACGGTGCAAGTTTGTTAACTTTTTTATAACAACTGAATCATTTAAAATTATCATTTGTGTGTTACGTTTTGAGTTACATTTTTGAGAGTTAGTTCAAAATATAGTTTGAAAAATGCCTGAACAAATCAGTCCCGATAAGAAAGCAACTAAAGTGAAAGATGATAAACAGGAACTGGTATGTAAATTTTGTGAATGATTTTCGATTTGCTGCGAAAAAAGAAGGTTAATTTTCACAAAATTTGTTTTTTTCTTTAGTCTGAAGAAGATAAACAGTTACAGGAAGAATTAGATTTATGTGTGGAACGTTTACAGGTAATTATTTCACCGGCATCCTTTATTTGTTTCAAATTTTTCGAATTGTCATTTCAACTTTAGTGATTATACAAAATTTCACAAGATTTTTTCAACGTAAAATTTACTTTTACGTTACGTTTTATTGTTTTGAGATAGTACAAAACCTAAATGTTCCAGCCTAAAAAAAAACCGCCTTCGATTTCATTGTAGAATCAAGTGTAGATTGATCTTAGGGGCTAATGCATGTTAGTGATTCCTTGGTCATATCTAAGGGATGGATTTCATTTTATACAATGTGTTTCAGTTGTGAAGTCAACAATTTCTAAGTGAGATAGTAACATATATCTTAAATCTCTTTGTTTTCGACATACAACTTTATAAGTGAGTCCTTACAAAAGTTCATTTTCCTGTAGTAGTCAATATCTTGAGGGTACGTGAGGGTCTCTAGGGTCAATTAAAGCCGTGAATTTGCTTTTATACTATGTATGATGATTCGAAAAACTCTTTCTAGATACGAATTGATCAATGATTCCTTAGCAAAATGAATCATTTTCCTGAAGACAGCCAATATATCAAGAGTATGCAAGGGTCTCTAGGGTCAATTTTATATTTTACAATGTGTTTCAGTAGTGGAGTTATAAATTTCTAGTCACAGTACCATTAATCTAAAAACTTTTTGTTTTCGAGATACGAATTGCTAAATGATTCCTTAGCTATAGAAATCATTTTCCCGGGGACTATATCAAGAGTATGTATGGTCTCTAAGTCAATGGGATTGTTGGGGGGTTTAAACAAACGTAGATGCTAAGGGGACTGTAAATAGGCTCTTACCTTGTTGTTACCAATATCGCAGTCTTCTTCGTCATAGAACCGGATCTCTTCGGATTAACTTTTATATAAGTTCACTGATACTAATTGAATACACTAAGGCGGGATACGACAGGAATAGTTTACGATTAAACGATATACACGGCAGCATGATAGATTTGAACGAATAATAAATTGATTTGTTTGAATGTAACAAAAAATAATAACTTGCGGTCGTGTAATTTAGGGTAGAATTGGGTAATTGTACGAGGTTATATGGTAATTGTTGTATTAAAATTGATTTGGCTTGAATCATTTTTCACTGCAATTTGATTTGTGCTTAATGGAAATTAATATTTTTTAGGAAGATGATCAATCCTTATACCTACCATCGTTAGAAATTCTCCGATCCCATATTCGAGCATCGACCACATCAATGACATCCGTTCCCAAACCATTAAAATTTATGCGCACACATTACGACACAATGCAACAGGTGTTCGAAAAGATCAAAGATAAGAAAACGAAAAAATTGTGTGCGGATGTTCTAAGTGTTCTCTCCATGACAATGGGCGAGAATCGTGAATGTCTTAAATATAATCTGTTGGCTGCCCCCAACGATATTTCACAATGGGGTCACGAATATGTTCGTCATTTAGCTGGTGAAATTGCCTGTGAATGGAATGAACTACCCGATTTCCCAGAGAGTGATTATATTCGACAACGTTTGGTTGCGTTAGCCGAACAAATTGTACCGTATAATATGTCGCATAATGCTGAAGCTGAGGCGTGCGATTTGTTAATGGAAATTGAACATTTGGAATTGCTATACAAGTATGTGGATGAAAATGTGTACCAACGTGTTTGTTTGTATTTGCATTCGTGTGTGCCGTATGTGGCCGATCCCGAATATTCACCGTTGCTCAAGACTGCTCTACGTCTATTCAAAATGTTTAATCAGTATCCACAAGCGCTTCGTTTGGCCATGCAATACAACGATCGTTCACTGATTGAAGAAATCTTTACAAGCTGTACTGATGTGTAAGTTATTTTCATTCTTTGGGCTACGATCCTGAATATTGACCAAATAACAAGCTCTTCACCCAGAGTTGAAGGAAATTCATAGGGGTTATCGGAAAAATATTAGATTTTAGAACGAGCAATAACAGAAAATAGAAGGAATTTGATGAGTTTTAAGGGAAATTCGCGGGGTTTTGTTGATTACATTTTATTTTTATTTTGTACATTTTCCAAGTAGAAAAAGAACTTATATTTTAAACGATGTACAAAACATTTCGTAATAAATTTATTTAGCATAAATTGATTGATCAATTTTTCTTCTTTTCAGAGCAATAAAAAAACAATTAGCCTGTATGTTGGCACGTCAACAAATTTTCGTTGAACTGAATGAAAGCACTCAAGATTACGACGATTTATTAGAAATCATGTCTAACGCACATCTAAATCATCATTTCTTGAACTTGGCTCGTGAATTGGATATCATGGAACCAAAAACACCCGAAGATGTTTACAAATCACATTTGGACAGTTCACGACCACCATTCGGTGGCGGACAAATCGATTCAGCACGTCAAAATCTAGCATCCAGCTTTGTTAATGGCTTTGTGAATGCGGGATTCGGTCAAGATAAATTATTAATGGTCGACGGTAACAAATGGTTGTTCAAGAATAAGGAACATGGAATGATGAGTGCGACTGCATCCCTTGGACTTGTACTTCTATGGGATGTCGATGGAGGTTTAACACCTATTGATAAATATTTGTACTCATCAGAAGATTATATCAAATCGGGGGCATTGTTGGCTTGTGGTATCGTTAATTGCGGCGTCCGTAACGAATGTGATCCAGCTCTAGCGTTACTCTCCGATTACGTGCTTCACAACACAATTGTTATGCGTTTAGGTGCAATATTAGGCTTAGGTCTGGCGTATGCTGGTTCAAATCGTGAAGAAGTTTTATCAATATTAACACCAGTCTTCTCCGATCCCAAATCGAACATGGAAGTGATTGGTGTTGCTGGATTAGCATGTGGAATGATCGCTGTTGGATCATGTAACAGTGAAATTACAGCAACAATTACACAAACCTTAATGGAAAAATCTGAATCGGATTTGAAAGATACGTATGCAAGATTCTTGCCATTAGGTTTAGGTTTAATACATTTAGGGCGTCAAGATGCTGTTGAAGCTCTAATCGCTGCCTTAGAAGTCATCCCCGAACCATTTAAATCAATGGCTACAACTCTGGTGGAAGTGTGCGCATATGCTGGAACTGGAAACGTCTTGAAAGTTCAACAATTACTTCATATCTGTTCGGAACATTACGAAACGTCCGGTGAGGAATCATCCACAACTTATTCGGGTGGTACTCCAATCACACATATTGTGAATAGTAGAGATCGTGCTTCAGCGAAAGAAGCTAAAGAGAAAGCACAACGGGAAAAGGAGGAACGCGAACGAAGCGATCAAAGTAGCAAACAAGCAATCGCTGTTTTAGGTATAGCTTTAATTAGTATGGGCGAAGAACTTGGATGTGAAATGGCATTTAGAACATTCGGACATTTATTACGATACTGTGAACCAGTGATACGACGATCCGTTCCATTGGCACTCGGTCTAATATCCGTATCGAATCCAAAATTAACTATTTTAGACACGTTAAGTAAATTCTCACATGACAGCGATCCAGAAGTGGCGCATAATGCAATCTTTGCGATGGGTTTGGTTGGTGCTGGCACAAATAATGCTCGTTTGGCCGCTATGTTACGTCAATTAGCACAATATCATGCAAAAGATCCAAATAATCTGTTTATGGTACGAATTGCTCAAGGTTTGGCACATTTAGGTAAAGGTACATTGACCTTAAGTCCATATCACAGCGACAGACAACTATTGAGTCCTGTAGCATTAGCTGGAATTTTAGCAACAATTGTTGGATTTTTGGATGTGAAAAATAGTAAGTAATGTCCATAAATCGAAAGTTGCGTTCCATTTTACAGAATTTTACAAATACTATCAACTTTCTCTTTCATAAATCGAATGTCTTCGATCTCAATCAACTGTCAAGTTTTGTAAAAAAGGAATGCAAGTTTTGAGAGGGTCATAAAGGAGGGTATTCATGGATTCGAACTCGACGACGCTTTTTATAATTGAATTTCTTTTGTTTGCAGTTATTCTTGGAAAATCACATTATTTATTGTACTCATTAGCTGCAGCTATGCAACCGAGAATGCTAGTCACCTTCGATGAGGAATTAAATCCATTGGCTGTACCTGTTCGAGTAGGAATGGTAAGTTATACTCAATTTTATATTCTTGCCAATTTTATTTCTCAAATTTGTATGTAAGTTTTCCCCTATCCCCTATTTATCCAATTTAATTCAAGATCGAAACGTTTCATAGGCTTTGGTTATTATGTCAACTCAAATACTCGGTTTTTTTTCTTAACTGATTTTTTCTGGTATTTCATTCGAATTTAAATTTTGCATTTAGGGACTTTTCGGAAATGATGTGAAAATTTACGTTTTTCATTTAATTATTCAATACTTGTTTTGTATATATTTGGTACATTTTTTTAAATTCTTTCATTTATCCAATCTGAACGAAAATGAATATTTTTCCTCGGAGTACTCCCGTAATTCTTCAGGAAATTTCACTGAAAATTCTGAACATTTGAAATTTAAATTTTATTTCTGTTGGCGGTAGCTTAATTACCCGAAATCTCAGGTTTTTTTCTAAAATATCTTTTTTGTTAGGGCCTAAATTAAATTTTAATTTTAACTCCCGACAAAAAATAATCAACATTATTGTGGACTTTTATGAATGTACTTTGAAGAATTTTATACATGGACTATGTCTAATGCTCGTACATCCTTAAAGTAATTTTCGAATGTTTAATTTCTTCCATCAATTCAATACATCTTGTCACTGGAGAATTAATTATAACATAATTTTAAATGTTTTTTGTTTGTCTAATATTAGGCTGTAGATGTTGTCGGACAAGCGGGCCGTCCTAAAACCATAACCGGTTTCCAAACACATACAACACCCGTACTGTTAGCGTACGGTGAGCGTGCTGAGTTAGCAACCGAAGAATATATTCCATTAACACCAATACTTGAAGGTTTTGTTATTTTAAGAAAGAATCCAGATGTATAATTATTATTTAGATGTCGTGTGTGTTTGAGAGCTTTCAAAGCATCAATACTTGCAACTTGCTATCATAAACCATTCTATTCAATTTTTAAAAACTCGTTTTTAAATTCAAGTTGCAAGTATTGAAATATTTAAGTATTTAAACTTCTTTTTTTTTTTTAATTCTAATTGTAATTTCTAACCAGAAACATTGAATAAATCAAACATATATTAATTTAGTAATCATTTGTTTTATTTTTATAAATATCGATCCTTTATTCATCTTCCAATCCTTTGTTTTATAGTTTTCAGGTTTTCGTTCATTTTAAATTTAAATAGATTACAACCAATTCAAAGATTCGTTGATTCATTTTTAATATTGATAAAGGCAGACAGTTTTACACTTTATTATGTTCTCCTAATGAAAATACGAAAAAATTTATCAGTTTTAGTTCACATTTTTGATTATTTATGGGTTTAATTAAATTTGTTCGTATTTTCATTAGGAAAACATGGTATGATGGAAATTTGTTGAAATTTTTCAAAACTACACAATTTATACACGAAAATAAGAAAAAAAATTTACACCCTATTATGTTCTCCTAGTAGAAATGTGATTTTTTTTAACAATTTTGTCCACATTTTTTATGATTTTTGGACAAAATTGATAAAATTGTTCGTATTTTCACTAGGAAAACATGGTATGAGGGAAATTTGTTGAAACTTTTCAAAACTACACAATTAACACTTGAAAATAAGAAAAGAAATTTACATGTCTATGCTGATGGTAAGTAAAGATGAAGGCACATATTTGATACCATCTAGGAAGGTAAGTATTTGATATTAATTAAGATGGTATCATGTTCTCCTAGTAGAAATGTGATTTTTTTAAACAATTATTTTCACATTTTTTATGAGTTTTGGACAAAATTGATAAATTTGTTCGTATTTTCACTAGAAAACATGGTATGATGGAAATTTGTTGTCGTTTTTCAAAACTACACAATTTACACTTGAAAATAAGAAAAAAAAATTTACACCCTATTATGTTCTCCTAGTAGAAATGTGATTTTTTTTAACAATTTTGTCCACATTTTTTATGATTTTTGGACAAAATTGATAAATTTGTTCGTATTTTCACTAGGAAAACATGGTATGATGGAAATTTGTTGTCGTTTTTCAAAACTACGCAATTTACACTTGAAAATAAGAAAAAAAAATTTACACCCTATTATGTTCTCCTAGTAGAAATGTGATTTTTTTTAACAATTTTGTCCACATTTTTTATGTTTTTTGGACAAAATTGATAAATTTGTTCGTATTTTCACTAGGAAAACATGGTATGATGGAAATTTGTTGTCGTTTTTCAAAACTACACAATTTACACTTGAAAATAAGAAAAAAAATTTACACCCTATTATGTTCTCCTAGTAGAAATGTGATTTTTTTAAACAATTTTTTTCACATTTTTTATGATTTTTGGACAAAATTGATAAATTTGTTCGTATTTTCACTAGGAAAACATGGTATGATGGAAATTTGTTGTCGTTTTTCAAAACTACGCAATTTACACTTGAAAATAAGAAAAAAAAATTTACACCCTATTATGTTCTCCTAGTAGAAATGTGATTTTTTTTAACAATTTTGTCCACATTTTTTATGTTTTTTGGACAAAATTGATAAATTTGTTCGTATTTTCACTAGGAAAACATGGTATGATGGAAATTTGTTGTCGTTTTTCAAAACTACACAATTTACACTTGAAAATAAGAAAAAAAATTTACACCCTATTATGTTCTCCTAGTAGAAATGTGATTTTTTAAAACAATTTTTTTCACATTTTTTATGATTTTTGGACAAAATTGATAAATTTGTTCGTATTTTCACTAGGAAAACATGGTATGATGGAAATTTGTTGTCGTTTTTCAAAACTACACAATTTACACTTGAAAATAAGAAAAAAAAATTTACACCCTATTATGTTCTCCTAGTAGAAATGTGATTTTTTAAAACAATTTTTTTCACATTTTTTATAATTTTTGGACAAAATTGATAAATTTGTTCGTATTTTCACTAGGAAAACATGGTATGATGGAAATTTGTTGTCGTTTTTCAAAACTACACAATTTACACTTGAAAATAAGAAAAAAAAATTTACACCCTATTATGTTCTCCTAGTAGAAATGTGATTTTTTTTAACAATTTTGTCCACATTTTTTATGATTTTTGGACAAAATTGATAAATTTGTTCGTATTTTCACTAGGAAAACATGGTATGATGGAAATTTGTTGTCGTTTTTCAAAACTACGCAATTTACACTTGAAAATAAGAAAAAAAAATTTACACCCTATTATGTTCTCCTAGTAGAAATGTGATTTTTTTTAACAATTTTGTCCACATTTTTTATGTTTTTTGGACAAAATTGATAAATTTGTTCGTATTTTCACTAGGAAAACATGGTATGATGGAAATTTGTTGTCGTTTTTCAAAACTACACAATTTACACTTGAAAATAAGAAAAAAAATTTACACCCTATTATGTTCTCCTAGTAGAAATGTGATTTTTTAAAACAATTTTTTTCACATTTTTTATGATTTTTGGACAAAATTGATAAATTTGTTCGTATTTTCACTAGGAAAACATGGTATGATGGAAATTTGTTGTCGTTTTTCAAAACTACGCAATTTACACTTGAAAATAAGAAAAAAAAATTTACACCCTATTATGTTCTCCTAGTAGAAATGTGATTTTTTTTAACAATTTTGTCCACATTTTTTATGTTTTTTGGACAAAATTGATAAATTTGTTCGTATTTTCACTAGGAAAACATGGTATGATGGAAATTTGTTGTCGTTTTTCAAAACTACACAATTTACACTTGAAAATAAGAAAAAAAATTTACACCCTATTATGTTCTCCTAGTAGAAATGTGATTTTTTAAAACAATTTTTTTCACATTTTTTATGATTTTTGGACAAAATTGATAAATTTGTTCGTATTTTCACTAGGAAAACATGGTATGATGGAAATTTGTTGTCGTTTTTCAAAACTACACAATTTACACTTGAAAATAAGAAAAAAAAATTTACACCCTATTATGTTCTCCTAGTAGAAATGTGATTTTTTAAAACAATTTTTTTCACATTTTTTATAATTTTTGGACAAAATTGATAAATTTGTTCGTATTTTCACTAGGAAAACATGGTATGATGGAAATTTGTTGTCGTTTTTCAAAACTACACAATTTACACTTGAAAATAAGAAAAAAAAATTTACACCCTATTATGTTCTCCTAGTAGAAATGTGATTTTTTTTAACAATTTTGTCCACATTTTTTATGATTTTTGGACAAAATTGATAAATTTGTTCGTATTTTCACTAGACAAACATGGTATGATGGAAATTTGTTGTCGTTTTTCAAAACTACACAATTTACACTTGAAAATAAGAAAAAAAAATTTACACCCTATTATGTTCTCCTAGTAGAAATGTGATTTTTTTTAACAATTTTGTCCACATTTTTTATGATTTTTGGACAAAATTGATAAATTTGTTCGTATTTTCACTAGGAAAACATGGTATGATGGAAATTTGTTGTCGTTTTTCAAAACTACACAATTTACACTTGAAAATAAGAAAAAAAAATTTACACCCTATTATGTTCTCCTAGTAGAAATGTGATTTTTTTTACAATTTTGTCCACATTATGATTTTTGGACAAAATTGATAAATTTGTTCGTATTTTCACTAGGAAAACATGGTATGATGGAAATTTGTTGTCGTTTTTCAAAACTACACAATTTACACTTGAAAATAAGAAAACAAAATTTACACCCTATTATGTTCTCCTAGTAGAAATGTGATTTTTTTAAACAATTTTTTTCACATTTTTTATGATTTTTGGACAAAATTGATAAATTTGTTCGTATTTTCACTAGGAAAACATGGTATGATGGAAATTTGATGTCGTTTTTCAAAACTACACAATTTACACTTGAAAATAAGAAAAAAAAATTTACACCCTATTATGTTCTCCTAGTAAAAATGTGATTTTTTTTAACAATTTTGTCCACATTTTTTATGATTTTTGGACAAAATTGATAAATTTGTTCGTATTTTCACTAGGAAAACATGGTATGATGGAAATTTGTTGTCGTTTTTCAAAACTACACAATTTACACTTGAAAATAAGAAAAAAAAATTTACACCCTATTATGTTCTCCTAGTAGAAATGTGATTTTTTTTAACAATTTTTTTCACATTTTTTATAATTTTTGGACAAAATTGATAAATTTGTTCGTATTTTCACTAGGAAAACATGGTATGATGGAAATTTGTTGTCGTTTTTCAAAACTACACAATTTACACTTGAAAATAAGAAAACAAAATTTACACCCTATTATGTTCTCCTAGTAGAAATGTGATTTAAAAAAAAAATTTTTTTCACATTTTTTATAATTTTTGGACAAAATTGATAAATTTGTTCGTATTTTCACTAGGAAAACATGGTATGATGGAAATTTGTTGTCGTTTTTCAAAACTACACAATTAACACTTGAAAATAAGAAAAAAAAATTTACACCCTATTATGTTCTCCTAGTAGAAATGTGATTTTTTTAAACAATTTTGTCCACATTTTTTATAATTTTTGGACAAAATTGATAAATTTGTTCGAATTTTCACTAGGAAAACATGGTATGATGGAAATTTGTTGTCGTTTTTCAAAACTACACAATTTACACTTGAAAATAAGAAAAAAAAATTTACACCCTATTATGTTCTCCTAGTAGAAATGTGATTTTTTAAAACAATTTTTTTCACATTTTTTATAATTTTTGGACAAAATTGATAAATTTGTTCGTATTTTCACTAGGAAAACATGGTATGATGGAAATTTGTTGTCGTTTTTCAAAACTACGCAATTTACACTTGAAAATAAGAAAAGAAAACTTACACCCTATTATGTTCTCCTAGTAGAAATGTGATTTTTTTTAACAATTTTGTCCACATTTTTTATGATTTTTGGACAAAATTGATAAATTTGTTCGTATTTTCACTAGGAAAACATGGTATGATGGAAATTTGTTGTCGTTTTTCAAAACTACACAATTAACACTTGAAAATAAGAAAAAAAAATTTACACCCAATTATGTTCTCCTAGTAGAAATGTGATTTTTTTAAACAATTTTGTCCACATTTTTTATAATTTTTGGACAAAATTGATAAATTTGTTCGTATTTTCACTAGGAAAACATGGTATGATGGAAATTTGTTGTCGTTTTTCAAAACTACACAATTTACACTTGAAAATAAGAAAAAAAAATTTACACCCTATTATGTTCTCCTAGTAGAAATGTGATTTTTTTTAACAATTTTGTCCACATTTTTTATGATTTTTGGACAAAATTGATAAATTTGTTCGTATTTTTACTAGGAAAACATGGTATGATGGAAATTTGTTGTCGTATTTCAAAACTACACAATTTACACTTGAAAATAAGAAAAAAAAATTTACACCCTATTATGTTCTCCTAGTAGAAATGTGATTTTTTTAAACAATTTTGTCCACATTTTTTATGATTTTTGGACAAAATTGATAAATTTGTTCGTATTTTCACTAGGAAAACATGGTATGATGGAAATTTGTTGTCGTTTTTCAAAACTGCACAATTTACACTTGAAAATAAGAAAAAAAAATTTACACCCTATTATGTTCTCCTAGTAAAAATGTGATTTTTTTAAACAATTTTTTTCACATTTTTTATAATTTTTGGACAAAATTGATAAATTTGTTCGTATTTTCACTAGGAAAACATGGTATGATGGAAATTTGTTGTCGTTTTTCAAAACTACACAATTTACACTTGAAAATAAGAAAAAAAAATTTACACCCTATTATGTTCTCCTAGTAGAAATGTGATTTTTTTTAACAATTTTGTCCACATTTTTTATGATTTTTGGACAAAATTGATAAATTTGTTCGTATTTTCACTAGGAAAACATGGTATGATGGAAATTTGTTGTCGTTTTTCAAAATTACACAATTTACACTTGAAAATAAGAAAAAAAAATTTACACCCTATTATGTTCTCCTAGTAGAAATGTGATTTTTTAAAACAATTTTTTTCACATTTTTTATGATTTTTGGACAAAATTGATAAATTTGTTCGTATTTTCACTAGGAAAACATGGTATGATGGAAATTTGTTGTCGTTTTTCAAAACTACACAATTTACACTTGAAAATAAGAAAAAAAAATTTACACCCTATTATGTTCTCCTAGTAGAAATGTGATTTTTTTTAACAATTTTTTTCACATTTTTTATGATTTTTGGACAAAATTGATAAATTTGTTCGTATTTTCACTAGGAAAACATGGTATGATGGAAATTTGATGTCGTTTTTCAAAACTACACAATTTACACTTGAAAATAAGAAAAAAAAATTTACACCCTATTATGTTCTCCTAGTAGAAATGTGATTTTTTTTAACAATTTTGTCCACATTTTTTATGATTTTGGACAAAATTGATAAATTTGTTCGTATTTTCACTAGGAAAACATGGTATGATGGAAATTTTTTGTCGTTTTTCAAAACTACACAATTTACACTTGAAAATAAGAAAAAAAAATTTACACCCTATTATGTTCTCCTAGTAGAAATGTGATTTTTTTTAACAATTTTTTTCACATTTTTTATAATTTTTGGACAAAATTGATAAATTTGTTCGTATTTTCACTAGGAAAACATGGTATGATGGAAATTTGTTGTCGTTTTTCAAAACTACACAATTTACACTTGAAAATAAGAAAACAAAATTTACACCCTATTATGTTCTCCTAGTAGAAATGTGATTTAAAAAAAAAATTTTTTCACATTTTTTATAATTTTTGGACAAAATTGATAAATTTGTTCGTATTTTCACTAGGAAAACATGGTATGATGGAAATTTGTTGTCGTTTTTCAAAACTACACAATTAACACTTGAAAATAAGAAAAAAAAATTTACACCCTATTATGTTCTCCTAGTAGAAATGTGATTTTTTTAAACAATTTTGTCCACATTTTTTATAATTTTTGGACAAAATTGATAAATTTGTTCGTATTTTCACTAGGAAAACATGGTATGATGGAAATTTGTTGTCGTTTTTCAAAACAACACAATTTACACTTGAAAATAAGAAAAAAAAATTTACACCCTATTATGTTCTCCTAGTAGAAATGTGATTTTTTTTAACAATTTTGTCCACATTTTTTATGTTTTTTGGACAAAATTGATAAATTTGTTCGTATTTTCACTAGGAAAACATGGTATGATGGAAATTTGTTGTCGTTTTTCAAAACTACACAATTTACACTTGAAAATAAGAAAAAAAAATTTACACCCTATTATGTTCTCCTAGTACAAATGTGATTTTTTTTAACAATTTTGTCCACATTTTTTATGATTTTTGGACAAAATTGATAAATTTGTTCGTATTTTCACTAGGAAAACATGGTATGATGGAAATTTGTTGTCGTTTTTCAAAACTACATAATTAACACTTGAAAATAAGAAAAAAAAATTTACACCCTATTATGTTCTCCTAGTAGAAATGTGATTTTTTTAAACAATTTTGTCCACATTTTTTATAATTTTTGGACAAAATTGATAAATTTGTTCGTATTTTCACTAGGAAAACATGGTATGATGGAAATTTGTTGTCGTTTTTCAAAACTACACAATTTACACTTGAAAATAAGAAAAAAAAATTTACACCCTATTATGTTCTCCTAGTAGAAATGTGATTTTTTTAAACAATTTTGTCCACATTTTTTATGATTTTTGGACAAAATTGATAAATTTGTTGGTATTTTCACTAGGAAAACATGGTATGATGGAAATTTGTTGTCGTTTTTCAAAACTACACAATTTACACTTGAAAATAAGAAAAAAAAATTTACACCCTATTATGTTCTCCTAGTAGAAATGTGATTTTTTAAAACAATTTTGTCCACATTTTTTATGATTTTTGGACAAAATTGATAAATTTGTTCGTATTTTCACTAGGAAAACATGGTATGATGGAAATTTGTTGTCGTTTTTCAAAACTACACAATTTACACTTGAAAATAAGAAAAAAAAATTTACACCCTATTATGTTCTCCTAGTACAAATGTGATTTTTTAAAACAATTTTTTTCACATTTTTTATGATTTTTGGACAAAATTGATAAATTTGTTCGTATTTTCACTAGGAAAACATGGTATGATGGAAATTTGTTGTCGTTTTTCAAAACTACACAATTTACACTTGAAAATAAGAAAAAAAAATTTACACCCTATTATGTTCTCCTAGTAGAAATGTGATTTTTTTTAAAAATTTTTTTCACATTTTTTATGATTTTTGGACAAAATTGATAAATTTGTTCGTATTTTCACTAGGAAAACATGGTATGATGGAAATTTGTTGTCGTTTTTCAAAACTACGCAATTTACACTTGAAAATAAGAAAAGAAAATTTACACCCTATTATGTTCTCCTAGTAGAAATGTGATTTTTTTTAACAATTTTGTCCACATTTTTTATGATTTTTGGACAAAATTGATAAATTTGTTCGTATTTTCACTAGGAAAACATGGTATGATGGAAATTTGTTGTCGTTTTTCAAAACTACACAATTTACACTTGAAAATAAGAAAAAAAAATTTACACCCTATTATGTTCTCCTAGTAGAAATGTGATTTTTTTTAACAATTTTGTCCACATTTTTTATGATTTTTGGACAAAATTGATAAATTTGTTGGTATTTTCACTAGGAAAACATGGTATGATGGAAATTTGTTGTCGTTTTTCAAAACTACACAATTTACACTTGAAAATAAGAAAAAAAAATTTACACCCTATTATGTTCTCCTAGTAGAAATGTGATTTTTTAAAACAATTTTTTTCACATTTTTTATGATTTTTGGACAAAATTGATAAATTTGTTCGTATTTTCACTAGGAAAACATGGTATGATGGAAATTTGTTGTCGTTTTTCAAAACTACACAATTTACACTTGAAAAAAAGAAAAAAAAATTTACACCCTATTATGTTCTCCTAGTAGAAATGTGATTTTTTTTAACAATTTTGTCCACATTTTTTATGATTTTTGGACAAAATTGATAAATTTGTTCGTATTTTCACTAGGAAAACATGGTATGATGGAAATTTGTTGTCGTTTTTCAAAACTACACAATTTACACTTGAAAATAAGAAAAAAAAATTTACACCCTATTATGTTCTCCTAGTAGAAATGTGATTTTTTAAAACAATTTTTTTCACATTTTTTATGATTTTTGGACAAAATTGATAAATTTGTTCGTATTTTCACTAGGAAAACATGGTATGATGGAAATTTGTTGTCGTTTTTCAAAACTACACAATTTACACTTGAAAATAAGAAAAAAAAATTTACACCCTATTATGTTCTCCTAGTAGAAATGTGATTTTTTTTAACAATTTTGTCCACATTTTTTATGATTTTTGGACAAAATTGATAAATTTGTTCGTATTTTCACTAGGAAAACATGGTATGATGGAAATTTGTTGTCGTTTTTCAAAACTACACAATTTACACTTGAAAATAAGAAAAAAAAATTTACACCCTATTATGTTCTCCTAGTAGAAATGTGATTTTTTAAAACAATTTTTTTCACATTTTTTATGATTTTTGGACAAAATTGATAAATTTGTTCGTATTTTCACTAGGAAAACATGGTATGATGGAAATTTGTTGTCGTTTTTCAAAACTACACAATTTACACTTGAAAATAAGAAAAAAAAATTTACACCCTATTATGTTCTCCTAGTAGAAATGTGATTTTTTTTAACAATTTTGTCCACATTTTTTATGATTTTTGGACAAAATTGATAAATTTGTTCGTATTTTCACTAGGAAAACATGGTATGATGGAAATTTGTTGTCGTTTTTCAAAACTACACAATTTACACTTGAAAATAAGAAAAAAAAATTTACACCCTATTATGTTCTCCTAGTAGAAATGTGATTTTTTTTAACAATTTTGTCCACATTTTTTATGATTTTTGGACAAAATTGATAAATTTGTTCGTATTTTCACTAGGAAAACATGGTATGATGGAAATTTGTTGTCGTTTTTCAAAACTACACAATTTACACTTGAAAATAAGAAAAAAAAATTTACACCCTATTATGTTCTCCTAGTAGAAATGTGATTTTTTTTACAATTTTGTCCACATTTTTTATGATTTTTGGACAAAATTGATAAATTTGTTCGTATTTTCACTAGGAAAACATGGTATGATGGAAATTTGTTGTCGTTTTTCAAAACTACACAATTTACACTTGAATATAAGAAAAAAAAATTTACACCCTATTATGTTCTCCTAGTCGAAATGTGATTTTTTAAAACAATTTTTTTCACATTTTTTATGATTTTTGGACAAAATTGATAAATTTGTTCGTATTTTCACTAGGAAAACATGGTATGATGGAAATTTGTTGTCGTTTTTCAAAACTACACAATTTACACTTGAAAATAAGAAAAAAAAATTTACACCCTATTATGTTCTCCTAGTAGAAATGTGATTTTTTTAAACAATTTTGTCCACATTTTTTATGATTTTTGGACAAAATTGATAAATTTGTTCGTATTTTCACTAGGAAAACATGGTATGATGGAAATTTGTTGTCGTTTTTCAAAACTACACAATTTACACTTGAAAATAAGAAAAAAAAATTTACACCCTATTATGTTCTCCTAGTAGAAATGTGATTTTTTTAAACATTTTTGTCCACATTTTTTATGATTTTTGGACAAAATTGATAAATTTGTTGGTATTTTCACTAGGAAAACATGGTATGATGGAAATTTGTTGTCGTTTTTCAAAACTACACAATTTACACTTGAAAATAAGAAAAAAAAATTTACACCCTATTATGTTCTCCTAGTAGAAATGTGATTTTTTTTAACAATTTTGTCCACATTTTTTATGATTTTTGGACAAAATTGATAAATTTGTTCGTATTTTCACTAGGAAAACATGGTATGATGGAAATTTGTTGTCGTTTTTCAAAACTACACAATTTACACTTGAAAATAAGAAAAAAAAATTTACACCCTATTATGTTCTCCTAGTAGAAATGTGATTTTTTAAAACAATTTTTTTCACATGTTTTATGATTTTTGGACAAAATTGATAAATTTGTTCGTATTTTCACTAGGAAAACATGGTATGATGGAAATTTGTTGTCGTTTTTCAAAACTACACAATTTACACTTGAAAAAAAGAAAAAAAAATTTACACCCTATTATGTTCTCCTAGTAGAAATGTGATTTTTTTTAACAATTTTGTCCACATTTTTTATGATTTTTGGACAAAATTGATAAATTTGTTCGTATTTTCACTAGGAAAACATGGTATGATGGAAATTTGTTGTCGTTTTTCAAAACTACACAATTTACACTTGAAAATAAGAAAAAAAAATTTACACCCTATTATGTTCTCCTAGTAGAAATGTGATTTTTTAAAACAATTTTTTTCACATTTTTTATGATTTTTGGACAAAATTGATAAATTTGTTCGTATTTTCACTAGGAAAACATGGTATGATGGAAATTTGTTGTCGTTTTTCAAAACTACACAATTTACACTTGAAAATAAGAAAAAAAAATTTACACCCTATTATGTTCTCCTAGTAGAAATGTGATTTTTTTTACAATTTTGTCCACATTTTTTATGATTTTTGGACAAAATTGATAAATTTGTTCGTATTTTCACTAGGAAAACATGGTATGATGGAAATTTGTTGTCGTTTTTCAAAACTACACAATTTACACTTGAAAATAAGAAAAAAAAATTTACACCCTATTATGTTCTCCTAGTAGAAATGTGATTTTTTAAAACAATTTTTTTCACATTTTTTATGATTTTTGGACAAAATTGATAAATTTGTTCGTATTTTCACTAGGAAAACATGGTATGATGGAAATTTGTTGTCGTTTTTCAAAACTACACAATTTACACTTGAAAATAAGAAAAAAAAATTTACACCCTATTATGTTCTCCTAGTAGAAATGTGATTTTTTTTAACAATTTTGTCCACATTTTTTATGATTTTTGGACAAAATTGATAAATTTGTTCGTATTTTCACTAGGAAAACATGGTATGATGGAAATTTGTTGTCGTTTTTCAAAATTACACAATTTACACTTGAAAATAAGAAAAAAAAATTTACACCCTATTATGTTCTCCTAGTAGAAATGTGATTTTTTTAAACAATTTTTTTCACATTTTTTATGATTTTTGGACAAAATTGATAAATTTGTTCGTATTTTCACTAGGAAAACATGGTATGATGGAAATTTGTTGTCGTTTTTCAAAACTACACAATTTACACTTGAAAATAAAAAAAAAAAATTTACACCCTATTATGTTCTCCTAGTAGAAATGTGATTTTTTTAAACAATTTTGTCCACATTTTTTATGATTTTTGGACAAAATTGATAAATTTGTTCGTATTTTCACTAGGAAAACATGGTATGATGGAAATTTGTTGTCGTTTTTCAAAACTACACAATTTACACTTGAAAATAAGAAAAAAACATTTACACCCTATTATGTTCTCCTAGTAGAAATGTGATTTTTTAAAACAATTTTTTTCACATTTTTTATGATTTTTGGACAAAATTGATAAATTTGTTCGTATTTTCACTAGGAAAACATGGTATGATGGAAATTTGATGTCGTTTTTCAAAACTACACAATTTACACTTGAAAATAAGAAAAAAAAATTTACACCCTATTATGTTCTCCTAGTAGAAATGTGATTTTTTTTAACAATTTTGTCCACATTTTTTATGATTTTTGGACAAAATTGATAAATTTGTTGGTATTTTCACTAGGAAAACATGGTTTGATGGAAATTTGTTGTCGTTTTTCAAAATTACACAATTTACACTTGAAAATAAGAAAAAAAAATTTACACCCTATTATGTTCTCCTAGTAGAAATGTGTTTTTTTTTAACAATTTTTTTCACATTTTTTATAATTTTTGGACAAAATTGATAAATTTGTTCGTATTTTCACTAGGAAAACATGGTATGATGGAAATTTGTTGTCGTTTTTCAAAACTACACAATTTACACTTGAAAATAAGAAAAAAAAATTTACACCCTATTATGTTCTCCTAGTAGAAATGTGATTTTTTTAAACAATTTTTTTCACATTTTTTATGATTTTTGGACAAAATTGATAAATTTGTTCGTATTTTCACTAGGAAAACATGGTATGATGGAAATTTGTTGTCGTTTTTCAAAACTACGCAATTTACACTTGAAAATAAGAAAAGAAAATTTACACCCTATTATGCTCTCCTAGTAGAAATGTGATTTTTTTTAACAATTTTGTCCACATTTTTTATGATTTTTGGACAAAATTGATAAATTTGTTCGTATTTTCACTAGGAAAACATAGTATGATGGAAATTTGTTGTCGTTTTTCAAAACTACACAATTTACACTTGAAAATAAGAAAAAAAAATTTATACCCTATTATGTTCTCCTAGTAGAAATGTGATTTTTTTTAACAATTTTGTCCACATTTTTTATGATTTTTGGACAAAATTGATAAATTTGTTGGTATTTTCACTAGGAAAACATGGTTTGATGGAAATTTGTTGTCGTTTTTCAAAATTACACAATTTACACTTGAAAATAAGAAAAAAAAATTTACACCCTATTATGTTCTCCTAGTAGAAATGTGATTTTTTTTAACAATTTTTTTCACATTTTTTATAATTTTTGGACAAAATTGATAAATTTGTTCGTATTTTCACTAGGAAAACATGGTATGATGGAAATTTGTTGTCGTTTTTCAAAACTACACAATTTACACTTGAAAATAAGAAAAAAAAATTTACACCCTATTATGTTCTCCTAGTAGAAATGTGATTTTTTTAAACAATTTTTTTCACATTTTTTATGATTTTTGGACAAAATTGATAAATTTGTTCGTATTTTCACTAGGAAAACATGGTATGATGGAAATTTGTTGTCGTTTTTCAAAACTACGCAATTTACACTTGAAAATAAGAAAAGAAAATTTACACCCTATTATGCTCTCCTAGTAGAAATGTGATTTTTTTTAACAATTTTGTCCACATTTTTTATGATTTTTGGACAAAATTGATAAATTTGTTGGTATTTTCACTAGGAAAACATAGTATGATGGAAATTTGTTGTCGTTTTTCAAAACTACACAATTTACACTTGAAAATAAGAAAAAAAAATTTACACCCTATTATGTTCTCCTAGTAGAAATGTGATTTTTTTAAACAATTTTTTTCACATTTTTTATGATTTTTGGACAAAATTGATAAATTTGTTCGTATTTTCACTAGGAAAACATGGTATGATGGAAATTTGTTGTCGTTTTTCAAAACTACGCAATTTACACTTGAAAATAAGAAAAGAAAATTTACACCCTATTATGCTCTCCAAGTAGAAATGTGATTTTTTTTAACAATTTTGTCCACATTTTTTATGATTTTTGGACAAAATTGATAAATTTGTTGGTATTTTCACTAGGAAAACATAGTATGATGGAAATTTGTTGTCGTTTTTCAAAACTACACAATTTACACTTGAAAATAAGAAAAAAAAATTTACACCCTATTATGTTCTCCTAGTAGAAATGTGATTTTTTTTAACAATTTTTTTCACATTTTTTATAATTTTTGGACAAAATTGATAAATTTGTTCGTATTTTCACTAGGAAAACATGGTATGATGGAAATTTGTTGTCGTTTTTCAAAACTACACAATTTACACTTGAAAATAAGAAAACAAAATTTACACCCTATTATGTTCTCCTAGTAGAAATGTGATTTTTTTTAACAATTTTGTCCACATTTTTTATAATTTTTGGACAAAATTGATAAATTTGTTCGTATTTTCACTAGGAAAACATGGTATGATGGAAATTTGTTGTCGTTTTTCAAAACTACACAATTTACACTTGAAAATAAGAAAAAAAAATTTACACCCTATTATGTTCTCCTAGTAGAAATGTGATTTTTTTTAACAATTTTGTCCACATTTTTTATAATTTTTGGACAAAATTGATAAATTTGTTCGTATTTTCACTAGGAAAACATGGTATGATGGAAATTTGTTGTCGTTTTTCAAAACTACACAATTAACACTTGAAAATAAGAAAAAAAAATTTACACCCTATTATGTTCTCCTAGTAGAAATGTGATTTTTTTAAACAATTTTGTCCACATTTTTTATAATTTTTGGACAAAATTGATAAATTTGTTCGTATTTTCACTAGGAAAACATGGTATGATGGAAATTTGTTGTCGTTTTTCAAAACTACACAATTTACACTTGAAAATAAGAAAAAAAAATTTACACCCTATTATGTTCTCCTAGTAGAAATGTGATTTTTTTAAACAATTTTTTTCACATTTTTTATGATTTTTGGACAAAATTGATAAATTTGTTCGTATTTTCACTAGGAAAACATGGTATGATGGAAATTTGTTGTCGTTTTTCAAAACTACACAATTTACACTTGAAAATAAGAAAACAAAATTTACACCCTATTATGTTCTCCTAGTAGAAATGTGATTTTTTTTAACAATTTTGTCCACATTTTTTATAATTTTTGGACAAAATTGATAAATTTGTTCGTATTTTCACTAGGAAAACATGGTATGATGGAAATTTGTTGTCGTTTTTCAAAACTACACAATTTACACTTGAAAATAAGAAAAAAAAATTTACACCCTATTATGTTCTCCTAGTAGAAGTGTGATTTTTTTAAACAATTTTGTCCACATTTTTTATAAATTTTGGACAAAATTGATAAATTTGTTCGTATTTTCACTAGGAAAACATGGTATGATGGAAATTTGTTGTCGTTTTTCAAAACTACACAATTTACACTTGAAAATAAGAAAAAAAAATTTACACCCTATTATGTTCTCCTAGTAGAAATGTGATTTTTTAAAACAATTTTTTTCACATTTTTTATGATTTTTGGACAAAATTGATAAATTTGTTCGTATTTTCACTAGGAAAACATGGTATGATGGAAATTTGTTGTCGTTTTTCAAAACTACACAATTTACACTTGAAAATAAGAAAAAAAAATTTACACCCTATTATGTTCTCCTAGTAGAAATGTGATTTTTTTTAACAATTTTGTCCACATTTTTTATGATTTTTGGACAAAATTGATAAATTTGTTGGTATTTTCACTAGGAAAACATGGTATGATGGAAATTTGTTGTCGTTTTTCAAAATTACACAATTTACACTTGAAAATAAGAAAAAAAAATTTACACCCTATTATGTTCTCCTAGTAGAAATGTGATTTTTTTTAACAATTTTTTTCACATTTTTTATAATTTTTGGACAAAATTGATAAATTTGTTCGTATTTTCACTAGGAAAACATGGTATGATGGAAATTTGTTGTCGTTTTTCAAAACTACACAATTTACACTTGAAAATAAGAAAAAAAAATTTACACCCTATTATGTTCTCCTAGTAGAAATGTGATTTTTTAAAACAATTTTTTTCACATTTTTTATGATTTTTGGACAAAATTGATAAATTTGTTCGTATTTTCACTAGGAAAACATGGTATGATGGAAATTTGTTGTCGTTTTTCAAAACTACACAATTTACACTTGAAAATAAGAAAAAAAAATTTACACCCTATTATGTTCTCCTAGTAGAAATGTGATTTTTTTTAACAATTTTGTCCACATTTTTTATGATTTTTGGACAAAATTGATAAATTTGTTCGTATTTTCACTAGGAAAACATGGTATGATGGAAATTTGTTGTCGTTTTTCAAAACTACACAATTTACACTTGAAAATAAGAAAAAAAAATTTACACCCTATTATGTTCTCCTAGTAGAAATGTGATTTTTTAAAACAATTTTTTTCACATTTTTTATGATTTTTGGACAAAATTGATAAATTTGTTGGTATTTTCACTAGGAAAACATGGTATGATGGAAATTTGTTGTCGTTTTTCAAAACTACACAATTTACACTTGAAAATAAGAAAACAAAATTTACACCCTATTATGTTCTCCTAATAGAAATGTGATTTTTTTTAACAATTTTGTCCACATTTTTTATGATTTTTGGACAAAATTGATAAATTTGTTGGTATTTTCACTAGGAAAACATGGTATGATGGAAATTTGTTGTCGTTTTTCAAAACTACACAATTTACACTTGAAAATAAGAAAAAAAAATTTACACCCTATTATGTTCTCCTAGTAGAAATGTGATTTTTTTTAACAATTTTGTCCACATTTTTTATGATTTTTGGACAAAATTGATAAATTTGTTGGTATTTTCACTAGGAAAACATGGTATGATGGAAATTTGTTGTCGTTTTTCAAAACTACACAATTTACACTTGAAAATAAGAAAAAAAAATTTACACCCTATTATGTTCTCCTAGTAGAAATGTGATTTTTTTTAACAATTTTGTCCACATTTTTTATGATTTTTGGACAAAATTGATAAATTTGTTCGTATTTTCTCTAGGAAAACATGGTATGATGGAAATTTGTTGTCGTTTTTCAAAACTACGCAATTTACACTTGAAAATAAGAAAAGAAAATTTACACCCTATTATGTTCTCCTAGTAGAAATGTGATTTTTTTTAACAATTTTGTCCACATTTTTTATGATTTTTGGACAAAATTGATAAATTTGTTGGTATTTTCACTAGGAAAACATAGTATGATGGAAATTTGTTGTCGTTTTTCAAAACTACACAATTTACACTTGAAAATAAGAAAAAAAAATTTACACCCTATTATGTTCTCCTAGTAGAAATGTGATTTTTTTTAACAATTTTTTTCACATTTTTTATAATTTTTGGACAAAATTGATAAATTTGTTCGTATTTTCACTAGGAAAACATGGTATGATGGAAATTTGTTGTCGTTTTTCAAAACTACACAATTTACACTTGAAAATAAGAAAACAAAATTTACACCCTATTATGTTCTCCTAGTAGAAATGTGATTTTTTTAAACATTTTTGTCCACATTTTTTATAATTTTTGGACGAAATTGATAAATTTGTTCGTATTTTCACTAGGAAAACATGGTATGATGGAAATTTGTTGTCGTTTTTCAAAACTACACAATTTACACTTGAAAATAAGAAAAAAAAATTTACACCCTATTATGTTCTCCTAGTAGAAATGTGATTTTTTTAAACAATTTTGTCCACATTTTTTATAATTTTTGGACAAAATTGATAAATTTGTTCGTATTTTCACTAGGAAAACATGGTATGATGGAAATTTGTTGTCGTTTTTCAAAACTACACAATTAACACTTGAAAATAAGAAAAAAAAATTTACACCCTATTATGTTCTCCTAGTAGAAATGTGATTTTTTTAAACAATTTTGTCCACATTTTTTATAATTTTTGGACAAAATTGATAAATTTGTTCGTATTTTCACTAGGAAAACATGGTATGATGGAAATTTGTTGTCGTTTTTCAAAACTACACAATTTACACTTGAAAATAAGAAAAAAAAATTTACACCCTATTATGTTCTCCTAGTAGAAATGTGATTTTTTTAAACCATTTTTTTCACATTTTTTATGATTTTTGGACAAAATTGATAAATTTGTTCGTATTTTCACTAGGAAAACATGGTATGATGGAAATTTGTTGTCGTTTTTCAAAACTACACAATTTACACTTGAAAATAAGAAAAAAAAATTTACACCCTATTATGTTCTCCTAGTAGAAATGTGAATTTTTTTAACAATTTTGTCCACATTTTTTATGATTTTTGGACAAAATTGATAAATTTGTTGGTATTTTCACTAGGAAAACATGGTATGATGGAAATTTGTTGTCGTTTTTCAAAACTACACAATTTACACTTGAAAATAAGAAAAAAAAATTTACACCCTATTATGTTCTCCTAGTAGAAATGTGATTTTTTTTAACAATTTTTTTCACATTTTTTATAATTTTTGGAAAAAATTGATAAATTTGTTCGTATTTTCACTAGGAAAACATGGTATGATGGAAATTTGTTGTCGTTTTTCAAAACTACACAATTTACACTTGAAAATAAGAAAACAAAATTTACACCCTATTATGTTCTCCTAGTAGAAATGTGATTTTTTTAAACAATTTTGTCCACATTTTTTATAATTTTTGGACAAAATTGATAAATTTGTTCGTATTTTCACTAGGAAAACATGGTATGATGGAAATTTGTTGTCGTTTTTCAAAACTACACAATTTACACTTGAAAATAAGAAAAAAAAATTTACACCCTATTATGTTCTCCTAGTAGAAATGTGATTTTTTAAAACAATTTTTTTCACATTTTTTATAATTTTTGGACAAAATTGATAAATTTGTTCGTATTTTCACTAGGAAAACATGGTATGATGGAAATTTGTTGTCGTTTTTAAAAACTACACAATTTACACTTGAAAATAAGAAAAAAAAATTTACACCCTATTATGTTCTCCTAGTAGAAATGTGATTTTTTAAAACAATTTTTTTCACATTTTTTATGATTTTTGGACAAAATTGATAAATTTGTTCGTATTTTCACTAGGAAAACATGGTATGATGGAAATTTGTTGTCGTTTTTCAAAACTACACAATTTACACTTGAAAATAAGAAAAAAAAATTTACACCCTATTATGTTCTCCTAGTAGAAATGTGATTTTTTAAAACAATTTTTTTCACATTTTTTATGATTTTTGGACAAAATTGATAAATTTGTTCGTATTTTCACTAGGAAAACATGGTATGATGGAAATTTGATGTCGTTTTTCAAAACTACACAATTTACACTTGAAAATAAGAAAAAAAAATTTACACCCTATTATGTTCTCCTAGTAGAAATGTGATTTTTTTTAACAATTTTGTCCACATTTTTTATGATTTTTGGACAAAATTGATAAATTTGTTGGTATTTTCACTAGGAAAACATGGTATGATGGAAATTTGTTGTCGTTTTTCAAAATTACACAATTTACACTTGAAAATAAGAAAAAAAAATTTACACCCTATTATGTTCTCCTAGTAGAAATGTGATTTTTTTTAACAATTTTTTTCACATTTTTTATAATTTTTGGACAAAATTGATAAATTTGTTCGTATTTTCACTAGGAAAACATGGTATGATGGAAATTTGTTGTCGTTTTTCAAAACTACACAATTTACACTTGAAAATAAGAAAAAAAAATTTACACCCTATTATGTTCTCCTAGTAGAAATGTGATTTTTTAAAACAATTTTTTTCACATTTTTTATGATTTTTGGACAAAATTGATAAATTTGTTCGTATTTTCACTAGGAAAACATGGTATGATGGAAATTTGTTGTCGTTTTTCAAAACTACACAATTTACACTTGAAAATAAGAAAAAAAAATTTACACCCTATTATGTTCTCCTAGTAGAAATGTGATTTTTTTTAACAATTTTGTCCACATTTTTTATGATTTTTGGACAAAATTGATAAATTTGTTCGTATTTTCACTAGGAAAACATGGTATGATGGAAATTTGTTGTCGTTTTTCAAAACTACACAATTTACACTTGAAAATAAGAAAAAAAAATTTACACCCTATTATGTTCTCCTAGTAGAAATGTGATTTTTTTAAACAATTTTTTTCACATTTTTTATGATTTTTGGACAAAATTGATAAATTTGTTGGTATTTTCACTAGGAAAACATGGTATGATGGAAATTTGTTGTCGTTTTTCAAAACTACACAATTTACACTTGAAAATAAGAAAACAAAATTTACACCCTATTATGTTCTCCTAGTAGAAATGTGATTTTTTTAAACAATTTTGTCCACATTTTTTATGATTTTTGGACAAAATTGATAAATTTGTTGGTATTTTCACTAGGAAAACATGGTATGATGGAAATTTGTTGTCGTTTTTCAAAACTACACAATTTACACTTGAAAATAAGAAAAAAAAATTTACACCCTATTATGTTCTCCTAGTAGAAATGTGATTTTTTTTAACAATTTTGTCCACATTTTTTATGATTTTTGGACAAAATTGATAAATTTGTTGGTATTTTCACTAGGAAAACATGGTATGATGGAAATTTGTTGTCGTTTTTCAAAACTACACAATTTACACTTGAAAATAAGAAAAAAAAATTTACACCCTATTATGTTCTCCTAGTAGAAATGTGATTTTTTTTAACAATTTTGTCCACATTTTTTATGATTTTTGGACAAAATTGATAAATTTGTTCGTATTTTCACTAGGAAAACATGGTATGATGGAAATTTGTTGTCGTTTTTCAAAACTACACAATTTACACTTGAAAATAAGAAAAACAAATTTACACCCTATTATGTTCTCCTAGTAGAAATGTGATTTTTTAAAACAATTTTTTTCACATTTTTTATGATTTTTGGACAAAATTGATAAATTTGTTCGTATTTTCACTAGGAAAACATGGCATGATGGAAATTTGTTGTCGTTTTTCAAAACTACACAATTTACACTTGAAAATAAGAAAAAAAAATTTACACCCTATTATGTTCTCCTAGTAGAAATGTGATTTTTTTTAACAATTTTGTCCACATTTTTTATGATTTTTGGACAAAATTGATAAATTTGTTGGTATTTTCACTAGGAAAACATGGTATGATGGAAATTTGTTGTCGTTTTTCAAAACTACACAATTTACACTTGAAAATAAGAAAAAAAAATTTACACCCTATTATGTTCTCCTAGTAGAAATGTGATTTTTTTTAACAATTTTGTCCACATTTTTTATGATTTTTGGACAAAATTGATAAATTTGTTCGTATTTTCACTAGGAAAACATGGTATGATGGAAATTTGTTGTCGTTTTTCAAAACTACACAATTTACACTTGAAAATAAGAAAAAAAAATTTACACCCTATTATGTTCTCCTAGTAGAAATGTGATTTTTTTTAACAATTTTGTCCACATTTTTTATGATTTTTGGACAAAATTGATAAATTTGTTGGTATTTTCACTAGGAAAACATGGTATGATGGAAATTTGTTGTCGTTTTTCAAAACTACACAATTTACACTTGAAAATAAGAAAAAAAAATTTACACCCTATTATGTTCTCCTAGTAGAAATGTGATTTTTTAAAACAATTTTTTTCACATATTTTATGATTTTTGGACAAAATTGATAAATTTGTTCGTATTTTCACTAGGAAAACATGGTATGATGGAAATTTGTTGTCGTTTTTCAAAACTACACAATTTACACTTGAAAATAAGAAAAAAAAATTTACACCCTATTATGTTCTCCTAGTAGAAATGTGATTTTTTTTACAATTTTGTCCACATTTTTTATGATTTTTGGACAAAATTGATAAATTTGTTCGTATTTTCACTAGGAAAACATGGTATGATGGAAATTTGTTGTCGTTTTTCAAAACTACACAATTTACACTTGAAAATAAGAAAAAAAAATTTACACCCTATTATGTTCTCCTAGTAGAAATGTGATTTTTTTAAACAATTTTTTTCACATTTTTTATGATTTTTGGACAAAATTGATAAATTTGTTCGTATTTTCACTAGGAAAACATGGTATGATGGAAATTTGTTGTCGTTTTTCAAAACTACACAATTTACACTTGAAAATAAGAAAAAAAAATTTACACCCTATTATGTTCTCCTAGTAGAAATGTGATTTTTTTTAACAATTTTGTCCACATTTTTTATGATTTTTGGACAAAATTGATAAATTTGTTGGTATTTTCACTAGGAAAACATGGTATGATGGAAATTTGTAGTCGTTTTTCAAAACTACACAATTTACACTTGAAAATAAGAAAAAAAAATTTACACCCTATTATGTTCTCCTAGTAGAAATGTGATTTTTTAAAGCAATTTTTTTCACATTTTTTATGATTTTTGGACAAAATTGATAAATTTGTTCGTATTTTCACTAGGAAAACATGGTATGATGGAAATTTGTTGTCGTTTTTCAAAACTACACAATTTACACTTGAAAATAAGAAAAAAAAATTTACACCCTATTATGTTCTCCTAGTAGAAATGTGATTTTTTAAAACAATTTTTTTCACATTTTTTATGATTTTTGGACAAAATTGATAAATTTGTTCGTATTTTCACTAGGAAAACATGGTATGATGGAAATTTGTTGTCGTTTTTCAAAACTACACAATTTACACTTGAAAATAAGAAAAAAAAATTTACACCCTATTATGTTCTCCTAGTAGAAATGTGATTTTTTTTAACAATTTTGTCCACATTTTTTATGATTTTTGGACAAAATTGATAAATTTGTTCGTATTTTCACTAGGAAAACATGGTATGATGGAAATTTGTTGTCGTTTTTCAAAACTACACAATTTACACTTGAAAATAAGAAAAAAAAATTTACACCCTATTATGTTCTCCTAGTAGAAATGTGATTTTTTAAAACAATTTTTTTCACATTTTTTATGATTTTTGGACAAAATTGATAAATTTGTTCGTATTTTCACTAGGAAAACATGGTATGATGGAAATTTGTTGTCGTTTTTCAAAACTACACAATTTACACTTGAAAATAAGAAAAAAAAATTTACACCCTATTATGTTCTCCTAGTAGAAATGTGATTTTTTTTAACAATTTTGTCCACATTTTTTATGATTTTTGGACAAAATTGATAAATTTGTTCGTATTTTCACTAGGAAAACATGGTATGATGGAAATTTGTTGTCGTTTTTCGAAACTACACAATTTACACTTGAAAATAAGAAAAAAAAATTTACACCCTATTATGTTCTCCTAGTAGAAATGTGATTTTTTTTAACAATTTTGTCCACATTTTTTATGATTTTTGGACAAAATTGATAAATTTGTTGGTATTTTCACTAGGAAAACATGGTATGATGGAAATTTGTTGTCGTTTTTCAAAACTACACAATTTACACTTGAAAATAAGAAAAAAAAATTTACACCCTATTATGTTCTCCTAGTAGAAATGTGATTTTTTAAAACAATTTTTTTCACATGTTTTATGATTTTTGGACAAAATTGATAAATTTGTTCGTATTTTCACTAGGAAAACATGGTATGATGGAAATTTGTTGTCGTTTTTCAAAACTACACAATTTACACTTGAAAATAAGAAAAAAAAATTTACACCCTATTATGTTCTCCTAGTAGAAATGTGATTTTTTTTAACAATTTTGTCCACATTTTTTATGATTTTTGGACAAAATTGATAAATTTGTTCGTATTTTCACTAGGAAAACATGGTATGATGGAAATTTGTTGTCGTTTTTCAAAACTACACAATTTACACTTGAAAATAAGAAAAAAAAATTTACACCCTATTATGTTCTCCTAGTAGAAATGTGATTTTTTAAAACAATTTTTTTCACATTTTTTATGATTTTTGGACAAAATTGATAAATTTGTTCGTATTTTCACTAGGAAAACATGGTATGATGGAAATTTGTTGTCGTTTTTCAAAACTACACAATTTACACTTGAAAATAAGAAAAAAAAATTTACACCCTATTATGTTCTCCTAGTAGAAATGTGATTTTTTAAAACAATTTTTTTCACATTTTTTATGATTTTTGGACAAAATTGATAAATTTGTTCGTATTTTCACTAGGAAAACATGGTATGATGGAAATTTGTTGTCGTTTTTCAAAACTACACAATTTACACTTGAAAATAAGAAAAAAAAATTTACACCCTATTATGTTCTCCTAGTAGAAATGTGATTTTTTTTAACAATTTTGTCCACATTTTTTATGATTTTTGGACAAAATTGATAAATTTGTTCGTATTTTCACTAGGAAAACATGGTATGATGGAAATTTGTTGTCGTTTTTCAAAACTACACAATTTACACTTGAAAATAAGAAAAAAAAATTTACACCCTATTATGTTCTCCTAGTAGAAATGTGATTTTTTTTAACAATTTTGTCCACATTTTTTATGATTTTTGGACAAAATTGATAAATTTGTTCGTATTTTCACTAGGAAAACATGGTATGATGGAAATTTGTTGTCGTTTTTCAAAACTACACAATTTACACTTGAAAATAAGAAAAAAAAATTTACACCCTATTATGTTCTCCTAGTAGAAATGTGATTTTTTTTACAATTTTGTCCACATTATGATTTTTGGACAAAATTGATAAATTTGTTCGTATTTTCACTAGGAAAACATGGTATGATGGAAATTTGTTGTCGTTTTTCAAAACTACACAATTTACACTTGAAAATAAGAAAAAAAAATTTACACCCTATTATGTTCTCCTAGTAGAAATGTGATTTTTTTAAACAATTTTTTTCACATTTTTTATAATTTTTGGACAAAATTGATAAATTTGTTCGTATTTTCACTAGGAAAACATGGTATGATGGAAATTTGTTGTCGTTTTTCAAAACTACAAAATTTACACTTGAAAAAAAGAAAAAAAAATTTACACCCTATTATGTTCTCCTAGTAGAAATGTGATTTTTTTTAACAATTTTGTCCACATTTTTTATGATTTTTGGACAAAATTGATAAATTTGTTCGTATTTTCACTAGGAAAACATGGTATGATGGAAATTTGTTGTCGTTTTTCAAAACTACACAATTTACACTTGAAAATAAGAAAAAAAAATTTACACCCTATTATGTTCTCCTAGTAGAAATGTGATTTTTTTTAACAATTTTGTCCACATTTTTTATGATTTTTGGACAAAATTGATAAATTTGTTCGTATTTTCACTAGGAAAACATGGTATGATGGAAATTTGTTGTCGTTTTTCAAAACTACACAATTTACACTTGAAAATAAGAAAAAAAAATTTACACAATATTATGTTCTCCTAGTAGAAATGTGATTTTTTAAAACAATTTTTTTCACATTTTTTATGATTTTTGGACAAAATTGATAAATTTGTTCGTATTTTCACTAGGAAAACATGGTATGATGGAAATTTGTTGTCGTTTTTCAAAACTACACAATTTACACTTGAAAATAAGAAAAAAAAATTTACACCCTATTATGTTCTCCTAGTAGAAATGTGATTTTTTAAAACAATTTTGTCCACATTTTTTATGATTTTTGGACAAAATTGATAAATTTGTTCGTATTTTCACTAGGAAAACATGGTATGATGGAAATTTGTTGTCGTTTTTCAAAACTACACAATTTACACTTGAAAATAAGAAAAAAAAATTTACACCCTATTATGTTCTCCTAGTAGAAATGTGATTTTTTAAAACAATTTTTTTCACATTTTTTATGATTTTTGGACAAAATTGATAAATTTGTTCGTATTTTCACTAGGAAAACATGGTATGATGGAAATTTGTTGTCGTTTTTCAAAACTACACAATTTACACTTGAAAATAAGAAAAAAAAATTTACACCTTATTATGTTCTCCTAGTAGAAATGTGATTTTTTAAAACAATTTTTTTCACATTTTTTATGATTTTTGGACAAAATTGATAAATTTGTTCGTATTTTCACTAGGAAAACATGGTATGATGGAAATTTGTTGTCGTTTTTCAAAACTACACAATTTACACTTGAAAATAAGAAAAAAAAATTTACACAATATTATGTTCTCCTAGTAGAAATGTGATTTTTTAAAACAATTTTTTTCACATTTTTTATGATTTTTGGACAAAATTGATAAATTTGTTCGTATTTTCACTAGGAAAACATGGTATGATGGAAATTTGTTGTCGTTTTTCAAAACTACACAATTTACACTTGAAAATAAGAAAAAAAAATTTACACCCTATTATGTTCTCCTAGTAGAAATGTGATTTTTTAAAACAATTTTGTCCACATTTTTTATGATTTTTGGACAAAATTGATAAATTTGTTCGTATTTTCACTAGGAAAACATGGTATGATGGAAATTTGTTGTCGTTTTTCAAAACTACACAATTTACACTTGAAAATAAGAAAAAAAAATTTACACCCTATTATGTTCTCCTAGTAGAAATGTGATTTTTTAAAACAATTTTTTTCACATTTTTTATGATTTTTGGACAAAATTGATAAATTTGTTCGTATTTTCACTAGGAAAACATGGTATGATGGAAATTTGTTGTCGTTTTTCAAAACTACACAATTTACACTTGAAAATAAGAAAAAAAAATTTACACCTTATTATGTTCTCCTAGTAGAAATGTGATTTTTTTAAACAATTTTTTCCAAAAAACATAAGAATTGTGAAAAAAATTGTAAAAAGAAATCACATTTCTACTAGGAGAACATAAGAAGTTATAAATTTATAAGGTGAACATGATACCTACCTACTATATTTACGCTATCAAATACTTACCTACCAAGATGATATCAAATATGAGCCTTCATCTTTACTTACCAGTCAACATAGACTCATCTCCTGCCCACAACTGAAAATACAAGACTCTGAAAATGAAGTGAAGGATATTTGGCTTGCTGGTATATGAGGATCAAGTTATAATGAAATTTGAGGGTAGAGAGGTAATAGATAAATGAATACAAGATGGTATTTATATTTCAATCACATTTTATTCAACACCTTAGCTACAATCAATTTGAGTTTAATTAATATATCGTTTATAATTATCAACATATTGGATAGCGCCCTTCCATTATCTAGAAAAAATATAACAAAATTAAAATATGTACTATTGCAGAGGTACACTCCCCCTATCGACACCGTAGTGTCAGTCTACCAGTTAAACTGGCGGGGCAGGGGTCAACGGGACCTGGGATTTTGCCATTTACGCTCATAGTAGTACGTTCATCAGAATAGCGATATCTAAGCTTACGGCGAATTGATTGAACAATTTACGAATTGTAACGATCTTATCCAGATTTGAACCGTGATACTTTCGTACCAAAGTCATGCTCTCTCAACCTACGCCACAAGATGAGATGGTAACATCTCCAAAAATAATAATTATAACTTTAAACGCATATTATAAAATATATATTAATTACTGGAAGAATTTAAACAAAAAAAAAAAAAGAATCCGTATGGATTTGAACCCTGACTACTCTCTGTGAAAATTTACAAGTCGTGCACAATAACCACTGCGTTACGCGGTTATGAGACGCGAACTAACTTGGATGGTTTATGGACTAGTTAAATAACAATGTTTGAAAATAGTGTCCTTGCTAATAGTTGAGTCTAATACCAATAGATAGCGCGTCTTATTAGCGCAATCATAATAGTTTATGTCAAGGTTCATAACCTTGGTTAAGATACTAATTAGAACTTTTGAAAATAAAAACAGTCAGAACTTTTTTATTGTTTTTTTAAATTAAAAGAGAAATTTTTTTCCCTTATCTGTAGGATATACAGGATGATCAGAAAACTGTTATAACATGTGGCAAACAAATTTTCTTTTTGTGAATTAAAAGTATAGGATCGCTTGAGGAACAAAAACTATAAGTAGCACACCTTTAAAAAAACAGAAACTTTATTTTTTATCACAATATTTACAAAAACAGAAATAAACGGCACTATAATAGGGGCTACGGCCCCAATTTCTTTCAATAAATAATGCCTTACAGAATTATCTACTTGAAAACACACAACAAGGTCCATGGTTTATACCATAGACAAAACAGTACTATGAACTACAATAGTTGTGTTCTTTTTTTCAAAATTTTATACTTGATTTGTGACCTTAAACATTCTGTTTTTGAAAATGTTTCGAACCAAAGTTTGTTAGTATTTTTATATTGAACAACTTTGAATCGAATCATTTTTTTTCGAAAATCGAACGAATAAGGCACAAAATTTTGAACAATAAGCGCTTCTTTGTGACTATCGGTACTAAACCCATTCAAGAGATGCAGAATTTGTAACGGCCAGTTTTCACAGTCCATTTCATGCAATTTATGCTTGCGTGCATGCCCGTTAATTCAATAGAACAGATATTTGAAGCATGCACTCCAAAGCTGGCCTTCAAAAGTCACATAAAATTTGTGCAAATTGTATAAACGTGAAAACGGACCGCTTTTTACAAATTTTCTTGCTGATATACCCTGTAAAAGTAGTTTACATTGAAGTTCCAAATATTGAACTACCATCGATTTCTGCCGAATCAATTCGATTTTCGAAATAATATTTCAAACAAGATTGGTCCTTGTAAAAATATTAACAACTTTTGTATGAAACATTGTTTCGAAAATCGAATAGACTCGGAACAAATTGACTCTGAGTTGGTTATACATTCGCGATCAAAAGTTGAGTCAACTTTTTTACAGTCGATTTATACTGGTTTTTGACAAAAATATTTTTAACAAAAGTTGTTAGTTTATACCGGACAACTTTTATTTAAGACATTTTGTTCAAAAAGTGGATAAACTCGGCATAAATCGACTGTCAAAGTTTCAACAATTTGAATTTTTGAATCGGTAAAGTTAAACCAACTTAACAATCAATTTCATCCGAATCTCTTGGATTTACGAAAAAATGTTTCAAACAAAAGTTGTCCCTTGTAAAAATATTAATAACTTTGGTTTCAAACATTTTGTCGAAAACCGAATGGATTCAGCACAAATTTGAACAAGGTACACACAAAGTGATCGCATTTAATATCGAATTTAATAAGTGTAGTCACGAAATTTTCGCCATACAAGTCATCAGACACACAAAATATATAAAATTTTGGCTAGAAAAAGAAAGAATGATTGTGTATATGCCAAAATATTTATTGATTTCAAAAATATACAATATTGATTTATAAAATTTATTTTTACTCTGTTTATTTTGTAGATAGACTAAAAAAATACAATCAATAGAAAATATTGCGCTGCACTAAATTACAGGTGTTATTTTTTAAAAATTAGGTTCAGTCTCACACGTACCGAATGTAAATGAATAAAATCCTTACAAATTTCGACCCCGGAAGTCCCACCATTTTGAGAAAAACTGTAGATATAGGCCAATATCTCCATTACCGTGCACTTTAGGCCAAAAATGGTAATAACCTTTCTTGTAGATAATTAAATTTCCAATTTTTTGTTGTTTATTAATTTTTTTTGTATCACTAACCGTTTACGACTTATACAACTACTATTATTTATTTATTGACTTTTTGACCGATATCTCTTCTAATAAGTGTTTAAACAATAAAATGATAATAACTTAACTTTTAAATCTACAAATTACCTACAACTTTTATTTAAAACTTTTTTATCTAAAATTAATATTTTTAAAGTTATAACGCGTTTAATGTTGCACTACCGGGTGCAAGGTTAATAAAAACGAGGTATGCATACTAAAATGATGAAAATTTAAAAAATATGTTAAGAAATATGAATGATAGTGACTGAATTAACTATCAATAATTTTCTTTCTAAACAATTATTAGAAGAGATATCGATCAAAAAGTCAATAAATAAATAGTAATAGTCGAATCAGTCGTAAACGGTAAGAGATACAAAAAAAATTAAGAAACAAAAAAAATAGGAAATCTAATTATCTACAAGAAAGGTTATTACCATTTTTGACCTAAAGTGCACGGTAATGGAGATATAGGCCGATACAGTTTTTCTTAAAATGGCGGCACTTCCGGGGTTGAAATTTGTAAGGATTTTTTTCCTTTACATTCAGTACGTGATACTGAATGTAATTTATAAAAAAAATAAACCCTGTAATTTAGTGCAATGCGGATAATAGTAACGGACTTCTCTATTGATTGTAGGTACTATGGTTTTGATTTTTTTGTTTTTCAAAAAATAATTCGTTGCTTTTGGCCAGTTTTCTTTTTAGTTTTTAGTCAAAATCAACTTTAAAATATTATTTGAAACCGATTTTAATGATATTTAGACATATTTGACACACACTTTGCTTTTCAAAATCAATGGTTATGTTTTTAACTCTAATCAATTGAAAACTAAAATTTCAACAAATTTTAGAAAACTGATATCTCATTAAAATCGGTTTTTCCCCTTAATATTAACATTGAAAATATATTTATTGATTCGTCTATTTGTATATGTAAGTCTCGATCCATTGTTGAAAACCCTATTTACTGGAAGTTTAATGGTGGCCACCAACTTAAAAAGCTCAATTCTTCCAGAATATATTTATATACCCAAATAATTACCAAGTATCTGTCATAAAAGTTACAGTTTTGTATAGAAAATTGACTCATAGATTTTAAAAAAAATATATACCCGAACAATTCCCAAGGATCTGTCATAAAAGTCTTAAGGATGTACGAGCACTGAAGCTTCAAAAAGATTAAGGCTTGATTTTTTGTTTACTTGTAGTTGAAGTGCATATAAATCAATTATTAAAGTTTTGGGGGGGGGAAGGTTACGGGGGTCTTGAATTATTTAATGTTAAAGTTCGTGTTTTAATGCATTGCTCTTATGGAGAAACCCATATTTTGATAATTTTCACTTAGAATAAAATAAGACCTAAGGCCTAAAAAAAAGATATTTAAGAAAACAACTGAGGTTTCAGATAAATTTTATTTCTGTTGGCGGTAGCTTAATTACCCGAAATCTCAGGTTTTTTTTCTTAAAAATCTTTTTTGTTAGACCCGGTATGATGAGCCTAAATTAAATTATAATTAATTTATTTTAACTTACGCTAAAAAATAATAAACATTATTGTGGACTTTTATGAATGTACTATAGAAGATTTTGAAGAATAAATGGACTATATCTAGTGCTCGTACATCCTTAATATATACAATATTGTATCGAAAATTGAATCAGTGATCCAAAAAAAAAATATTTCCAAAGGATTTGTCATAAAAGTCTTAATATATACAAACAAACCTATTTACTGAAGTTTAATGGTGGCCATCAACTTTACAAGCTCAACTATTCTAGTAAATTTACATACCCATAAAAATTAGATAGATAGATACATCTTGGGGTCTAAGAAGTATTGCACTTCGACCTTATGGTCCATTGTGCTCCCCTTCTACTTCAGTCTGACAAGATTCGCTTCTCCCATATGTTGGCAATAGCCAGGAGCTTGCGTATCAGGTCTTCCTGGAGGTTCATATATTCGGGGTGAGTACCCATAAAAATTCGCAAGTATATCTGTAATAAAAGTCTTGATATATACAATTTTATATCGAAAATTGAATCATTGATCCAAAATAATAAATCCTTGTGTATTAAAATACCAAATTCCCTATAAATTGATAACACTAATTTGAAAAATTATAAAAATAATTTTTATTTTAAGCTCAATACAAATTATGCAAATTGAGCCATTATTTTAAATTTCAAATTCAAATGTCTGCGCAACAAAAATTTCGAGTCTGATTAGCATGGTCATTAAACCAATCAAATATTTAATTTTAAATTTGGCCCTTAAAATGGCTACTCCTAATTGGTTAATTTTTTTTTTAACTCGGCTATACTTTTTCGTCGGGTAAAATCGGATAATTCCGTCTGAAAAAACGGGTATTCTCGAGTCCACTCATCGGCAGCACTGGCTAGTATCTTTTCTGAAAGTTTCTTCCCTTAACTAAATGGACACCGATTTATTTACGGTCGCCACTTCTATTAAAGGTTAGGATCGATAAATATTTGAAGAAATTTTTGCGAAATTTTGCCATTAATACAACACCAACAGCTCTATTTCCTTGTAGAGGAAATTCTTGAAAAGAGATACACAAGGTTAATTATTGAATAATCAAATTTCCATACTATTCCAGAAAATTTTAATCCCTGAACAATTCAAAGTGTCTGTTGTACAAAAATAAAAGAGTCCTATTTTGGATTAAACAACAGCTGGATCACAGACATCCTGTGATTTAGCACAGGAAAACCACAACGAAATGGATTTTCCCCACAATGAACCTAGACGAAAAATTGATTAAATTTATATTTTCGATATGACTATTAGTAAATCGCTAATGAATTTTACGATGCGATTCAAATGTCCCTTCTACAATTCGTGCGCAATCATTAGCCGCATGAAAAACGACACACATAATACGGACCCTGGCTGAATAAGAGTCTACGATTTTTCCAAAACCTAAGAATTTTTCAATTGAAAATAATGTTAGGTTTATGGTCACACTAAAAATATAAATCTGATACTGACCAATGATATTCGGACTCATGTAGAACGGACCGGGTAGAATAATGTTGTTGGAAAACAAAATACTGAAATAGAATTGGATTCCTCCTGTACAGAATGTTCCACGGTTTTAAAATTTAATATGAGATTACAAAATACCTTGGAACACTCTGTAGCTAAATGGAAAATTACATATATATTTAAAATTTAAAAAAATGCAATACGATTAGTAAAATTCTACATGACCCAAATAATCTAGGAATTCAGATAACAAATTCAAATTATTATTTACACCCAAAAATATAGAAAATTTATGAAACTAAACAATTTGGGCCAAGTCAGTGCAAAAGTCAATTCCTTACTAGCAGTCCGAACATTAGAACTTACAACAAAAAAAATAAAAAATTTACAAATGAATACGCTCAAACTATTTTTGAGTAATGCCTAGGATAAACCAGGGTTTTTACAATTTATTCTGAAATTCCAGGATATCGCTATTGGGGATCCAATGTGAAATTTTCGAGATACATTTTAAAACAAAACAAATTTTTCTTAAATAAATATCTGAAATTTTGGAAAATTTCCACAAATTCAAGGAATATTCCAGGTATTCCAGAAATTTCACAAGACCTGTAAATACGTCCAACATTCACAAATGAATGAATACGCTCAAACTACATTTTGCATTGGATAAACCGGGGTTTGTACAATTGATTTTCCTGAAATTCCAGGATATTTCCAACATTTTCTGTGGATATTTTCGGGATGAATTTCAAACAATATAAATTTTTTTTTTAAAATAAACATTCGAAATAGTATATGAAATTTCAGGAAAAATTTCACATATTCATGGATTGAAAATCAATTTAAGGAGTTTTCCCAAGTATTCCAGAAATTGTGTAAACCCTGTATACGTATAAATCTAAAAGTCAAATTGAAAAGAAAATGAATATGCTCTAACTACTTTCAGAGTTTGTACAAAGAGTTTTAATCTGAGAAATTCCAGAATTGTTCCCGATTATTCATGGATTGAAGGAATTTTTCCAGAAAATCCAGAAATTGTACAAACCCTGTGTAAACGTAAAATGCCAAAATTAAAATAAAATGAATGTATATGAATCAAACTATTTAAAAAGGATGCATAAATATACCCGAGTTTGTACAAATCTGAAATTCCGGGATTTCTCCAAATTTTCAATGTGTATAAATTTCAAATAAATTTGTATGAAATAAACATGTATGAAATTTCAGAAACTTTCCACATATTCCAAATAAATTTAAGAAACTTTCCATGTATTCCAGAAATTGTACAAACCCCTTTTTTGTTGTTGAAAAAAACACTAAAGGAAAAAACTACCCAAATATTTAAGTAAATCTAAATGACCCTAAATTGTATAAAAAAATAAATTTAAGAAAGAAAACTCGGATTATATTTCAGCACATGATTGGTGGTGTGCCTTGGACGTAGGAAGGGATGGGGTATGGGTGGAGGAGGAAGGGATGGTCGATGATATTAAAAGAGACGTTTCTCGTATGAGAATAAACCGTGTACATTGCCTTCAACTTGAGCCGAATGTGAACGTTTCTCAAAACGTAACTCATCACTGTACATCATAGTTCTTAAAATTTGTAAGGATTTTGCACCAATATCTTGACAGCCATGTCGTAGACCACATTGGAGGTATGGTAAAAATCGTAAAACAGATCCTTTATCCACAATTGCACCACTCACACCTTGAGCCACCTTTAATTTATCCATTTCACTGTAATACAAACAAGACCATACATAATTAAATAACAGTTGGTTTTTTTTTACTACGGAACCCTAAAAACCTTATAGTATACAGAGTGTGTGGGATAAATGTATTAACAAATTTAACAGATAATAAAATTCATATATGAATGAATAATATAATGGGAGGAATTTGGTCCACTGCGACCTATGTAATTTGGATACAGAAGATATAAAAATTGGACTTACTTATGGAAATAACGATCCATAGCAGCACCTTGAGCATCTTTGCGATCCATAGCTTCAATACTGCCCATACCACGGTACTTCTTCAATCGTACCCCATCAGAGAAGAAATATTCACCGGGTGCTTCGGATGTGCCCGCTAACAAGGAGCCCATCATAACAGTGGATGCGCCCAACGACAACGCTTTCATAATATGACCAATCGATTGAATACCACCATCGGCAATAATCGGAATATCAAATTTCGCTGCATACTGTGCCACTTTATAAACTGCTGTGGCTTGAGGCCGTCCCACAGCCATAACTTCTTGTGTAATACAAATACTGCCGCTGCCCATCCCCACACGTAACGCATCCACACCAGCTTCAATTAAATTTTTCGCCTGTTTGACGGTAACCACATTGCCGCCAATCACTTGCAACGCTGGATACGTTTCTTTGATATATTTGATCATGTCGATTTGGTAGATGGAATTACCTTGCGAGGAATCCAAGACCACAACATCGACCCCAGCACGCACTAATAAATTTAAACGGTGTCGATCCTCAGGTCGAGTTCCAATTGCAGCCCCCACTAACAACTGTTTGTTGTCATCTTTCGATGCAATTGGATAGCTACGATTCTTCTTTAAATCGGTGCGTGCAATTAACGCAACCAAATTACCCTCCTTGTTAATAATCGGTAATTTACCCTTTTTGCTGGATTCCAATATGGAGTTGGCCTGTTTTAAGGTGCATCCTTGTGGAGCTGTTACTAGATTTTCTAATTTTGTCATGACATCTTCTAGTTTCACTGATTTATTGTCGGCTTCTTCAAGAAAATCGATGTCACGTGATGTTACAATACCTATTAATTTTCCACCCATTTTACCGTCAGCGGTTATTGGAATCCCACAAAATCCATGCTCTTTTTTTACATTTAATACATCTTCGACCTTCAAAAAGAAAAATAATCGTTTGTAAATTTTTGTATCCGAAAGGTAAACTGTCTTAACTTCAATTTTTGGAAATATCACCATTTAAGCAAAATCAAAGAGTGTGGTTTAAAGGTGATATTAGCAAAAAATTTAGGTCTCCTTTTCTTTGACAGAGGTTTAAACAGACCTTTTTCGATAATATGCGTTTTAACGCAATTATTTGTTCATGAATACAAATTTGAAGTGCGTAGAAAATTGATTCGATTATTTATGGACACCAAAAATGTTAAAAATTTGAAAAAAACGCGAATTAAATACAAAAGGTTTTTAACTTTTCACAAGTTTGGGAAATTTTAAACGCTCTGTTAACAAGAAAAAAAAACCGGTATGAAGAATCACACAATCTATGTGTATTTTAGTATGTGTGTGAGATAATAAAGCGTTTAAAATATAGTTCAAATCTCCGATATTGTGAAAAGCACCACACTTTATACTTGCAAACTACCGTTACTCGATCAATTTTTAAGTTTTAGGGATTTATAAATATTTGCGGATTTCTATTATTGCAATAAAACGATTTTTTTGTATATTTATAGCTAAAATCAATCGAATAAGATCCCTTTAAAATTCTTTAATGACGGAACTTAATACTTACAGTATTAGCGGGAGCTAAAACAATGGCGTCATGGATAAAACCATGTTTGTATTTTTTCACTTTGGATACTTCATTTGCCTGATAATCTGCGGTACAATTATGATGGATTATTCCAATACTTCCACAAAGCTGAAATTTACAACAACAAAAAATCAATCTTTGTTTACTTCAAAATATCTATAGCTTGATTTTGCTCGAAGCAACAAATAGATTATTTACCTAAAACAGTAAATCGAGACTAATTAGCCTTGAAAATTATAAATTTTAGAAACCCCTTTAAAAATAAACGTTGTTTCTTCACCGTACAAACAAATATTTTAAATATTTTACGATATCTTAAAAAAATTTAATAGCAAAAAAAATCAAATCTTTTGGCGAAAATCTTAAAGAAATTTGTTGATCCGTTCAGAAGTTACGCCTACTTTAAAAGCCCCCAAATTAATTGGAGCCAAAATCTGTTGTCTTTTATTTATAAACTTTTAAGTTTTCTTAGGTACGAAATAGTGTGAATTGTTCAAAATTAACTCAATACTTGCGCCCCAAATAAAGTAAAAAAACGAATATCATAGATGGGTACGTTTTTGGGGCTGTTTGAACGGCTCAGATTTCTTTTCAAAAAATGTACATATATAAAACATTTCAAAATAACCATCCAAAAAAACACATAACTAAACAACCCAAGTAAATTCACAGACACGTATTCAAAAAAAAAAAAAAACAGGATAAAATATAACCTACAAGGAGTCGTAATATAAATTACAAGAAACTTACCGCCATTGCAATAGCCATATCTGCTTCAGTAACTGTATCCATGGGTGATGAAACCAATGGAGCTTTCAACATAATTTTACGAGTTAATCGTGCTGAAATATCCTGTAAAAATAATTTTACATTAATATGATCCCGTTTATCTAAAAGCACAAATACATTCAACAATAATTACCACATCATCTGCTGAAAAATTGATATATCCTGGCAATATTATAAAATCACTGCAAAAAACAAATACAATTCAATTCAAAACATCGTAAATTTTCACAGGGGATTAAAAAAAAATAACCTAAAAATACATACTTGTAAGTAAGACCATCTCCTTGAGAAAACATTTGTTTTGCAGATAATCCATCCTCATTTTCATCTGTGCCCATAATTTCGGATGATCGGTTCATATTTTCCCTACAAGAGAATAGAAAATTCTATATAATCGAATTACAACACTCTCTAATTTGATTAACAAAAAGTAAATAAACGTACCTTGTCGTTCAAAAGCCGGTTTCAAGTTGAAACAATCACCACTGGTTGAATTCACTTGACTAGAATATAATTTTATGAAGTTCTGTTTCCAATATCAAAAGCACAACACCACGTGTTTCATAAAATTTTCAAAAAAACATTTGAACCAAAAAAAAAAAACAAAAAAAACAACGAATTTTAAAATTTGTTCTGGTTCAACACATGTGGCACACGTTTTAATTGAAAGGATTTGATACCGTAATTCGAATTTGTTTTTGTGTTTCACAGTGATCAACACTCGCATGTGTGGTTTCTAAGTCAATCAAATGAAAATTCCTTTTTGTGGATTTTAAATGAATTTTCACTCGTTTTTATATACAATTTCGTATCCACATGTTATGAGCACAGCTATCTAAAGTAATTGTATTGGCTTGATTCTTGTCATGAGCAATTGACGAATTTATGTATTTTAGAAAGAGCAAACATTATACCACTTACGTACAAGCTTGACAAAGATAGATAGATATATATAGATCTAATTATTTTAAATACTTTTTGTTCATATGGAGGTTATTTCAAAATCGATACTTTTTTATTTATTTATACAGTTTAAAAACCTCAAACCTCGAGCGGCTAATGAACTATCATCAGAGATATATTGAACCACCAACTAAAATAGAAGAAAATAAAATCGATTTGTTGTTTTTTTTTGGAAAAAATATAAAATTAGTAGCCGTATTTATTGTTTGTTCTATGGAGGTTACTTCAAAATCGATACTTTTTTTTATTTATTTATATAGTTTAAAAACCTCAATCCTCGCGGCTAATGAACTATCATCAGAGATATATTGAACCACCAATCAAAACAGAGGAAATCAAGGAAAATAAAATCGATTTATTTTTTTTGGTGAAAAAATATATAATTAGCCGTATTTCGCATAGAGATAATATATACGTAGATAGGCAAGCCAAGTCAAAAGTTGACCCTCAGATAGCTGCAGATAGAGAATCGCTAAGGTAGAGCTATCTCTTTTTAATGTCTAATATATAATCATTATAATTAGTCATTTAGAAAGAGATAGCTCTACATCAACGATGTCTGACCTCTCTTTCTATTGAGGAAACGTTTCCACTTACACGCGCGCTAATAACTTTCCTACTCTATATATATTATCTCTATAGTATTTATTGTTTATTCACATGGAGGTTACTTCAAAATCGATAATTTTTATTAATTTATACAGTTTATTTAAAAACCTCAAACCTCGTGGCTAATGAACTATTTTCAGAGATATATTGAACCACCAATCAAAACAGAGGAAATCACGAAAATAAAATCGATTTGTTTTGTTGGACAAAAATTAGCCGTAAATTATAGTTTGGAAATAGGGCGAAATCTAACTATCTTGGAAATAGTTTCAAACTAAAGTTGTATGTTTTTTTACGAAAAATATGTATCCTCAAACCATTTAGGAAAAATTAGCGCTTCTATGGGGCGCAACTGTAAAAGACTGCAAATTTGTATAGTCCATAATATTCACGTTAAAGAGTTCTACTTTCAGAGTTCATTGATTCAAAAGTTCTATTTTCTTTTGTAGAACGTCAAACACTAAAACAAATTCGAAGCTATTTTAAATTTATATAAGTATTACTGAATAGCATATATTAACATCAAAAATGTATGGACAGTATTTTATATGATTTTAAATAGAAACAAACATTGTATACTTCTTTTAACATTGAAATAAACTACATTATTATATCTTTAAGAGTTTTGTTCTCCTGAATATAAAAATCAAACTCCAATTCGTCAATGTTAATAAATTCTAAATAAAATTATTAAAAATACAATCTATATCATGGCCGGATTTAAACTAGATGCCGCCTGCCTTAGGACCATTTCGATATATCACTCTTAACTAGATCGTAAAGGTGGATTTATATTTGGGTATCTTTAAAATTTTGCCATCCTAGTCTCAGACCTAATCCTTAATTCGCTTCTGATTACAGGAACATGAAATCATAATTTTTTGGGTAAAATTACAATTTAGTAGCTCTTGCTAATTTCAAAGCTAAATAAAATAGTTACAAAAAAGGGTTTATTTAGGTTTCTGGATCAATAAAATCCGGGGAGACCAACATTTTCAATTGTTTATTAATAAAAAAGGTGAAAAACTGTCCAAAAAAGGTCAATATTATGGTAGATGACTATTTCAATCGAGTGCTACAATCTTCCACGTCATCGGTCATAAATAACCTGAGTTGGTCGGACTGACCTGTTTGTAACGGTAAAAGTAAAAAAAAATACAATTTTGAAACTTTTTTGATCAGTTTTTATAATTCAAAAGCCACAAATATGTCGATCTAACTAACCGCGTTATCCGTACGACTCTGTTTCCAAACCTCATTTTCTTCATTTAAATCACAGTCCATACAAATATTTTTACTAAAATATTTTTTGCTTAAATTGCTATCGAAGAAAATCGTTCGTTTGTTTGAACTTAGAACAATTAGTTCAATGATTTTATGTGAATTAAGATCTCCAGATAATTTTGGCATATTCGGGTCCTTAATCTCTGTATTGTCAAGTGAATAACACCAAGTTGATGTAGATGACACCATTGGACATACCTGTTGGTATTTGTTTTGAATTTTTGAAAGGACTCGGCCTTCATTGATTGTAAACACACAGGTGAAGACTTCTCTTTTCGAGCAATAGAGTATTTTAGAAAAAGGAATTTTCCTTCAAAAAAATTCCCACAGTTTTATAAATAGATAAGAGAATATTTAAAAATAATAACGTTCAAATATTTTAATTGATTTGAAATTTAATTCGATTCATTTATATTGAATTACATTTTATTAATTATATTAAACATTATTTTTTTAATTTAAATATTGATAACAGTCATTATTATTTTCTAAACAAAAACAAACATGAACAAAACTAATATAATTCAATCAATAATGGCTGCTAAGCTAAACTGATTTAATTAAGGGTCGATCCACACTATAGTGCCGATTACGGTTTATTCTCGGTCTGAATATTATCTATGTTCAGTCATTTTCTTCTTATAAATATTATCACTATAATGAGGTGATTGCATATTCTATAAATCTGTTTTACTTTAGACCAGTTCAATAAGCAATTCATCTGAAAAAAATTAATAATATGTTCCTATATAAAAATAACAATAATTTATTAAATTTATATCATTCACAACTGTAGTAAAATTCAGGTAAGTACTACTATTCTTATGTTATTTCTTCCATAAATCTGTAATTGGATACAGAAATATTATTTAAAAATATGAATTATTTATGCATAATTACCTTTTTCAAAAGTCCACATTTGTTTAGTCATAATTAAAGGATTATCTAAATAAAATGTTTTCAATTATTAAATAGAAATTTAATAAAATCTTTCAAATTTACAATATTTGATGCACTTATCGCTTCAGTGGGTAATAGCTGACTGAACCGGGAACAGAGAAGCATTCAGACTATCGTTCACATGCCGTTACCAGTTCGATCTCATTCAAAAATATTCTTCGAGATTGATCGTGACTGGAGTGTCATTGGACGGGGACTTGACTGTGACCGATAGTATGAATACATACAGACTGTGTTGGAATGCTTTTCCAATAGAGAATCAATGTTAAATATTATTTATTACTGGCAGGCCGTCTGGTTACTGTGCGGAGTCAGTCAGTACACAAGTAATGAGAGTCATCTCATATGCGTATGGTAGTTTGTTTGTCATTTAAGAGTGTGTACTGACTCATTGACTGTGTGTACTGACTCATTTAAGAGTGAGTGAGTATGTACTCATTACATGTGTACTGACTGACTCCGCATAGTAACCAGACGGCCTGCCAGTAATAAATAATATTTAACATTGATTCTCTATTGGAAAAGCATTCCAACACAGTCTGTATATTGATTTTTAACTTGATAATATTTTACCAGACCGAGATCGAACCGTGATCGGCCCTATAGTGTGGATCGACCCTAATTGTGTTTTTAACATATATCTATATATATATATATATTATCTCTATGGTTTTTAATTGTGAGAATATTTAAAAATATTATTTTGCTTTATTATTTTCATATAATAAATAATAAACATTTGTAATAGAATTTGAATTCATTATTTAAAACGTAAACAATTTGTATATTATTTTGGTTTATTATATAATTATTATTAAATTATAAACCTTCGTAATCGAATTTGAAAAATAATTTTTTGTAATTACTTTTCTATCAAAATTTGACAATTTTCGTTTTGAAAAAAACGTATACGGAGGTATTTGAAATGTAATCACTTACTGAGTTAAGTGTTAAAATACCTTTTATATACTGAGTTCTTTATCAGCGAGTGTATTGTTTAATTTACTTGAATGAATGAATGATTGACGGGGGAATTTGTTGCACTACGACCTATAAGATCTATTGAGCTCCCCAACTGGGGCCTAACGAGAAATGGTCTCGTCTTAGAGCACCTCATCTAGCCCTGTTTCTTGCAGGAAGTACAGCATCTGGATTGGATCTAGGGATTGTAGCTCCTTTATATGGATCTAGTAGACTCCCAGACATTTTATTATTTTCTCTACAAAACCTTCAATTATCCTCATTTCCCAAGTTTAGCTTCCTAAGGTTTCTCCTGAGTCTACAACACCCCGTAAGTAATCTTGTCAAAAGCCGCAGTCTATTTATGCTCAGACTAACGCAGGTTTTGTATCTTTTGCGGTTAAAGCCCGCGAAAAGATTCTTGGCCTGAGCCTAGGAAGGCTCCTCTAGAGTGCGGCTCTCTTGGTATCTTCTTCCAAACAGAACTACAGCGAGGATGAGTTTCTATTAAGACGCGTGAATTTTTAATGAATAATAGACCCTTGTGTAAGTCATATGTAGCGTTTTAAAAATATGTGACACTACCTAACGTGATATAACTGTTTAACCGACTTCAAAACAGAAGGGAGATTCTCAATTCGATTGTATTTTAAATAATTTTATATCGAAATTACAATATAGCATGTGTATTAACTAACATAAGTAATACGACTTTATTTTGCGTAGAAAAAAACTATTTATATTAAACGACTTACATATTTTATTTCAATGTTAATAATTATTACACAATGTTTGTATTTAAAACTATGTGAAAATTGACTATATATTATGTTAATATATTGCATATATATGTTAATATATGCTATAAAGTAATTCCTATATAAAATGATTTAAAATACAATCTGTATATTCTTTAAGTATACATTTGAATGAAGCTCTAAAAAATTTTCATCGATCTTAACGATTTTATTCGATAGAATGCTAAAATGGCCCCATACCTAGAAATGTTAATATCTAAACACCGAATTCGAAAATGGAAAATGTGGGAAATTTATAAAATATTTTGTTTTGAATTCGTTATCAATTTTGTTGTAAAAAATCTTTGTTTTTTTTTAAAAATTGTTTTAAATATTGTCGTTGTCGGTTTTGTCATTCATAAGAAGCTTATAAAAATTCTCAAGGGCAGCTTTTTACATTCAAGTTAGATGTTGTCTTTGTTCCCCTAAATAAATACCTACTAAGCAAATTATTATTATGTAATACAGAATATTAATTTTCAATGATCAATATAACCGAGTAATGTGATTTATGGGTTGCATGTTTACCAGAGAGAATACCAAAGAGGCGAACATCACTTTTAACTTGTATACTATCGTTATTCCCATCTGTCCAAGAAAATGCACACTCCAATTGTTTATGCCCTCTGGATATGCCCTCTAGTGGATAAATTAGAAACTTGAGCGGCCAATGTTTCCTGTCTCAATCGGCAATCCCCATAACATACCCTTCGACCAGCAAGTAATCGCACTATGGTGAACAACTTAGATAGTAATGCTAGTAGGTTGAAATATTAAGCTCCACCCCTATCAGAGATCACAATACTCTGTTTATTGTTTTTACATTTTGATCCTGTTCTCACCGTTATTTAAAGTCCAATCAGTTAGAAACTTGCCAACATTTTGTGTATATTAATATAACTGCCATCTATCAAGTTAAAATTGTCTAGAAAATGTTTAGTATTCACGTAGAGTTGTTAGAAACATTATTAGCCGAAGGGTCTGACTATTGTTTATACATTTAGTCCTAGTTATCGCAGCCGTTTAATGCCCAGTTCGTATGAGTTTAGCTTGTTTTGAATAATGTGCCATCTATTAAGTTCAACGCACACTAAACTTGTTTCTAATCTTTTCAAAATGAGCGCTGTGGTCAGTGTTTATGTATAGAACTATAGTATTTTGTTCCTGTAACCACCGCCATTAAAAGCTCCTTTAGTATAGACCTTAAAAATTTTGTGTGGTAATAAAAGCAGATAAAAGTCAATAGTATATACTTACTTACACGCTTTCAGCACTCACGCTTATAGGCTTAATTTATTGGTTTATGAACGCTTATACTATGCACATGATAGATAAATAAACAAACGCTTATAGTTAGTATGATTTGGGTCTCACACTTCTGCTACCCTATCTAGAAAGAGAAAGCGTTTGTGGTGTCTATCGAGGAACTAAACTATCATCGTGCTTTGTTGTCAGCATACACAGCATCGAGATGAACACTAAAACCAACGTTTTGTGGCGCTGAAAGCGTGTAAGTCCCAAAACGAATACATTCAAAAGTTAAGAGCTTTTGTCCCTTCCTGTTTCCGACAAACGCACATGTTTATAAAAAATGACATTGTGCTTTGAAGTGATATTCTTAAGATACAAAATAATTTTATTTTATTTCAAGTATAATGTGTCATATTAAAAAGTTTTATTGAAATCAAGATTTGTAAAAGTCAAAACCGTTCTTCAAGTTTCTACTCTGTATTATTCTCTTTGATAATTCATACGTGACTGAAATATTAAAATATGATTTTATTCATAATAGAAAAGTACTTACCTCGTTAAGGAAAAATCACATAGATTATAGATTTTCAAAGACTTTTCAATCTAAATGAAAATGTTATTTTCTTTTAACTGGTTTGAATGTTGAATATAGTTATATTTATTACTTTATAGGTGGCGAATATATGACACAATGGTTTGAATTCTTGATTTTGTTTTGTTTTTGGACCATTTTTTGTAACCGATACTTACTTTTATTGTAACCGATCGAGCAGAAATTTTGCAAATGTATGTAATTCGGATGATTCGGAGTCAGGAGCAAGTCTTTTTAAGTACCGCGACCAATTTGATCTATAGTGCCTCCTTTCCTTCAAAGGTGTTCCAGGAGTCCTATGGTCTTGATAAACGTTAGGATATTCCTCGGCGACACCTCATTGATTTCACAGAATGTGAATTCCGGTCTCCTCCTCTTCATGGCCAAATTTGCAGATATCATTCTCTGTGAGATTGATTCTGTGCAGATCTGAGTGGTGAGTAAGTATCCTCAATTAGTTTCTTCCTACGCTCAGAGATCTTTTTCCATGAGAAGCTTTTTATAAGAGCCTTTGCATGATATTGAGTGTTTACCCAAGAACGGTTGGACTCTTGTACCGTCCATTCGTTTATTTTATATTTTATTGTGCTTTTCGGCACTCCAAGAAACGACTCTGACTAGCACCCATTCTGGATATCTCATCAGCCTTCTCGTTTCTATCGATTCCTGAATGTCCAGGCACTCCAGTGAGTCGATGCATTCCAGGACAATTTTGGAGTTTATTTCAGGTGAATCTAATGCTTTGAGTGCGGCCTGACTATCGGATAAAATATATATTATCGTTGAAGGTTCTCGATTGTACATACATCTATTTATGGCATACACTTCAGCCTGGAATATCGAAGTGTATTTACCAAGACTGTACCGGTTGTATTGGTATTCAGTATTTTTTTCAAATTTTTTCTAAATTTTGTATATGATAATATAAAATGAGTCACCAGCCAAGTAGCCGCGCTTGTTAAGGCGTTGTTTCTACTTGGAACTGGGAGGTTATGGGTTCGAATCCCGACACCGGTAGTTTGTCAATTAAATATCAATGGGGCGGTTGATTGACTAAACTGCCAGCGTATGGACAAGAACGAAATAACCGGCTGTGCTTATGAAGGTTTTCTGCAGTTTCCTTTCACGAACTCCAAATGAATATCGGCATAGTTCGTATCAGAGTCGGCTGCAGTCGCACACCTACCAATTCCTTGTCTGCATACGAATTCCTGATCCTTCACTCACATCATAAAAATGTAAAGTAAAAGTTAATAAAGGTTGAAAGTTAATAATGATGTGGGTGGCCTCTGTTATAGACACCGTCGTGTCTCAAAAACGGAGGTTAAACCCCATTATTATTATTATTAAAAAAAAAACAGATGAATTGAGAACCATCCTCCTGTTTGAAGTCGGGTTAAAAATGAGTCAAAATGAAATTCAAAAATATTGAATGTAATAAAACATTGATTGAAGTTAATGGCAAATATTTGATTAGTTATTAAAAAATATTTAATAACAAATAATAAACAAGCAGTGATTCGTATGATTCGTATATAGGTGGGATGCATTTTAAAAGCGACAAATCATCAAATAGTGAATCGTCAAAGCTTCACGTGGGACGACGCTTTGTAATTCTATGAATATGAATATGTTTATTTATTTGATAAGGCTTTTATTACAATTTAATTTCCAATATCAATTTAATATTCAATAAAGAAAAAATACGTTGCATACTTTTTACAATTATCTATTGAAAAATATGTAGCTTTTAGAGAGGATGTTACCAATTAATTTGAAAGCTTGTATTTCCGATTTTTTGCTTTTCTTTATAATGTATCAAAGAGGGTAATGGAGATGATTGAATGAGGGGTGATATCATCATATTGATAGATCTATTGCGTTCCCACCAATCAGGTACAGTTCAAAGAGATTCCCGGATAAAGCTTCCTTCCAGATCTGTCTACTTTAGAAAGTGCAGGATCTAGGAACTGAATGTTCGGTACGGACACGTGTTCTCAAATTGCCGCCGACTCTCCACAGAACTTATTGCTGCCATCAGTATCGAATCCCAGCTTCCGAGAATTGAGTTTACAATATCTTGTTATGAATGGTAACATATATTTTGGATCTTCTTCCAGAAGATTTTTGGATTGTCTCAGTCTTGGAAGAGATCTCCATCTCTTTTGGTTTTTTCTACCTTCCTGAACTCTTTTCAGGAAATGTGGTCTACAAGTTGGCAGAAAGATTTCTGTATGAGGTGTCGATGCTCCTTTTGCTGACTCATTTTCCTCTACTCCGGCATGTCTTGGCATCCAAAATAGTGTAAACTGGGGATATTTGGACTCTATTTAAAAATCAAATCAAATAAAAAAGTTTGGAATAAAAAAAAGAGTAAAGACTGATAAACACCATAAATGAGTTTAATTGCACACTTTTTCTTGCTAAATCGTCCACTATTTAATTTCGATGAGGGTAATCTGGGGATGTTTGGCCTTTATTTAATAAAATTATATAAAGCTTGACATACACCATATATGAGTTAAACTCGGAAATTTTCTTGCTAGGTCGTACCCACTATCTAACTTCGATGTGGGTAAACTGGGGATATTTGGATATATTAAAAAACAAAATGTTTATAATTTGGAGTTGGATTGAAAAAAGATTATAAAGACTGATAAACACCATAAATGAGTTTAATTTCACAAATTTTAAAATGACATTCAGATTTTTTTTAGTTTGTTTAAATCTGTGATATATAATACATACCATACATACATGTAAATAATTGTTAAAATATGGTAATATGGTAAATATGGTAATTATAAGTACATAAGTAGATAATGTTTTTGTTTTTTTTTTTCATTTCATTTTCATCACGATCTTTTTTTTTTTTTGATATTAATTTTAAATATGTTTAGTTTCATTAATAAGTTTTAAAAGTTTCATTTGTTTTTTTTTTTAATATAATTTAATAGTTTCAAATACTATATTTAATTATTGTCTGTTTGTTTTTTTTTTTGTTTGTTTGTATTTGTTGATGTTTTAATATTATAAATTCCTCGAAACAAAAAAATTTGTCAAAGTCATCATTAAGGCCCAAATGCGAAATGGCAAACGATTTTGTTTGATTTTTTAGTTTTGGTTGTGGTTCCAAGTATAATAGGTCTCAAAATAAGATATAAAAATTTGTTTTTTTAGGAGGAAATTGTCTATATTTTATATGGTTTTTGTTTGTTCTCTTTTGACATTCCAAATTGACTTTTAATTTTTAACATTTACCTAATTTTAATTAATAGATAGTTTTTTTTTTTTTCTTTAAATATATTTTAATTAATTAAATTAATTAGATCATTTCACAGTGTCATTATACAGTGTGTACCAGTCCCTGATTTACCTTTCAAGTCACAGATATATCACGTACAAAAGTATCAATTTTATTGTCCCGTCATCAAAATTGTTCTTCTAATCAAAAGACCCAATATGTGCAAATATCGGTTTTACAGACGATTGGATTTTTTAAATACGTATAATTTTTGTACCAAACTGGAGTCGACACAAAACGATTGAAAAATTTTGAAAAAAGGGCTCCTTTTTCAAATATTTAAAGTCGATTTGTACCGAATCTATTGGGTTTTCGACAAAAAGTGTTTCGAATAAAAGTTGTTTGTTATACAAATACCAGCAACTTTTATTCGAAATATTTTTTTCGGAATTCTACATGAATTCGATAAAAATCAAATTTGTTCCAGTTGACTGATATCGAAATTAGTTTGATTTTCGAAAGAAGTTGTTCGGAATTTCATATTGTTGCAAATCAATTGTACAAATTTTGAAAAAAAGAACATTATTCTCGGAGCCGATTGTACATTTTTAGATATGGAAGGTCAATATGGTCAATTTTTAATTTTGCCTTGAAATTAAAAACTGAATTTATTAAGGTCACTATTTTTAGCAAATGAATAGTCATTGACCCGAGTCTATTGATTAGAAAGAAGGTTATGTAATACCAAAACACCAAACTCCAACACCCTAACACCAAAAAAAAAAAAAGTTTAATGCCGTTGTCTGTGATATCAGAGATCTTCCACAAAGTATGCTATCAAAATTTGCACTCTTTTGCAGCTGTGATGACGCGTTGTAAAATAAAAGTTCCAAGAACTATTGCTAGAGATATTTGTGGAAGATTTGTTTGGGTAAATCCGTGACTAATTTGTTTATAAAAATTTGAACTAAATAACATGATAAATGATATGTTCGTTTTGCAAAAAACACTGTATAAATAATATCTATGCCCCAAAAATAGTGATATGTGGATCGAATAGCCAAGTTTTGGAGATCTAAAATAATTTAATATATTTATATAGTTTATCCAAAAATGATACTTTAAAAAATATATTTATGTAGAGTAAATAGTTTTTATATTTAGGGTTCCAAGTGTGAAATTCCAATAAATTCTTAAAATTTTAGTTTCCATACTTTTGTAGATTAGATGGAAAGGACTGTTGTACAGTTGTCAACGATTATTCGTACGAAACTAGAATATTGATTTACGGTATTTGTTTAGATTATGTATTTTGTTAAGTTACAAAAAAAAACCGCTCAATACCAACTCCAATAGAAACTTTGAATAACTTGGAAAATTTTGCCCTTTTCTCTGACGATTACGAAAATTCTCAACTATCAAGATGGCAGTAGTGAAATTTATATAAATTAGGGTATATGAGGGTCAATATTATTTTGAAACGGTAATCTAAGGTTTTTTTTTTTTCCTCAAAAAGTAGATGAAAAATAGAAAAATAATATCCGTTTGAAAAATATAAGTGAACCCTTCCTTCGTAAACCCAATTTGATTTAGTTAGGGTCTTACAAAATTTTTCACCGATCTAGTTCTGGTACAACTGTAATGCCCTTTCCATTTAATCTATTAAAAATTTTGATAAATATATATTATGATCTTTTCTACGACCTAAATTTTACCGTTTTTTTTTTTTTTTTTTTTTGAAAAGTTAATTTTACTGTTTATTGTCTGAATTAGAAGCACAACGTTATTTCCTCATTTTCAACTAATGTTAAGACCTAGCTTTATAAATAGAATCATGGTCACCATGAATTTCGTACTGAAATTTTGGGAGAGTTAAAGGGCTCATGAAAAAAGGATTTGCAAGTACGAATTCCATGTTGGTAATCCATGATTTTGTAGCAGAATTCACATTTGAACACTTGTGACTGTTCAAAGTTTCTGTTACAATTTTGAACCGATTGCCGGTTGCAATAAATTATTTCACTAACATACCAAGAGCCCATGCCAAGATTGCCTCCCTAACCGAGTACCCTCAATATGAGTAGTAAATTAATAAGTATACATAGAGCCGTCTTTCGTCGAGGGCAATGGATCGTCCTACAGTTGAAAAAATGGAACTTAAAATTATAAAACATCCAAATGAAATTAATATGGAATGGTTGTATCGATATCTGTAAGCGGGCTATTATCACTACTAATTCCCTAGTCTACATACATATTCCTTGCCCTATAGGATTCAGTCAAAAAGCCCTAGAAAGGCATACTTGCCAGGCTTTGATCTCCTCCCCAATACTACATGGAAGGGTAGGGATATATGTGTAGTTTCATAATATATTGGTCGCCCTTATCCTATCTTATGCAAACTACCCCGGTGATCGGTTTGAAAGAGTGGTTAATCGGAATCTTACTTCCGTCATCGAAAACCCTTACGTTTTTTTTTTTTAAATGAAAGTTTTTATCTTGAAACATGAAAATAAAGGTCGCCCATTGCAAAAATAGTGCTAAATATTAGGACGACCGAGTTTGATATGATTATTTTTGCCCCTTGTGTCATGACATTACATTACCTCCGTCATGACTGATGTAAGGTTTCGCTTAACCACTCTTTCAAACTGGTTGGTCGGGGTAGTTTTCATAAGATAGGGTAAGGGCAACCCATATATTATGAAACTACACATATTTCTCTACCCTTCCATGTAGTAAAGAGAGGCCATTCTCCCTTCCATGAAGAGGAATTCCAATGCCTGGCAACTAGGCTTTTCTAGGCCTTTGTTATCGACCCCTAAAGGACAAGGAATTTGTATGTAGACAGATATCGATACAACCATTCCATATTAATTCCATTTGAATGTTTTATATGAAAGTTCCATTTTTTTCGACTGAAATTATCCTAATTACAGTAATTTGCACAGGATTGACTTAGGACGATCGATTGCCTTCGCAAGACGATTATGTATACGAATGAATTGATTGCTCGCATTGAGGGTGTTCGATTAGACAGGCAATTTTGGCATGGACACGTGGACTATAATATTCAGTACAGGGAATTTGTTAAGTTGCTTCCGTTATTTAAAAATGTGATGATTTCACAAAATCTGGCCACTAATTTAAGGATATGACTTAAAATTAACAATTATTAACAATTAATCACGCCAGATTTTCATTTTACTCTAACAATTTTTCATTTATATTTTTAATATTTTTTTGTACAAAGCTTTTTTTCTTTTTAGTAAAAGTCATAAAATATTTTCATATATTTTTTTTTAAGGATTTTCATAATTTTTTTGTTTGTTTTTAAAGAGTTTGTAAATAATTTTTTTTTTGTTTTTTGTTTTTTTTTTTCATGATATGTGGAGAATCTTAACGGAATATCGATATGATTATGTTCAAAAAAAGTAGTTTTTTTTTCTTCCAAAATATTTAGACAGTTTTTCCCATACATTTTCATTTTGGATTGGGGTTTGTTTTTTTTTTTTTAAATTTTAAAAAGCAATTACACTTTAGCAAGAGAGATTTTTTTGGTTAGAGTCTCCGTGTGTCACAACGATTGTTAATTGACAAATATTCATAATAATTGATAAATCGTGTTGCAAGTCGTGTCTTTTACCACGCTGTCAAATCAATTTTTTTTTTTGCACTGTGAGAAATCAAATTGGTAATCTAATATCATTTAAAAATCTGTTACAACCTTGGAAAGAACATGATTTCATTATTGTATAGGCGGGGGGAGGGGGAGCATAGTGTGAGTTAAATTTCAATGTTCGGAGCCTGAGTATTTGGTCGCCATCTTGCCAAATGTGTGTAAATAGTTTTTACATTATATCTTCATAACCGTACATGCTACAAAAAATTTATTAAACAATTTTTTGTTCGAAATTGACTTCTGTATAAATTGACTTCAGATACTTTTTGCCCTAATGTGGATAATTAAAAAGTTTTCAATCTTAGAACATAAAAATTTGTCAATTTTGTTTTAAGTGCTATATAATTTTTTTTAGTTAAATTTAATCCCCAAACCATATCACATTTTATTACGAATGAGTTTTGGTTTTCTCATTTCCAATTTTATTGATTTTTATGCGAGTTTTATTATTGATAAAGTTCACTAAGGACCTCATTTCTCTCAATAAATGCGATCTTTGAAAATCCATAGATGATGTGCACTTTCATCCCTTCGCAGCTGCTTATAAGTCCTTAAAAATCAATAAAATTGGGAATGGATAAATAAACCAAAAGTAATTCGTTAATGAAATTCTCTACAAAAACCATGTGGTGTGGTTTTTGGGCATTTTGACCCAAAAAAAACGTTCTAACATTTTAAACAAGTTCTGCGGCTAATAACTTTTTAATTATCCATATTACGATAAAAAGTGTCTGAAGTTAACTTGTACAGAATTTGATTTCGAACCAAAGACCTCAGAACAGTTTTGTTCGTAACATGTACTGTTACGAAGATATAGCGCAAATACTATTTACGCACATTTTCCAAGATGTCGGATTGAATGGGAGTGGGGGTAGTCAGACCCCAAAGTTTTCATTTTACACTCATATTGAGAGGCCTCTTACACAACAAATAAATAAAATCACGTTCTACCCAAAATAATGATGCATTCATCATTCTTCCAGCGGTGGTTTTACGAAGTTAAATAAGCGTGGCAACAGACACGACTTTGATATATATATTTTTTTTGTTAAATTTCCAATTTAGCAAATAGTTTTTTTTTTTTTTTCGTTGGCTCTATTGAAAATAATTTTATCTTTAATATTTAATAAAAGCATTTTGAGAAAAGGCTGCATAGTATTGTATATATTTATATATATATATATATTTTTAAACTTAGAAAATATTCTAAATTCTAGATCAGTTATTCTCAATATGTGTGATTTTGTGGTGCTCTAGAAATGGATCCGTCCATATATGTACAATGTGAGATCTGTGTGTTTTAGGATCGATTCCCGAATTCTCTACACATATGCATCGTAAAAAGGGTTTAATTTGTCTACAACAATTCGTTGAAAAAAGGGCAGCCATAAAATTGATTACATACAAAAATATTTCAAATTTCCCCCCACAAATCAATCAGTTAGTTTCGGTTATGTTGGTAATATGTATTAATATCACAAAAATGTTTTTTTTTTTTTTTTGATTTTTTGAAGCATTTGAGTTTTGATAGATCTAAATTAGTTCTAGTATTGAGAATCACTGATCTACTAACGCTCTAATATAATTTTTAAGTTATATAAGTAAATACTTTTCCATAAAAGTTTTTTTTTTTTTGGAAAAGAGTATATAGTTTTTAATGCCCTAAAAAGCCATTCAAGTCAATAGGTTTTTTTTTGATTGTGTTTAATGTATGCAAATTTTTTTTGCGGTTTTTTTTTCCGTAAAGCCCTACATCTTAAATTTGGATGAAAATTTGTTTTTAGTAGTTTTGTTTTGTCAGGTACATTCAGAGGTTTGGTTAGCGACTACTTTTTTGTTTGTTTAAATTTAGTTTACTAGATTTGTATCAACATGCGCACCAAAATAATAATAATTACAATTTTTTTTCTGGCCAATTTTTGGATTTCCATTAATGTTTACAGGACATTTATTTTTTTTTTTTATTTGTTTGGTATCAAGATAAAAATTTTGATATTTTTTTTTTGGGTGGAATGGAGAATGCCTTCTTTTTGATTTTTTTTGGAAAATATTTACAATTGTAAATAATATTTATATGAATTTTTGGAAAAGTGGATTCAAATTTGATTGTCCCTGTCAATTTATAAGCTCGCATCGTTATCCTGAAATTTTAAATCATAGTTTTGAATATAACATACATATATATATATATATATATACAGATTGTATTATAAATCATTTTATATACGAATTACCGTATAGCATGTGTATTAACAAAATTCGATATGCGCAAGCTGCGTCAACTCAGCGAATTTCCTCAGAATAAGTATGCGTCATCTCTGGTGGAAATCGATCTGAATTAACTTTTATCTTATTAATGTTGATTAATGATGACATGGGACCGCTAGAATAAATACATTTTCCATGTAGACTCTCTAGTGGTCACAATTTTACTCCTTTCAAAATGAAATATCATATCTGATTGACTTTTGGTATTTGAAAGACCAAGTTCGTTTAATCAGTAGAATCGGCCAAGGGGAATGGAGGGCTTAGAGAAAGAAGAAAACACTAAATATAGAATATCTCCTTTCCCTCCTACGTTCTTTGATTTTGAAAAACCAAATTTAATTCGGATCGAATTAAACTGTGACCGCTAGAGTGGCTGAAAGTCTATGACTATTATCTGACAATAGTCAGTTTTGGTAGCTGAGATGCTGATACTAAAAACTATATCACCTAGTTTTAATTAATTTAACATTGAAATAAAATATTTCTGCAATGTTAATACATATTGTATAAAATGATTTGAAAATACAATTCTGTATATATATTTTCGGGAATTATTACGGGATTTTAAAAACAGTTCTATATAGAAACTCTGGAAAATTTATGGAAGTTACTATGGAAAAATGATTTACTGAAAAATCGTTCATGCTTGAGGAGATTTTCGTTTTGTTTGGGTTCAAATTATCCTAATGATTTTTATCGAAATACGTGGCAAACAGGATTTTTTTTTATTTGACAAAATTGAATAGCAAATTTTTGTCCCCAATTTTGGATAAAAATTTTTGTTTTAAGCTAAACGGCACGGCATTAAAATTCAAAATAATTAATTAGAATTGTATAGATTATAAACTATTTCTTATACCGGCAAATAAACTCCCATTTTAATCCAAATTTTGCGTATTAAAAATTTTTCCAAAATTTGAGAAAAAATGGTTTGTGCCCTAAAAATTTGGATTTAACTGATCAGGATGAAATTCTACATCAATATTCATATTTTCTACGAACTCGGATTTGAATGGCAAAAATATTTACCATTTAGGACTAATATGGAAAGGAAAAAGGATAAATTTCTCTTAGGAATTTATAAATATTAAAAAATAAATCAACTTACACTAAAATCACTGTCAAAATACGAATTATCCTCGTCCAAATTTTGCTTATCATAAAATCGTGAATTAGCAGAACGTAACATAGAAGCGGGGGGTGCAACTGGATCTGGGAATGTTAAAATAGGTGCATTATTATTAGCATCCCCTTGATCGTATCCAACCATCATGTAGTCACGCATTGAGGCCTCATCGTTCATGATATCCTCATCGGGATTGGTTTCGTAGGCGTATTTAGATGATGCATGTCTACGTGAATTCATGTCCCCACCAGAGGATGCTTTTAGAACCGCAGCTCGAGCAGCCATCTCCTCAGCCAAACGTTGTTGTTGTAATTCACGAGCTCGTTCAGTGCGAATTAATTCCTAAAAAGAGATTTTTATTTGTTCAGTTCAATGTTTTGAGACTTTTGGGACTAGCCGTACTTTTAAGTGTTGGAAACTTCCACTATGGGGTGTTTGATTAATATTTCGACCAACATAGCCGCCAGATAATCGGAATTGTGATGGACGACGATTTGAAGGTCCGTTATTCATTAGGAAACCATTACGTGTTGAATCCCCATACAATCGGATCACTTCCTCCATGGCTCTATTACGTTCTGGATGACTGATAACACGGGCACGCGGTGCTTTGTGAACAACACGACCATACACTGGTCGATATCCACCACGATATCCAACACGCATTCTATGTCAAAATATGAGACTCTTTAGGATCAGACCTTTACGCCGATTAGTCTAATAGCTGTCAGGCCAAAAAATATGTTGCAAGGAAATTTTTCAACATCCCTTAAAGTTGACGAACGGTTATTTTTTAATATCCCCTATAACGAGGAATTTTAATTTTATTGCCAAATTTGTCAGAAATAGAGAATTTTCGACCAAAAGTTGTGAGTATTTTTGAAATAAAATTGTCAGCATTCTTGAGGCTGTTAGTGATGGGAAACGATGATTTTTGGTGAATTTTAAGGGATATTTGTGCAAATTTCAAAGTTTTAATGATTTTTTTGGCCAGACAGTTCGTAAACTTACCCTCCTAGACTACGTGACCGTGCATACGTGTCGAATGGTGCTTGCCAAACATTATTTATGAATGGATCTCTATACGATGGAATTTCGTTTGTTATTTCAGCAGCACGCGATTGTCGTTTCGAGAAACGCCACATGGCTCGTAATTGATCACAACTCGGTTCGCCGGCTATATTATCATCTGCTGATGATTTGGCATTTAACACTTCACCAGCGAGGACAGCACTCGCCGTATTTGAGCCTGGTATTGGACCTGGCACTATTGTACCAGGACGTGGTCGGGCCAATGTTGTATTTATGCATACCCATAAAAGTACACAGACGCATAAAATGGTCCGACCATGAAACATCTACAAAATCGAATTTTGCTGATTAGCAAAATGTAATTCAGGAACTAGTGACTTCTGGTGGTAGCTTTTCACACCAAATGACATTAAAAACAAATGGAAAATAGACATCTAAAAATAATTACGACCATTTTCGTAGCAAGTTCGAAAACATCTCTATAAACGATTTATTTTCAAGAAGGGATTGGTCGATTCTAGGGGCCTAAGGGCCGACAGGAATTTAAAGAGATGTAAAATTTTCAATCTTTTGAATTTTATGACGAATTTTAATAGAACTGAATGAAATAAATAAGAAATGAACAATACAAATTTTCGATATAAGTGTTAGTTTTCGAGGTATCGAATCACCAAAAATTTTTAACAATCAAAATATACCCAACGAAATAAAAAATTCGATACGCAGGAGCTGCTTCAACTTTAGCGAATTTCCTTAGAACACATAAATCACTTTCTAGCGGTCACAATTTTAGTCTGATCAAAATGAAATGTCGTTTATGATTTTAATATTTGCATGGTCAATTTTATTAATAAATGACATACGTCAAGGGAAAAGGGGGGAATAAAGAAAGAAAAAAACACAAAATATAAAATATCTCTCTTAATATTAGAACAATCGACAAATACGTAAGGAATAAAGTTGTAGAAAATCATGTTTGCTACAATTTATCACCTTAACATTTTTGTGTACAGAGATATTAAGGAATTTAATTTTCAATCTTAAATCGTCAATATTTCTGTAAATATTAGTGTAACAGAATAAATGATAAGTAACAAAATTATAGTAAAACTTAGTACCTACAACTTTACTTCATATAAATTTGAGATATGTCAAATTTTGTGTTTCCCCCTCCATATAAACCACCTTTTCCCCTTGTTTGATTTTTACCATTACCGAACTTGAACTTTTTAATACCCAAAGCGCTTCAAATACCAAATTTCATTCCAATGAGATTAAAATTTTGACCGCTAGAGCGATTACAGACACACACACACACACATATATATATATATATATATATATATATATATATATATATGTCCATAGATATAGATAGGTAGGATCGATGGACATTTGAAGAAAGTTTTGCAAAATTTCTTTCAGGAAATTCGTTAAAACTAACAGACATATTCAAAAATTTGTTTGCTTTTTCATTGAATATTGTTGTTCATTCCGAAGTGTATTGTCATTGAATAATGTTATGCCACAGTGATTACTTTTAGATGGCTTTATTTATGAAATATAATATTAATATGCAATATGTGATGATATGCATATTATAGTTTTATTATTTGAAAAACAATTTGTGATATAAAGTTTAGTTGAGTGTGTTGTAAATGAAGTTTGATGAGGATTATCATAATCTGGGTGGCGCATGCAATACATGAACAAGCCATCTCTAAGTCTATAACTGATATATTAGCATGCATACAATACGGAGGATATTCGAAACTTGAATGTTCAACAATTTGTTGAAGGTAGCTCCAGCCAGCATCAAATCATTTTTCGACAGATTTTGTTCATTTTTTTGCACAGGCTAAAAATAACGTTTTCTAATAAATTCCGAATTTTTGACCGTTTAGAATACGAGATCATTAATAACAAAGTAATCATTCTCTCTCATTAGAAGCATGTAAAACTTCATGCCTGTCCATCTATTATCTGGTGTATTAAAAAAAAAATTCGTTACGCAGGAGCTGCTTCAACTTAGCGAATTTCCTTAGAATACATAAATCATTCTCTGGTGGTCACAATTTTAGTCTGATCAAACTGAAATGTCGTATATGATTTTAGTATTGGCAAGGCTAATTTAATTAATAAATGACATACGTCAAGGGGAAATGGGGGCATAAAGAAAGAAGAAATCACAAAATACAAAATATCTCTCTTAATATTAGAACAATCGAAAAATGCGCAAGGAACAAAGTTGTAGAGAATCAAATTTGCTACAATTCATCACCTTGTCATTTTTGCTCAAACTCTAATGTGTACAGAGATATTGAGGAATTCAATTTTCAATCTTAAACCGTCAATATTTCTGTAAATATTAGGGTAACATAAAAAATGATAAGAAACGAAATTATAGTAAAACTTAGTACCTACAACTTTACTTCTTATAAATTTTTCGATTTTTCGAATATTAAGGGAGATATGTCATATTTTGTGTTTCCCCTTCCCTCTAAACCCCCCTTTCCCCTTGTCCGATTTTACCCATTAACGAACTTGACCTTTTGAATACCAAAAGCGTCTCAAATATCAAACTTCATTCCAATCAGATTAAAATTGTGACCGCTAGAGCGATTACAGACACATATATATATATATATATATATATATATATATATATATTTATATATATATATATATATATATATGTATATATATATATATATATATATATATATATGTCCATAGATATATATATATAAATTTTACAGATGGTGTTTTTCGACATCTACTAGGTAGGATCGATGGACATTTGAAGAAATTTTTGCAAAATTTTGAAGTCGGTACGAGACCAATAGCTCTATTTCCTTTCAGGAAATTCGCTAATACTCGACAGAATTTAAAAAAAAAAAACCTAGGAGAGTAAAGATAAATATTTATTAAATAAATTTAAAAAAAAAAAAATCACATTTTACGATTTTGTTTACGAAATATAATAGTTAAAAATTTTTTTTTTTCAAAATTACATTAAGTTGTGTATACATTTATCTACGTGTTGTGAATGTGTGTATATGTATTTGTTTTAGAATAAAAGCAAACCGGTTTGTTTGTGCTGATTATACAAGACAGTGCTGGAACTATCTTAAAAGGCTTTTTATACGACTACACTCATCGTACGATGATACTGATATAATATTTACAATTCACTGAAATATACATAAATTTTTCTTCGTAATATTTTCACAAATATATTTATTTTTTGTAGAAAATGTAAATAATTTGAGAGCTGGTAGACATTTTACAAAGAGTTTTCATTTTTTTTGTTGCAATATCTATGTACACATAGAGAAAATATAAGTTTATTAATATTGACTGGATATAAATGTTTAGGGCTGTTACGAAATACGAATATTCGTTCAATAATTACACTTAAGAGGGTCACTTTTGAAAGTATGTATATTTAGATACTACTACCTTTAAAAATATTTCCCTAAAAGGTAATTTATAAATTTTGATAAATTTACAAAGATATTGTCATTTTAAACAGGTTTCGCACCGGCTCACATCGTACTTTAAACGCGTTTTTCTCGAAACTACTTTTTTCAAGGTGATCGATATGATATTTCGAGTTCTATTTATTCAATCGTCTTGAAATTTGGCATATATTTTCAATCCATGTTGATTTATGGAAGAGGCTACAGAAATTGCGAAATTTTCAGTTTTATATTTAAAAAAAAATTTAATCAAAATTTGCCACAATATCTGAAATATATAGAATGCCTTTTAGTGTGGGGACTCAAAAATCCGCAAACCCGACCCCAACTCGGGGTATGAACGATGAAGTGAAAGATTGTAATAGTTAGTTCATCGACCATAATATCATAATACAGATGACAATAGCTGTTTGATTTCGGTATTTAGTGGCATTATCAGCACAACCAACTGTACTTTGGCAGAACTTAGTACCAGTTGCCCGGATCACATCGAAGCGGGGATGTACTTCAAATTTATATTAAAAGGGAATCCACCAATATTGATGAAATTTTTATGAATTTTTAGAATTCATTAGTCAAAATTTTTAATTTTTTTTTTATAAGCTGTATAAAATATTAATATTAGTTCGTTATAAAAATATTAACAATTGTTTTTACTAACAAATTGTTTATTAAAAAATTGTCAAATACCAATTAAAAGTTTTGATAGTTTACAAATGGATCTTGGATAAATAAATTTTACGAATTGGTATAGATTCATAAAAATATATTCACTAAATTACAAAATGTTGTCCAACAGTGTAAAGCTTGAATATATGAATGGAACCATGGAACTTTCTAGTCACAGATAGGGAAGTAGAATAGACATTTTGAGAGTGAACATGTTGTATTGTAGAAATATTTAAGGATGATATTAAAGGGTAAGAAATTGATTGGCATCTGACATATATAAAATAATTCATATTGAATATGAATCGAGCAAAGTAAATATTGATCTTGTACCAACAATTGCCTATACGAAACAAATAAACAAGTACATATAACAATTCATATGTAAATATGCATTGAACATATCACTGAGTTATTTATTCATGTACAAGGTTATTTTATGGTTAGTTCCGACTTTGTAACCTCTGTCCGTATGTCTGTAGACACGATAACTCAAAAACGAAAAGAGATCAAGAACTAAAATTACGTGTTTGTGCTCAAAAGTAAAGTCAAGTTCGTGAATGGGTAATATCGGAGAGTGCTCCCCCCACGTAAGGAGGGAAAATATCCATCATTGAGATTTAAAGATAAAAAAGGTTCCTTTTTTTATTAAAAAATAAATAACTTTAGTTTGAACCTTTTTTTCCAAAATTCAGTATCTATCGGTTATTTAATTAATTAACTCTGTAAGTTGTAATTATCACTTGTTTTTAATTGATTTGTATATCGAATCGATTTCCAAAATCGACTGAATTGTACTTTCGTGATCAAAACGTTTCTATAGTCGATTTCAATCGAATTCATTCGTTTGGGAAAATCATTAGTTTCATTCGGTTCTCGAAAGAATGTTTCATACAAAAGTTGTTCCTTACGGTCAACTTTTGTGTATGAAACATTTTTTCTAAAAGGAAACTGCAGAAAACCTTCTCAAGCATAGCCGGTTACTTCGTGCTTGTCCATACGCCGACAGTTTAATCAATTAACCAACCGCCTCTTTTTTTTTCTTAATATTTGACAAACTGCCAATGTCGGGATTCGAACCCATAACCTCCTAGTTTCCAAGTAGGCATACTCCGCGGACATAACGCCTTAGACCGCTCGGCCACTTGGACTGTTGACTTTCGCATTCACACAGAATGTGAATCCCAGTCTCCTCCTCTTCTCCTCTTAGTTGTAAACGCTCAGAGGTCTTTTTTCATGAGAAGCTTTTTATAAGAGCCTTTGCATGATCTTGGCCTTGAGTATTTACCCAAGAACTTGTGTTGGACTCTTGTACTGTCCATTATTTAATTTGATATTTTATTGTGATTTGTGGCACTTCACTCTGGGTCGTTTAGTGGAGCACTAGCACTAATACATTCTAAATGATGCGTCAGCGCCCGTACTAAATTCAACAAGTACTAAACCAAATAAAGCTATCGAATAATGACTAGAATCGTCTCGACTATAGATTGCAGTCGTGTACCAACAATAATAAAAATAGATTAAAATTGATTGGTACACTAATTTTCATTAAAAGTTGGTATTTTGTTTCTCAATGTTTTTCCAATCCTTTAATGAATTTGTATTTCCGGTACCCCCTAAAGTGAACATTTCCAAATATCTAATGAATATTTCAGCTTGAATGATTTATCAGGTCAATTTTGTCAGTTCAACAAGGGTTAGTTTACTCAAGTTAGAAGTGGTTGCAGGGTGCTTTTTATTTTGTTATCAGTTCAATATATATAGTTGACTGTGAAGTGATAGGTGTGGGCGAGCATGTAATATGAGTCTATTATCTCTCTTGTTATTATGTTTTTAAGTTCAACTGATGTGGTCTGTAACTGTTGATTTATAAAAATAAATATAGCCATCCATATAGGCAACTTTATATACATTGATGTAATACACTGTGTATCAATGAATTGTGGATATTTTTAAAGTATGAAAATTACAAATATTGTGGTGTTCAAACATATATATATATATATATATATCGCCTTGATTTATAGTTGATTCAATGGGATTACAAAAATGTATAAAAATCGACCTCAATGTACACAGTATATACATGGAGAAAATCGATCGACAAAACTTTTATTCAAATTTAAAATATGAAATAATCTGATAATGAAAATTTAAACCTATGTGTGTGAGAGAGAGAGAGAGAGAGGTAGGGTAGGGTGGGGTTGGTTAGTTTGTTTTTAAAATTATTTTAATAAATTATTTTATAAAAATTATCGATTTTAATTATCAATTTTTAATTATTTTAATATTTGTCTGGGGAGAGGTAGATAGAGATGGGATTTTTGAAATCGTAATTCAAAATTGAATCATTTGTGTCAGGTATCGAATTCTGATACAGAGAATAAAATAGATTTTTGAAAATGAGTTACTCATATTGTATCAAAAAAATTTAATTCGGGGCGATGGAACATGCTAAAGTCAGTAGGGCATTTCTCGAGAGCTTTCGGATTGGGGGTGGTGTGGAAAAACTACAGACAATTAGCTCAAATAACCCTGTAATCATGAGACGAAAATAAATCCTAGAGGGCTTTCTACGTTTAAAATCAAAGCACACTTAAATCCCGAAGAGGAGGAAACATCCACATAATCTTTAATGCGAATCTCTCGGTTACAACAGATATTCAGTGTTCAAGATATTCGGTGCATCTCACCCCGAATGTATGAACCTTCGGGAAAATCTGAATCGGGAAGCGAATCTCGTCAGACTGAAGTGGAGGGGAAGCTCAATGGGCCATAAAGTCGACGTGAAATATTTCTTATAAATCCCAAGATATATCTATCTATCAATCTATCACTCAGTTGAGATTCTTTGACGGCACCTCATTAAAAATTCTTTTAGAAAAAATGGCAAATAGATCAGTAAAAATTCACCATCCCTGGGGCTTAGTGAATGTAGCTCTCATGTGAAGATTCCCTTACATCGTAGAATCTACGATGGGAAGTAAATGTCACCCATTTCAGATCTCCCCTTACCCTTGTTTCCTATATTGGGAAAATAAATGTTGAAAAATATGAACACGGTTGATTTGTTGCATCTTACTAATCGGATACGTCTGTGAGTTTGTTCTTTTGTTTATATTATAATAAAGCATGACAGATGCAAGGATAGATAATTATTATGCATACAAATATGATGATGTAACTAACTAACTAACTAACTAACTAACTAACTATAAGATGAAATATTGTCATAAGCAGTACAGCCAGCATTCAACAAATGAAATTAAGACGCACGAACGACGCACGAGCCACGAAGATTCACTTGATAAGTTCAACCCACCATAGGAAAAGAATGTCATTGTCAACTACAAAACATCTATTACGAAGATTGAGAATAGTATATTATTTACGTAATTAAGAAGAGAAGAGAAGAAAATAAAAGAATATAAAATAAATTAATTTACATTTGAAGAATGTACGTAAATAATCTATTCTATATGTTTGTTGCATAATATGTAAATAGAAAATTCGAATTGCCACCGAATGCATTTCAAAAACAATTTATCAAATAAATTGTGGATATTATATAAAGGGCTTTAAATTATTTTAATAGATGTTTCACTGTCATATCATAACTATGGACTAGAATTGTTATCATCATACAAATGGTACACAGAGTTCACACAATCTTCAATCCATACTATACGTGTTTTGTTTTTATATGTGCAAAGTTTTCAATCGATTGTTTTATGGAGCAAGTTCAGTATTATTTTTATATCCGGTATATATAATATGTACGCAGGGTATATTAAGTTTAGTTCCGTTTTTTGTAACGGTTGAAACAATTGATCGCAGAAAAAAAGTTTTGGTATAGGTGTACATAATTCTGTCCGTCCTTCCGTCAACACGATAACTCAAAAACGAAAAGTGAAATTTTGTATGTGTGTTCTAGAAGTAAAAAACAAGGTCAAGTTCGGGCCGAAATTGGACCATTTTGGGCAAAATAGGCAAAACAGTCCATCCTTGAAATCGTAAGAGATAGAACAAAAAGACAAAAAATAAACAACTTTTGAAAGAAACTTTTTAAACAAAATAAATTTAGTATATATCGGGTATTTAAGCAATTAACTCAGTTAGTTGTTATTTTCAGTTGTTTGATGTAAGCTTTTAGTTATAACAAAATTGAGAAGATTTCTATTTGATGCAACTTTTTATTCAATTTTAAATGGAAATTTATATGTAAGTGCACTGTTAGCGTATGTATGATACCTCCTTTCTTGTGATTGGTATAATTTGACGTGAAGGGAATTATAGATATGTTAAAAACTATGCGATTGATAACTTTTTTTAATGCGATTGAAAAATTTCACGAGTAAAAACGGGCTATCACAATAACATAATAATAATTATGACACGCACCACATTAGCAACAAACAACATATCTCTGAATCCATATCCTAGAGATAGTTACGATTAGCTAATTTATACTGATGATGACTACATTGTAGTCGAAATACGTATTTATAAATTACAAATAAATGTTCTGGAAATTGGGGCAAAATTTGAAATGTAAAAAATGTTTAAATTGTATTTTTAGGGGGTATTCTCGGGGGGAGAACGATAATTTCGGCTTATCTTAGGGCATAATAAAAGAAATAGATATTTATTATAATAAAAGAAGTTGATATTTAAGCTTTTTACATTCGTTACTAAGATGTTGCCGATGGGAAATCCTATCGGGCACATGGCTAGTAATTTGGTAAAATTATACTTTGAATATATACGGAACGTTCTGTATATATGGTATTATGCACATTGAACCAAACTAATCACCTTGTATATTTAAATTGTACTCGAAAAATATACAATATTAGTTTAATGCAGCGTGGGTGATTCATTTTACCTGACATATCTTTTATAAGCGGATTATTATGTTTATGAATATATAGGTATGCAATGTGGTGCTGTTTACACTCCATCAACCCACTCCAAATCAAATTCTATTTAACTGTTCTCACTAACCATTTAACACTCTCCCTCTTTACAACCCCACCTCGTTCAAACACTTTTTATATACCAATATTAAATTAAAAAAAAACACATTAATAAAAATAAATGTTTTTATTTCGCTAAACTGTAAATATTTGATTAATGAAAATGGAATTTCCATGAATGCATAATGGAAAACCAATAAATGTACGAGCGGTGAACAAGTTAGTAATTCATTTATTCTGTTTTGATTTGCAAACAAATGATTATCATCGTATAATTGTTTATGGCATTGACAGTACAGTTAATAGGGAAGCTCGCTACTATTATCCGCATTGCATTAAATTACAGGAGTTATTTAAAAAAAAATTAGGTTCAGTATCACGCACTGAATGTAAATGAACAAAATCCTTACAAATTTCGACCCCGGAAGTGCCGCCAATTTGGAGAAAAATTTTATCGGCCTATATCTCCATTACCGTGCACTTTAGGCTAAAAATGGTAATAACCTTTCTTGTAGATAATTGAATTTTATTGACTTTTGACCGATATCTCTTCTGTGAGATATTTTAGAGGTTTCTTCTTGCGTCAAATATTATTAATATCAATTCTTTGTACTGCTTAGAATTAGCCAAAAATGATTTTGATATTTTAAAAGTTGATATCTCAAAACCGACTGATCAGGATGTGAGACAAACTAAATAATAGGGAATATGCATGAAAATTTTTTTTCACATTTATTTTCAGAATATGAAAATACTGTTAATACTGTAATAATATTTAAAAACGAAATTAAAATCCGACAAATATCAAGGAAGTTATAAGCTTTTAAAAATTATTATCTGTCTCTTTCTTGCAAAAATACTAAAAACGGAGTTTTACGTGTATTTTAAATGGTGAAAGTGTAATATGACGTCACATAACATATCAAGAGGGCTATCACCCTCTTTATCTAATCGGGAATTTCAATCATTCATATCTCTCTTATTTTTAATGTTATTTAAAAAGTAATTTTACCTTGATATTTGTCAAGTAAACATGCTTCAATTCAAGTGAAAAAAAATTTTCATGCATATTCCCTATTACATTTTAAATTTTTGTCCCAATTCCTAGAACATTTATTTGTATTTTATAAATACGTATTTCGACTACAATGTAGTCATCATCAGTATGAATTAGCTAATCGTAACTATCTCTGGGATATGGAGTCAGAGATATGTTGTTTGTTGCTAATTTGGTGCGTGTCTCACCAAAGAATTGGGGCAAAATTTGGAGTTCTCTTTGATTATTTTAATTATCTTTATAAACTAAATAATATTAGATACGCCTCTGTCTACGAAACAAAAGCGTGTACAACATGTTTGTGTAAAAGATTGATGAATGTTGGTGAATATTTGTGATACTTGTGCGTTATTTTGGTTGAGAGCTTTTAAAGCATCTGATAACGTATTTACTATTGCTGTCCTTTTAAGTAGAGAACACAAACATATCGATAATGACAATTTGAATCGACAGTTTGAATAGGTACTTCGTCTAAGCTATGTAATAATTCGTATTGAACGTAAAATTAGTAGTTAAATAAATTTTAATTACTAATGAATGGAAGACCGTATCCTTAAAATGTGTGCTAGTATCCTGAATTTATGGATTAAATCTCACTAGTGCGTATACCGAATTGAAATAATTTTCATATAATTTTGAAGATCTAATTTAAAATTACAGATTTACAAGTTTCAAAATTCTATAAAAATAAAATAATTTAAAGTTGTTTGAATAATACCATTTGATTATTGTGTGAGTGTATAGACAGTTTTCACTGTACATTTGAGTAAATACATAAATATATAACTAGTACTACTCATGCAATAATAAAAATAACGTGCAATTATTTCAAATGAGTGAATAACAAATGTTTCAAAACAAAGTTGTTGATAAATAAATAACAATTGTTTTCATTTAAAGAATAAAAATAAATATGGAAACAGTTTTTATGAAAATATTTTGATCCAAACAATTTGAAACAACATTTTATTTACAGTTGAACAATATACATTTATAAAAATCGGTCCATTATATAGATATTAAAGGATCTTCAATACACTTGCAGTTATATATAAAGGATATATCAGGACTGTTCAGATATTCTGTAAGGTATTTTTGAATAGTCTCTTAGACACGTAGGATTAGGTAAATTCTAAGGGATAACTAAACCAAGTGGGATACTTGAGCTGTCTTGGATGTAAAGCTCATTCAGGAATAGCTTTAAGTTTTCTGGTGAGCAATGAATGTTTAGCTTTTACCGGTTTAGTATTGTGCATTCGTATAGTTGCAAGGAAAAGTGTGCTAGAAATAAGTAGACCAAAGAGGTCCACAAAAACAGAACATTTTCAAAATTTTGGCCGTCGAATTTGGGCGTTCAATTCATTCGGTTTTTGGGGAAATGTTTCGGATAAAAGTTGTTTAGTGTTACATTTATAATGAGCAAATTTTATTCGCAGCATTTTTTCGAAAATCTAAAAAAGTCTTGTTCCGAAAAAATATAATATTTTGAAAAAAGGAACGTTACTTTTGTAGCCATCTGATTACTGTTCAGCTATAATCTTTTAACTGCACAGTCCGATTGCACGATCGTACCAATATATTCTTGCCGAAGGATAATCGAAGGACAACAAACAAAACCGATGGACGGCAGGACTGTTTTATTATTTCTCAAAGGCATAATTGCAATATAAAGCTATAATGTCCAAAATCGACATTCAGTTTTCATCGGATCATTATGCTTTGAAGTTGTCTGATGCCCAAAATACCAATAAGTTTCAGTGGTGGATTTAAGTGATATCACGTTTTAACTCGAAACAAAGGGTACCACAGAGACGCAGTTGCGTTAACAGCTGGTCAACATTAATTCTACCTGATAAATAAACTAAGTTTGAGTTTTTTTCAATTATGATTAAAACTGTATTTCAATAAAGTTTAATATATTGCATATGCAACTTGTGTAACATGCATGTCAAGTGAATAGTGAAGTTTCGAATTGTTTAATTAATTAAAAAGCTCAAAGGCATTCTAAGAATTCGAATAGTTGTTGATCGGATTATTTAAATGTATTTTAAAAATAAAAGCTTATCGTGTGCTTTGATTTAATAAAAAAAAAAGGTATTTGTCACAACTTTTAAAAATTCTATTTTTATTTATTTAGGTAGATATACAGATATGTAAATAAACATATTCTTTTTTTTTTAATGGTTATCACAAAGGACCCCAAAAAGTGACAAACTCCAACCTTGGAAAATTTTTATCCGATATTTCTTTCGAAAATGCAAAAAGGTATAGCATCAAACAAAAATTTGTAGGTCTAAATATTTAATATAATAACCGTTAAATATAACCGTTAATAATAATAACCGAGATCAATATCTTCCGATTGTATTGAAAACGAAAAAAGCTACATAAAAAAGTTTCAAATTAAATTTGCAGGGGTACAAATTTTTTACTAGAAATATAGTATAGTTTTATTATTTCGACTCATACCAATATTTCGCAAATATTTTCAAAACATGGAAGTCTAAAAATATAAAAAAAATGTTCTTTTTTAAACCATAGAAAAGTTTGTTTGAAACTTTTTTTTGAAACATGCACTAAATAAAGAACTCAGTATATATAGAGTATTTAAACAATTCATTTTCAATAGTTATTACATTTAATATGTTTTAAATTGACATTGGACTTTATTTATTACAATTGCAACAGGTTCTTTTAAAATAATTGATTGAAAAAACAATTTGTTGAATTTTCTTTAAATAAAATATTTAGAAAATGTTTGTAATATACAGTGTGTTCATTGAAAAGTGTCCACCTAATAAAATATACATTTTAGGGAAAAAATGTGTTAAATAGAAGTTTAAAGAGGGACAGAAATATAATGCAATACTTATATTTTTGTTCCATGTCCGCGTGATATAAATTATTTTTTAAGGATGTTCCAGCACTGTCTTTTATAAAAAGGACAAAAAACCGGTTTACTTTTATTATAGAACAGATGCATGTATACACACACACAACGCATGGATATATTCAATATACAAATAAATGTAATAATATAAATATTTGTCATTACTCTCCTAGTTTTTTTTTTTTAAATTCTGTCGAGTATTTTTCTTAATACAACAGATAATAGTTAAACGGTCAAAAATTCTGAAACTTCAGGATTTATTAGAAAACGTTTTTTGTAGCTTGTGAAAAAAAATGAACAAAATCTGTGGAAAAGTGGTTTCATGCTGGCCCATCCTTAAACGGTGCAAGAACGGGAATAACTTTTAAATGCAAAAAATTTTTACCTCATAAAACAAAATTTTTTTTTCTAAAATGATTATTTAAAAAAAATATTCAGGTGGGAATTGTTCAAATGACCACACTGTATATTGCATTTCATAAATATTTTATGTAGAGAAAATACTAGAAATTGTTAAGTCAATTATTTTAAATTTTCTTTCTATATATACTGAGTTCATTATCAATGCATGTTTAATGCAACAGTTTATTTTACTTTTTACATACCCACATATGTTTAAAAATACATAGTAGTGTATAAAGTTACTATAGATACTTATATACTTTTGTAATCAAGAGTAATTACAGATGTTTGAGCTGATATTGTGACAAAACTATTCAATTAACGAATAGAATTGACACTATTTGACGTTGTTGGAAAATGGGAGGATCATGGAAGGAAGTAGAGACGTGTACTATTATGCGGCTGGTTCGATTCACCATGTATATATATCTACATATATATATATATATATATATATATATATATATATATATATATATATATATGTATAACGTATAAAAAAAAGTCAGGGACTCAGGCTTGATGTGAAAACAAAAAAGTTCATGTCATATTTATTGTGAGTAATGTGATTGGTTGATAAACACGAATGGATAACTCTTAACAATGCCGATGGCTGCCGACTGTCACAAAACCGATCGTTACAAAAAAAAAAACGTGACATTGTATAATCTGCAATTTCATTTCACTCCCCATATAAAATCTTGTATAGTCTCGCTATAGAGTCAAAATGAATGCATCAAAAAGGTCTCATTTTTCATTGAAAGAAAATTGTTCATGAAACACGCTGTAACTGATAATTGTATGGTATAAATAATTTGAATGAATGAATTTGAAGCGGTCAGTTGAGTTGAGTAATTGCAGCCAGTTGATAAATTTCAATATTAATAATCCTCAATGGTACACACATAACAATAATATTATTATCTAAAATGAAAGCTTCTATTATGTGGAATGAAGCTGTGTTATTGTGTGTCGCCATTATAATAGACCTACGATGATAGAGTACAACCTACAAAGTTCATATAAAAGCTCATATAATCATTGATTGTTGTTAAGTTCAATACATTTCATAAATAATTATTTTGGTGTGAACTCGAACACACTCACACGCCAAAATTAATGAAAATGAGTGTGGCGAAAGTGGTTTTGTTTATAAGTTCTGTTCACTGTGTGCTGATTGCCTCTGTGTGCTTTTGTAAAGCTTTCATCTATATCTATACAAATATTTGATTGTACAACAAACAAACTAGTTTGCATATTTAATTAAGTTTTCAGGTGTTTGTTCGTATTCATATTATTATTTATCATAACTTTCTATTACATACGTCGTGTACAGGATGTACAAGAATGTATACAACACATGCAGCTAATTTAGAATTCTGAACGAATTTCTAGACATATACTGATCGATAATATTCATCAGGACAAAGATTGGAACCTTTGGTTGAAAAACGTGAATCTAGATAACTATCATGGGTCACACTGTAAAATGGACCACATAGTACAATGAATCACAAGAGGGCGGTTGGCATAAACCGATTTTGCTGCTCGTCGTTATTTCTTTTTGATTTTAAGCGACAATAAAAGCCTAATATTGTTCCAATGATTGGGCTAAGACTTCCCTTATTTGAGATCACTCTGCTCTGTTTTGAACAGATCTGAATAGTTCTGGACCCACTGTCGTCGACAAAAGCATTCAGATCGTCACTCCATCGGTTGTATTGGCGACCCTTTTTCTCTGTTTTGTTGTACGACGTCGACATTATATAGCGTTTTGCCCATCTATTTTTTGCTTCTCGAAAAGTGCCTAGACCAATGCCACGTCAGGGCTCGAACACGTTGACATGTGGTACGTGCACACGTTTGAAGTCACAACTGGGACAATACAAGAGTTGAACACTTTGCTTTTCAATTTCAGCGGCAGATCGCTTTTCATAGTATGCTTCAGGGACCAGTACTTCCTTCGAGCGTTGGTATATATATATATATATATATTAGGTTGGCTGTATCAAAAAAATCGACTTCTTTTTTTTTTAAAAAAACACTATGAAAATATTGTTTATGATTCCGAAAATGACCCTTTTGTAGGGCTTATTCGACCTGCAAGGCCAGACTAATTTCTTATAGAAAATTAAACGCTCTACAAAAAAGGTATCTTGTAATATTTTAATATATCTATTCCTTCAGGAGTTGATGTTTTTTTTTCTTTTTTGGTGTTTTAATAGTAGCTCTTTCCAAAACACTTAGTTTTAAACGCTTTATATTGATATTAATATTTAAAATATTGAATTTTTACTATCAAACCTCATATTTTTTAAGTACAATTATTTTTTTTTATAAAAATATTATCTAAAATTCAACAATTGAAATTATTTGAGCTAGAAAACTTTAACCCTGAATAACACCTGAAGGAGTAAATATATTAAAATATAACAAGAGACCTTTTTTGTAGGGCGTTTAATTTACTACAAGAACGTGCTCTGGGCTTACAGGTAGAATAAGCCGTTCCGAAGCTAAAAAATTCCAAAGGTTAAAAAAAATTATCCCATGTTAATCAAATGGGAAATGGAAAATCGTGATGAGGTACCCCTTAATGTTAAAATTAACAGCTGCCGTTTTAACATAGGCATTTTTTCGGAATCCTGTACAATATTTTCATAGTGCTTTTTGAAAAAAAAAAGAAGTCTATTTTTTTGATACAGTCTAATATATATATATATATATTAACGTTTGGGTAAATTAAGGGTCGCCATGGTATCCCAATTCTTAAGCTTTTCTATATAAACTCGATACAAATACAATATCATGAGAAATTTATACAGAAAATAAAATCAAAATCAAAAGATATCTTGAATAGAAAAACCACATAGAGAATCACAAAACCGAAAACTTTTATGCGCAAAATGTTCATGAAAATTTGTGTACAAAGAAAATAACCGATAAAGGTTATTATTTGTTGTTGAATCTTTTGTTCCACGAACATAAATAAATGGAAATTCATTAATTGTGAGAGAAATATAAGAGATAAAGCTATTTTGATATAAAAAAAAAAGAATCATTTAATTGATGATTACATTTGTAATGATTAGACAAAGATGGAGAGAGAAAGACAGACGTACTCAAATGAATGAGACAGATGTACGCATACAGTTACAGTACATATGCGTAAAATGTTATTATTGTTGATAAAACGAGGGAAAATCTAGGGAAAACAAGACACCTACACACAGGTACACACGGCACACGGCACACGGCACACTAACTAAAAGATGTTTATAATTAATCTTAAAGAGAGGTATGGAAAACATTTATCCAGATCAAAAATGGTATGAGCTGCTGATTTGATTTTCATTCAAAATTTTCTCTGAAGTACTTTTATTTCAACAAACATAGTTTTCTATTGAAAAACTTTTACATGGTTTGTTAACAAAAGCATGATCGCATTCAAAGGGAGATTTGAAATTACAAAAAGGTAGAGTGATTTTAATTAGAGTGATCCTTTGCAACTAGACTTATAGATCCTTTCTAACATCCTGAAGTACAGGCCGTTTTCTGGAGGGATCTTTTCCCGTAATGAATTGGTTAGTGGTAAACATTTTAATTAAAATGATCCTTTGCAAGTAGACTTGTAAGTCCTTTCTAACATTGTGGAGTATAGTCCGTTATTAGGAAGGGGATATGATTCCTAGTGATGAATTCTATTGGAGACAAACATGTCCACATGATTTCTCCCATAACAAATCCGTCACTAATGCTTCCTAGTGACGGATTCTATTAAAGACAAGAATGTCCACACGACTTCTCCCATAATGAATGAGTTAGAGGTAAACATCTTAATTAAAAAGATCATTTGCAACTGGACTTATAGGTCCTTTCTAAAAGTCTGGAGTATACTCCGTTCTTTGGAGGGAAATATGATTCCTAGAGAGGGATTATATTGGAGACAAAAATGTCCATAGGATTTTTCCCATAACGAATGGATTCTGTAGAGGTTCTGAATTCGAAAATTATGTATCTGGTACTTTGTGGGCTTCTACATGAACTATCAGTTCCAAAAGTGATGTTCCGGTATATATAATGTGTACCGGGTTATATTAAGTTTAGTCCTAACTCTGTAACGGTTGAAAATATATATCTGACCTAATTAGTTCATATCTGCATATCCATCTGTCAACATGATAACTCAAAAACTCAAAAAAGTGTGTTTGTATTCTAAAGTTAAAAAGTAGCTTCAACTTCATGAATGGGCAAAATCGCTCCATGCATGTTCTAGCCAGGTGGTGGGAGGGATAGTATCCATCTTTGAAATTTACCGGATAATTAAGCAATTAACTGTCAGTTATTTGTTATTATCACTTGTGTGCAGTCAATTTGTAGCGAGCTCATTTGGGCTTTTAGAAAATATCTAATAAAAGTTATGAAAATACTATTGTCGATAATAAGCTCATATTCGTGTTAGAGCCCCTCAGTAAGTGCACGCCTGACCTCGTGTAACATAATAAAATATTATTATATTTGCGTGGGCGTTGTTTATATTACAAGATAATATTTTTATTGAAACTTTGAATGGCTATTGAGAGAATATTCCGAAAGTGATCACTGAAATATTAAAATTCGATTGTGAAAATAAGTAAATAAATCGCCCACACAAATTTTAATAAATTTTTAGGGTCTCTTGACAGAGGCTTCAGATTTTTCTTATTTTCAAACTTTCCTCATTAAATATTTTTATCCTAAAGTATATACTTTTTAAGTCGAGGGAGTTTCTTATTTGGCCATGCCAGAGAACCCCTGAAAATGTATAAATCAGTCACTGATTTTTATATAGTGCCTTTGGTGGAAATTTTGTTTTAGATATAAAAAAAAAAAAAAACCGAAGAATATTGATTGAAAACTAACATTCGAGAAAATATGACTATATTTATTAGCTTAGGTTTTCTTTCACAGCATATTTCTATTATAAGTTTGACAAATGACATTCGTCAAATATATCATATTACAAACATTTTTAATGAATTTTCCGATATTTTCCTACATGAAAATGTGTTTTCACTTTGAAATATTTAATTTTTGATTTTGGATAAATTTGTTTTCCAAGAATATGCTAGTTTCAATCATTTTTCCAAATTTTTTATTTGGTTTTTGGGGAAATATTTTTCAAAACAGTTTTGTTTATCCGAAGCATTTTTCTATTTGAAGACCGAATAACTAAGGCACAAATCAATTGGAAAATTTTGAAAAATGAGCGCTACTTTTGTGGGTATGTGTACCAACAGGATGGTATCCCTAAATCAGGATAAAAATATAAAATACTTTTTTATGATAAAATTTTTTGGGGGAGTATTTAAGTATCCCAACTGAGTATTATAAATCCTTATTTCTGTTTCAAATATAAAAACAACATTTTGTTTCATTGGGGACTTGAAAAATAAGATCACATAATCCTGTGAAGGCATGTATGTACCGTAACTGTCATAAAAAATGTACCATTATATTTAGGGACATTATATTTACGGCTTTTTTTAAACATATTGTTTAATATGAATATTTTTTTTATATCAGGATAAATTTTGTAGTCCTTTAGCTTTTATTATTTATTTATGTTAAAAAAAAATTTATATTCTATAACCTACCCCCCCCCCCTCATTTCCCTTATACTATAAATATCTTCTCCTAGTAAAAATAATGGGAAATTTTTAAGTAGTTGGAAAATATTGTTTTAAAAATAAATACTTTAGGATTAAAAACATAATTTTTTATAATTTATTTTGTTATTTAAAAATCAGTGTACGCCGTAACTTTATCGTCCCGAATTTACAGGATGTACAGTAAATTTGGCAATATTTCGAAAAAAATACATTTTTTAAATGCGAAATTTGTGTGTTCCATATTTTTGGATCGTACAATAGGATTCGATATATACTTCGAGGTATGCTAAACTTTATGTATATTTTGAGAAAAACCTAAAATATGCCTATTTTTTCCATAAATATAACAGCTTTTGACCAGGCAAATAATGTTCAAGAAAATGTTCTTAATAATCCTTAGGCGAGAGATTTTTGTCAGAGAAATTTGTGTTAAACTTAAATTTAAAAAAAACCAAAAATCGTGACAAATTTACGATAAATTTGATAACTTTTAAATATAGATAAAAAAATTCCCAAAATTTTTTTTAAATGTGAAATTTGAGTAACTTCAACAGAAGTGAAAGAGATTTGGATCCAACATATACTTCTTCCGAAATTCGAAGATCGCCCAATTTTATGTATATTTTGAGAAAAACCTAAATAATGCATATTTTTCGATAAATATCACAGCTTATACGACCAAAATGATGTTCCAGAAAAAAATTTGATATTTCCAAAAATGTTTTTTAGAATTATAAATAATTCTTAGTAGAGAGATTTTTTTCATATAAATTTGCAGATGTGAACTGATTTCGATAGCTATTAGGAAGAGGGGGGATGGGGGACAGGGGACGTAATAGATGATTTCGAATGAATTTTTTGTTACAATCATTAAGTGTAAAAATGACCTTTAAATTCTTATCAATAAATGTTCGACACAATTTTGACTAAACATTTTTCACGAAAATTATCACCCGAAAATAGACCTCGAAAATAAACATGATATAAAAATTGATTTGTCGTTAACGAATCAATATCTATATAATATGGACTTATTCTGTTGAAAATTGTATCGAAAATACGATTATAAGCGGCTTACGTCCTAATTATAAAAAGCTTACAGTTTTTGTTTTCACATTTCACGAAAACTTTTCCGATAAATAAAAATGAATTTTTGTAACATACTTATTGCTCAAAAATCTTTATATAACAAGCATGTACATATTGTCCTACAAAAATTCAAATAATAAATACATGTTTGGAAAATTGTGTCGAACATTTTAACACTAGAATAAAAATATTTTCATGTTCCTGAAAATTCAAGTAAAAAAAGAACGGAAAATAAAACCCAAAAAAATTGTTAAAAAATTTACCTTGAAAGTTGAGTGTGGATGCGAATATTATTTCAAAAAATTGTGCAAAATCTACTGAAATCAAAAACGTTGCGTTCGAATTTATATGTGCTCGAATCAAAAAAATTCTAAGTGCGCTTTGAATTGATTAAAGTGCGGCTGTTTGTAAAATGTATGTGCAACAGATGGCCCGAAATTATAAACAATGAAAATTATAGACAGTGTTAAATATCTGATCCCGCTAATCCAGTCAACGGATTAATGAGGTTATGTTTAACAAGTTACACGATGTGCTTTTTTTTTTTACTTTGTTTTTATCAATCCTTATTTCTCAATTTCAAAAATTTGCGTGCGTTTTTCGTTTGAATTAAAACGAAGCTCAATCATTAAATTAAAAAATTTATACAGACAAAACGGAAAAGAAAAAGAAAATTTTTTTGTTTTCAAAAGAAAATGCAAATAAAAATTTAAATGTTATTCGTGAAACTTTGTTTAAATTTTGTTTAAAAATTTTTTATTTTTTTACATTTATGCAAAATTACGTACACATGGTTTTTTTTGAGCCGAAAAAAAAACGGGTATTTTTTTTGTTTGGTTAGAAAAATATTGTTTTTTTTTTTTTTTTTAATTGTTTGTTTTTGATATGGTTTTGTAAATATGTTAAGTAACTTTATAGTCAAACTGTACACACTGGTTGGTGTTCTGATAACACTATCACGAAACTACTGGTGAAGTCTCCGCGAGAGCATTGTAATATATACATACCGCCCTGTCGATTTTCTCAGCAAGCATCCCTTAAAATTTCAACTCGCGCATATATATATATATATATATATATATATATATATATATATATATATATATATATATACAATCATCCCCGTACCACCCCTAACATTTTCACTGAAAAACTCATCATCTGAAAACTGTTTTAGAGAATTTTATTTCGGTTAGCTGCCATCTATATCCATGCTCATTCGTCGTGGTTTCAAATATTTACAGCATGTTTCAACAAAAATTTCGTTAGCAAATTTCTTCGAGAAAATTGTAACTCGGCCTTACGCACTCCCGTGCTCTAGATTGGTTAACGGAAGAATTCAGTCAAGAAATCGTATAGTAAAATATGCGATACATATGTGTATTTGTTTTTAATAAATACATTTTTAAATACACCCAGTTAATTGCTTAAATACCCGATATATACTGAGTGTATGAAAAAAAAATTCAACTTGTTGAATATTTTTAAAAGAGGAACATTTTTTGTCTTCAAACTTTTGATCTATGCCTTACGATTTCAAAGATTGATATTCCCCCTCTTCCGGTGTGGTGGAAGCCTCGTCCGATTTTACTCATTCATGAACTTGACTTTACTTTATAGCTTTAGAACATACACACACACAAAATTTCAGCTCGATATATTTTTTCGTTTTTGAATTATCGTGTTGACGGACGTACATGCGGAAATGGATTAATTAGGTCATTTTATGAACACTTATATCAAAAACTATTTTCTGCGATCAATATTTTCAACCGTTGCAAAGTCGGGACTAAACTTAATATATCCTTGTATTTATTATATATACTGGGTATAAAAAAAACACAGTCAGTATTTACACGACTAACAGTTTCTTCGTCAAAGCTACAAATCTCGACCGAAGTTGAACGATGTGGGTATATACTATATGTTCACAAGTTTCGAGCACTATACTCATATCGTAAAGTGTGTTCAAGCACGTAAAACCCACAATTCTGTTCAACCAAATGTTGTTTTCTATACTTGTACAGAGTTATTCAATCAACTCAACACACTCATTCAATTGACATATTTATAAATGTGGATGTTGATGTACAATTATTTCGGTTAGTTCAGCAATATAGTGTGAATCAAGCCTTATATATAGAAAATTGAGAAAAAATTGATGCCTTTATTTATTTTTTCGATCTCGAAATTATAATTATTTTCGAGTTTTTTTTCTTCAAATTATAGATTTTGGTATAGATCTTAAGGAATAAATTTCATCAAAATCGGATAAAATAAACCTAAGATACACCAGAAATCTTTTTTGAATTTTGATGATGTCTAAAAACACAGCGAAATATTTTTTTTTGAAATCCACTATCTTAAGGGTGTAATTTCCATTTCTACGATATACAATTATGAGCGTTTATCGACATACAAGATCCATTTACAGACTATCTAAGAAATCAAAAAAGATATCTTGGATTTTCTATCAAAATTGAATTAATCAAAATTTCAGATGTTATAAACCTAAAATTGACTAAAGACTGTCACCAGACTTCAAAAATCTATTTTTTGACTAATAGTTCAATTTTGTCCGATTTGAATGTACAGTGATAAAAGAAAAAAGACGCAGTATGTATAAAAATGTACGGAACTTGTGTTCGAGCTGTTCATACACAAACGTACTTATTACTGCTTATATTGTAATTAAACAACGACGTAAACGCTATATTTATCACTATATAATAAGTATATGGAATGTATGAAAAAATTTTGAATGTACAGTGATAAAAGAAAAAAGACGCAGTGTGGATAAATTTCGTGAAAACATCCTGCGTATGATCCGTAGACGTTTGGACTGTCGCTGGCCACTGTATGCCCGATGGGCCAGCAAAGCGATTTCGCCGTTTTTTCATTCCATTTTGGACGATGACGTAGCTGTCTCATTCGTTCAACACTGGACTTTTTAGGATCCTTGAATTCCTGTCGATGCGACCTTACCTCGACTATTTTATATATCTCTGACACTCGAATCAATATCCTAGCTAAATGTGCAATTTATTACTTTACACAAAGCTAATACGTAATAATTTACGCGCATGCGCCTACACTGGTAACGATGGTGTCACAAGTAAAACAAATATGTTAAAACAAGTAAAACAAAATGTCAGACAAAAATGAAAACAGATTTTTGGGATCTGGACACTATCCAGACACAAATAATGTACGGAACTTGTGTCCGAGCTGTTCATACACAAACGTACTTACATTACTGCTTATATTGTAATTAAACAACGACGTAAACGCTATATTTATCACTATATAATATGTATATGGAATGTATGAAAAAATTTCGAACCTGTTTGAAAACCTGAAAAGAAACTTGGACACAAGGTGTTCACACAGCCGCTGATTCGACATCAATTATAATGTCGTAATAAATGCCACACTTAGAGACACCCGTGTGCACACATAAACACTCGGTGTATACACTGAGTGTACGGTGTCTAGTGTCGTAGTCTCTAAACGAAGCTTAACGAGTGAATATATTAGTTTTCATGTCAAAATGAATAATGAATAACTCTGTATATAAATTTAAACATATGAACACATAAGAAATTGAAGTTGTTCTTAAACTTAACACTTAACTTGGTACAATTTAATAATCTTAAGTACATATTTTGAGTTGAGCTATACAGGAGCTGTAGGATATAGAAAGGAGCTGCTAACTCTAAACGATTATCAAAATGATAAACATGTGATTCTAAAACATCAGCTTATAATATTGTATATAGTAATATAAGTAGTATACAGTTATACACTATATATTGTGTAGGTAGACTGTGTATACGGTGTTTACTAATCTATCTTTATTTTACTCTGGTTATACAGATAGTTAATCTAAAACACTTTATACGACAATTATTAACATTGCTAAATTGACGAAGAAAATTATATATAATTAAATTAAAAAAAAGAAAACCTTTTTTGTCACAACTTTCTATGAAAATTATTTAGATAATTTGAACTCCACAATGGATCCACAATATGTGCATCCAATAAGTGCGAATCTCTTGGTTACAGCACTTGGATACAAAATATTCGGTACATCTCGTCCGGAATATATGAATGTTCAGGAAAACCTAATAAGTGAGCTCCTGGTTATTGCCAAGATATGGGAGGAGTGAATTTCGTTAGACTGAAGTAGGAGGGGGAGCAATATAAGGTTAAAGTGTAATACTTTTGATACGCCAAGATATATCTATCTATCTATCATTTGGATACAGGTAAAACGAAAATACGAAAATCAGATTCATTTAATGATTTGTCGAATATAGTTTCCGAGATATATCTAAGCGAACAAGTGTATATTTCCGATATAATTTCCCATTTTTTCGAAATACTCAATAATTTCCGAAATAAAGATAAATACATTGTAATTTTTCTTTATATCATTTTATCAAAATAGTTCTTAACATTGCAGAAATGGAATAAAATTATTCGGTTTTATTAATAACTATAATAGCTCGGGCTTTCGTTATATTAGAACCACAATTAATTTCCCACCGCTTTCATCACTTATTGTACATTTCTATTTCAGGGAATATTTTCAAATTTTATCTCTCGATTTGTCCCGAACCAACTTTTTAACACGGTGCGAGGAAATCTGCATCAGTTAATCCTTATATAAAATGATAATCCTGATATACAATCTATATATATATATATATATATATATATATATATATATATATATATATATATATATATATATATATATATATATATATATATATATATATATATATAACTAAAAGTCTTTAATAAATAATTAGTGTATATTTGATTAAATTTTGTAATGAGTTAAAATGAAGACGTTAAAACGTTCAGATGTTCAGCGTTCAAACCGTTAAAACGTTCATATATTTATTAATTATAAATGATTGATATCACCATACTTTAATTATCCTTTTAAATTAGACACCAATATGATATCCTAGTTGTCTTCAATCTTTTAAAATAGTCTTGCACTAAATTTCAATAATTTTCATTTATCAGATATTTTTAATAAGAGTTTCAGTTATTGGTAGTAAGTTACTCATGACTTTATATTATATTACAAAATGGTGGCTTTAGTCAGGCTACATTTGAACAGATAGTTATGTTTTTCACACATATGTCAGTTTCTATAATTGGAAGCTATTCCAATATTTTGAGAAAGATAGTGTCTCATGTTCTCTATCCTCCGAGCGAAATATTGTCAGCTTTACATGCTTTTTTATTGCATAAATAACACGAGTAAACCATTTTATGTTCCCACTACCGATAGTTTAGAATTATCAAGCATATACTGTATGGACGAGGTGTCCTGTACGGAGGGAGTATTACATATATGCTCGGAGGAGAGAGACAAAAATATAGTCGGCACCCTAATGTTGGGACATTCTTTCCTATACAAACTGACCATATAGGAGTACTATATATATGATTTGTCATAAAAACATATGAGCACACATTAACAAAATAATAATTTTTTTCTATAAGGCATATGTAACTATCACAGTTGAGCCTGACTACTCTGTTTCTAATCATTGTCACCAGATGTCATCGTCCAAAGGAACAAACACCAATATTAATGGTAACCAAAAGAGAGCGCGAAAAAGAATAAAAAAATTCGTTACGCAGGAGCTATTTCAACTGCGAATTTCCTTAGAATACATAAATCACTTTCTAGCGGTCACAATTTTAGTCTGATCAAAATGAAATGTCGTATATGATTTTAGTATTTGCAAGGCCAATTTTATTAATAAATGACATACGTTAAAGGGAAAGGGGGCATAAAGAGAGAAGAAAACACGAACTAAACTTTCCTATTCCCCTGTTCGATCTAGCCCATTAACAAACTAGATCTTTTAAGTAACAAAAGCACCTCACATATCAAATTTCATTCGGATCGTATTAAAACTATGACCACTAGAGTGGTTGGTTGCAGACATTAGTCATAACAAATCCGAACCCTTAATTAATGAAAAGTAGATTGTGAGATAAATTGGAAAATTATATAAGGCTCTCTCTACCATTTCTTTTCACTTCTCCTTGCATTACCCATTCCATAAACCACATTATCTCGAAAATTGACGAAAATGAAAACTCCAATGAAAGTTTGATTATCAAAGTAAAAAATAAAATGTTTAAATGAAAATTTCTCTGAAAATGTTTTTACATTATCGAATAATTATTTGCAAACCACTTCAAGAAGCTTAAATGAAAATTTATGGTTTTCACTTTCAACGTAAAGATGATTGATACACTTAACAACAGAATGTTATGTTTTAACATAACCTTCAAGTACTGACGCTTATTTGTTTTTATTTTTCGATATCATTCGAGATAAGTTTTTCGAAGCGGAAAATAACTTACATTGAATGGATATAAAATTTTTTTTTCGAATTTCAAGAAAAAGTGTTGTATTTTCAAGCAATACTAAAGTTAGCATTAAACAACCGATCAAGTGTGACTGGGACTACGCGCAATGTAGGGTTCCGTAGTTTTTAGATCTAGTTACATGCCGTAAGTTGGTCGACTTTTACTCGTAAATTTGTAGAACCTACTTAGTTTAGATAATTTTCGTTTCAATTTCAATGTAAAACTACTTTTGGACATTCTTTAAGATATTCCAATTTACTTTCATATCTAGATACCTTAGATATCAAGAGATAGATGCCTTTTGAGTCAGTTGCAGTGACCGGTAAGCATTCCAACTAGAAGGTTCATCTCTTTCTGGTTTTTGCCAATGAGGCAGTTTGACATGACAAATCAACTAAAAAATTTTCAAAAATGAGCACTAGTTTTGTGGCCCATAGTACCTACAACTACTCAAATATGAAAAATTGATCGAAGAAAAACTGGAGGAAAATTTCATTCAAAATACATATGTGAGAGTTATTTTTTATCCCATATGCAGATGATAATGCTATGGGCCACAAAAGTATCGCTCATTTTTCGAAAGTTTCTAGTTGATTTGTACCTGATTCATCCGGTTTGTGATAAAATGTTTCAAATAAAAGTTGTGAGCATATTTACAATGAACAACTTTCATCTGAAGCATTTTTTTCGTAAACCAAATGAATAAGGCACAAATCAACTAACAAATTGAAAAAAATGAGCGCTACTTTTGTGGACATGTGTATAGAAAATAATTATAAATTTGATTTATGTTCGAAGAATTTGAAGCTAGGAACAAATTTCGAACAAAAGAGTAGTTAGGTACGGTTTGTTGAATACGTAAATAGTATTTTCTACAACATCGACACGTAACTTTCGAAATGACAAATGACTAACATAACAAGAACTCTCTGTTTATGTCTTTTTTCTATGAAATATTGTCAAAATCGATTCGACCGACTTACATGGGTTTTTATTTTTTGTGTAGGAAAAATCTTTTGAAAATGATTTATTTTAACAAAAACATTTTTCGTGATCATTATTATACCCTGTGTTGGCTTTTATTTCTAAATAAATGTCTACCATTAAAAACTTTTCGACATTCGATTCGAATCAAATGAAATCCGATAGTCAGGCAGCACTTAAAGCGGTAGGTTCACCTGAAATAAACTTCAACAATTGTCCTGAAGTGTATCGACTCAATGGCCGAGTGGTCTAAGACGTTATGTCTGTGCAGTATGCCTACTTGAAAACTGGGAGGTTATGGGTTCGAATCCCGACATCGGCAGTTTGCCAATTATCAAGAAAAAAAACAGGCGGTTAATTGACTAAACTGTCGGCGTATGGATAAGAACGAAGTAACCGGCTATGTTTGAGAAGGTTTTCTTCAGTTTCCTTCACGAACTCCAGATGAATATCGGCATAGTTCTTATCATAGTCGGCTACAGCCGCAGATCCTACCAATTCCTAGTCTATTCACAAAAATTCCTTCCACTCCACTCACATCCTCACATCCTTAGGCATCACAATGGACCTTATGGTCGAAGTGTAGCCCGTCCAAGGCAGCCTCTACAATCTATCTATCTATCTATCGGCTCACTGAAAAATCTGGGTAAACATAACAAAGTCACTAATTGCTGGGTTCCTGATATTTCAGGATTCGATGGAAACGAGAAAGCTAATGAGTTAGTCAGAATGGGTGTTACTGCTCCACTAAACGGCTCAGATCCGTATCTTGGAGTGCCAAAAATCACAATAAAATATAAAATAAAAGAATTGGTGGTACAAGAGTTCAACTGTTCTTGGGTAAATACTCAAGGTCAAGATCATGCAAAGGCTTTTATAAAAAGCTTCTCATGGAAAAAGACTTCTGAGCGTTCACAACTAGGAAAAAACCAATTAAGGATACTACTGGCCTTCTTACTGACCATTGCAAGCTCAATAAACATTTGCACAGAATCAATGTCACAGAGAATGATCTCTGCAGATTGTGTCATGAAGAGGAGGAAACTGGAATTCCCATTCTATGTGAATGCAAAAGCCTCCTTCTCTATAAGACACTGTCATTGGGGATGGACAGACCTCCAGCCAGATGATTTCAATGAGGTGTCGCCGAGGAATATCCTAATGATTGTTAGAACCATATGGCTCCTGGAACAATTTTGAAGGAAAGGAGGTACAATAGATAAAATTGGTCGCGGTAGAAAAGATCTTTACAAGACTTGCTCCTGACTCAAATCTAATGAAAATTCTAATAATAATAAAACTGCTGAAATGTATCTTACTTAATAAAAATCTTCAAACTCACTGACGGACAACACACAGCCAAAACCGGTCTAGAAGCATGAAATTTGGAAATTTTAATTTTTGAAAATTCATCCTCTAAGGATGTTAAAAAGGTGATGGAAATTTGTATAGAAGTTCGTTAATATTTGTACACATCTATACACGTGTGTATAAGTAAAATAAACAGTACACGTACTAATAAAGTACTTAGTGTATACAGAGTATTGAAAGTATTAATTCAGTTAGTTGACATTAAATGCTATAAATTGACTATGATCGTTAAAATTGCAGACGTCATTTTAAAATAATTGACATAAAAAGTAAAAAACCGAATAGTAGAATTTTCTCGAAATAAAACATTTATAAAATATATAATAAATTTTCCTGGAATGGAAATTGAACAAAAAAAAAAGAAAGACGATGCAAATGATTTACACACGAGTTTATTTTATATAAAAAACTCAAAATAGTGTAGGACCACGCCCAACGATAGTAGTAGTAGCGGAGAGTAGATCAAAGTCTGGCCAGTAAGCCTTTCCAGGCCTTCTTTATCGACCCCTACAAGACAAGGAATTTATATGTAGACTAAGAGTTGGTAGGTTCTACGACTTCAGCCGACTTTGATAGGGTCTATGCCGATATTCACCTGGAGTTCGTGACAGGAAACTGCAGAAAACCTCCACGAGCATAGCCGGTTACTTTCGTTCTTGTTAATACGATAACAGTTTAGTCAATTAACCGTCCAATGTCTTCCAAATTTTATTTAATTGACCCAGTATCAAGAAGGACGTCTTTGACAGTACGGCCACTTGGATTGATAAAGCCAACGATAGTACATTTACAATCTTCGGTTTTATCCAATTTGATTCGTAAATCGATCCGATGCCAACAAATGCACTGTCTACAAATTTTCAATTCACTTGATTCAACAGTTTAAACGCAAACGGAACGTTTTTTAAATCGTCCTATCCAGGAGTAGATTGAGACAATTTGCCGCCCTAGGCACTGCAAAATTGCGACCCTTCCTTTTAAGGTACATACATTATTATACTGACGCTTAATACTGGCATCGGGCTTCGAAATGTGTCATGTGACCAGTTTCGACCCCATCGCCGAAAAATCTAGAAGAAACCGACTTCTTTGCTTGACGCCAATTGTCACTCGCGTAGAAACTACAACTTGAGTACATGCAGTTTTAGATGAATTAATTTAGAAAAAGGAGATAATTTCACTGTCAAAGAAAGTCTAGATTGACATCAAGATAGTGAGAGATCATATGCATTCGACTACCATAACATCTCAGGTAGCTCAGAGGCAGAGCATTGATCTAGAATGCTAGAGATCGTGGGTTTGAGTCCAAGTATTTGATGTCAAGTACCCAAGTAGCCGTTATATCTGGTGTGGTGTACCATTTTTTGCCCTAGTCAGCTACCAAATTTAAAACAAAAAAATTTTGATAGGAAAATAGGGGGGGGGGATACATATATCCTTACATAGTATAAAACAAATTCCCCCAGCCGCGTCTGTCTGTCTGTTCGCGATAAACTCAAAAACTACTGCACCGATTTTCATTTTGTTTTCACCAATGGATAGAGTGGTTCTCGAGGAAGGTTTTAGTATATAATTTGTCAAGTTTTTATATACATTGGCTAAAATATAATGATATTTGTTGGAGGTGTCGGAAAACATATTATAAAACAAATATGTTAAATATGTTATGCATAGATAGCGATGCATACAACAAATACGTTTTAAAAATTTGCCTATAGATAGCAGTATACACAACATGAGTACTTTGCCAAAAATTTTGCCAATAGGTGGCAGTGCATACAACAAATGTATTTCAAAAATTAAACGCAATTTATCAGTCCTTGACGGGTGAAAATATTATGTTACTTGGTTATAAGGGCGTTACAAAATTTTTGCGGGCGAAGCCGCGACGGGTAATGCTAGTATATATATAAAGTTTAAAAAAATAGGTATCATTTTTCATTTAAAGAAAATTGACCGTCAATTAAAAGTAAATTCAATTAAATATCCGATGACAGCCAAATGTACGTAGAATTTTCAACTTTCAAACTACACACTACATAATACATGCATACACACACACACACACACACACACACCCACACATAGATACAAACACGAATTACCTTTTGTGTGAATTTTCATTATCATGAATGAAAAAAAAAACTTGTTATTTTTTTTTTTTTATAAATTATACTTTGTGAAAAAAAAACAAGGTATCTAAAAAAAGATTGTAAATAAAAACAAAAAAAAAAAACAACAACAACATGATGATGTTTTTTTGCAAATAAAATTATCAACAACTTCAAACATCACTTCCATTCGATTCAATCCAATCGAAATTTATTTTATCAGAGTGAAATTTTCCAATTTATTTGATCATTTAATTTTTTATTTTTTTTTTTAGCATTAAAGAACCAATCAAGTGTGAGTGGGACTACGTGCAATGTAGGGTTCCGTAGTTTTAAGACCGAGTTACATGCCATAAATTGGTCGACTTTTACTCGTAAATTTGTAGAACCGACTTAGGTTAGACAATTTTCCTTTCAATTTCAATGTAAAACTACTTTTGGGAATTCCTTCAGATATTCCAACAGAGTCGCCATATATGTGGAAAAGTCCAAAAGTCTAATGTAACGCAATCACAGTCCTGGGGCCTTAGCAGATTTAGCTGATAAAGGGACGTACAGACTAGGTCCGTAATCTATCAAGCCTTGCTATTCAAGATAGATAGATAGATTGTTGAGGCTTCCCTGGACAGGCTACACTTCGACCATAAGGTCCATTGTGATGCCTAAGGATGTGAGTGGAGTGGAAGGAATTTTTGTGCATAGACTGTAATTGACAAACTGCTGATGTCGGGGTTCGAACCCATAACCTCCCAGTTTCCAAGTAGGCATACTGCGCAGACATAACACTTTAGACCGCTCGACCACTTGGACTGATAATGCTCTCCAAACACTCGACGATCGGAATGGAAAATACTACTATCAATAATTTCTTATGTACAGCTACCATTTGAAGTCGACAACAGTTCGTATTCTTAGAGAGAAATCCACTCTTTAACGCTAACCTTAAAAGATTCATAAAGAAATTATTGATAGGAATGTTTGTTTAACAACTTTTATTCGAAACATTTTCCCATAAACCAAATGAATAAGGTTGGCAAATCGATTAGTAGTAGTAGTGGTAGTAGCGATTCTTACCGAAAAATTTCATTGAAGTCGAATAAAATATTCCTGAGATAGACCAAAAACCTTTCAACAAATCAACTTTATCAAGACAGAACAAGATAGTTTCGAATAAAAGTATTTACAGTTTGAAACAGGATAGTACAAGGAATTAATGGAAGTATCTCGTAGCACTATTGACATGTACTATTCTTGGGGAGCAAAGCAACACCTGCAGCTGGTTTGGTTGCTTCGAAAAGAATAGCTTGAAGAATGGGAAATCGTACATAGAATTGATATCAACAGAAATTCAATGCCAGCTATGTAGAACAAACCGTGTCACCTATGTGGTTTCATACCCCTCACATAGGTACACCTAACTGCTGTGAGTGTAGCTCACTAAAGCCAGTTTATAAGCTTTGATAACGTTTCTACTTAAGTTTTTCTTTTATACCAACAAGAAAAATAAAATGAAAATATTGAAATACTTTTAAAAAGAGGAAAAATTTTATTTTTATTAAAATTTTATTTTTATAAAAAAGAAAAAATATACAATTTTCTTCTTAAAGAAATATTATAAATGTTAGGCAACTGTATTAGACCACACATATTTTCCATTTTAGTGTGTTTATATGAATGAAAAACAATAAAAATTGTATATTTTCCAATGAAAATTAATACACAGGTCAATGCACAATATAAACAACATAAAATTTTTAATGGAAGATGTGTGAATGAAATATGAAGATGCCGGCGTTAGAGAGGAGGGTTGGGGGGTAGAGTAGGGGAATATACAAGGGGATAAGGGATCAAGGTCGGAGGGAGGGTGGAGATCGAGGTTGTTATAAGGATGACTAACAAAAATCAAACAAATAGAGCGTCATAACATTCCGATCGAATATATGGTTATAGTGCAGGCGTTAAAAGATGGAACCGATGAATCGCTGATATTAGGTTTATTTACAAGACAAGTTCCCCAATGTGTTGTAGTTTATGACCTGTCGATCGAAATGTCGGGAAGCTCGATTGTCATACAATGTGAGTTTTTGTGAATAAAAAGGAAGGAAAATTTTGTCCCAAAAATCTGCACTCTGCATTGTTTACAAAATTTGCCCATTAGGTATACGATTTCAGTGAATTTTTCAACAACATATCAGAAGTTCTATTAATTCGAATTACTTTCCATAAATCAGAAACATTTGGATTTCCAATCTTTTTGAAGCTTTCAAACAAGAGTTCTAAATACGACATTATGTACTTAACAAATTGTATTTTATAAAGTGAAGCTATTCTTTAAAAGCTCAATTTATTGTTGATGTTTTTTGATTCTCCGCAAATCTGATTGATAATAATCGAGCTTTTCGAAGCTTTTGATTTCTAGGTCATAAATCAAGATCACGGTAGTGGGACAGGCCGAATACAATATATTCATAATAAAAACAATTCAAAGTAAAGTGTTTAGTTTATAATTGATGAATAGAGCTTTTCTTGAAAAGCCCGGTCTATGGTTTGTATGTTTTTTATGTTGATTACAAAAGAAAATGGTGGAAAACAAGTTAGGAGAAAAACGTTGTTACTCATTTGAAATAATACAATCGGACTGACGATTGTGTGAATGTTTTAATTAATATTGTGTTCAAGAATAATGACGCTTAAGTACATTTACACTGTTGGAGTAACAAGTAACAAGTAACAAGTATAACCGTGTGATCTTACTGACAACAGTATGTCTACACTGTGTCTGTGTGTCTAGATGTGTCTAGAATCTAGATACAAGTAGTCAGTAGTCAGTCACAAGACACATAAAACGACGCACACTTACTTCAAAAACCAATTGTTCTCATTACGAATGTTTTTGTATACTGTACACTCATGTTCATTATTATTTGTTCCATCTATATGCACAAAAATATCAATTGATACGAATTACGATGTTACCAATCTGCATCAATTCCTTTTTCAAAATTATTCAAACTATTTGAGTTTCGAACAAAAGTTGTATGTATTTGTATAGAGAACAAGTTTTATCTGAAACAGTTTTTTGGAAACTCAACAACAAAAATTTAAAGAAGGAACCATTTTGAAAGAAGGATAAATTTATGATTGGTAATAATTGAACATATGAATTCGATATTACATGGTAATAATTATTATAGTAATATTACTATTAACAAACACCAGAGCTGGGATTTCAAATTTTGTCCCAATTTCTAGAACAATTATTCGAATTCCAAATTCTGATTTAATAAAATGAAATCATTTTCAAAATGAATACCGCCTGCATGTCAAGGGTCCAGCTGATATAACACCCTAACGCTATTTTTTATGGGTTCGAATCCCGACATCGGCAGTTTGTCAATTATTAAGAAAAAAAATGGGGCGGTTAACTGACTAAACTGTCGGCGTATGGACAAGAACGAAGTAACCGGCTATACTTGAGAAGGTTTTCTGCAGTTTCCTTCACGAACTCCAGATGAATATCGGTATAGTTCCTGCCATAGGCTGTTGCAGCCGCATATCCTACCAATTCCTAGTCTAAACACAAAAATTCCTTATGGTCGCCCAAGGCAGCTTCTACAATCTATCTATCTATCTAATGAGTACAAAGTACATTTAAAAGTAACCTACAAGTACCATGTATATATTTTTAACTTTTTGTGAGCTTTCTTTATCGAAGTTAGCCAGGTAGAATGATTGTGGATATAGGACAAAAGTATATAAAACCCATCCATTTCAGGAAATCATACAATGGTTATATTATATAACTTAAAAATAGTTGGTACTTTATTTGTTATAAGTATATTCAAAGTACTTATAGTTTGAAAGTAACTACAATATAACTTATATGAATACAAAAAAAAAAACCACAGTCAGCTTACAAAACAAATCTTATTGATCATTGTAACAAATAAAAATAATTTTAAGATCGCCGCAGATGACGGTAAATTTAGAAATATTGACTCTACACAGGGATATTAATTTAACACTTGGAGTTGTTAATTTTTGTCTTCTAAATATCGAAAAACTTCAAGTTCAATTCTGTTGAAATTAATTCCTGATTACAGTAATTAATTAGCGGGAAGAGTGAACTAAGTATAGATCATAGTTAGACAGTCCACCTTGATAAATAACACTGTGTACTTGAGGAGTATTGAGGTATTATGTTTATAGTACCCAGTACTACACTAGAAGGAATTTGTTTCCTCAAGAAAATATATTTTCTTCAAAATATTTGCTTCAATAAAGCACCCCTTGTTTTCATTCAAGACTATGCAGTCCAACCAAAAACATGTGTTTTGTTGAACGAACAAACTAAAATTCTTCAACAGTGTTTTTAATAAGAGTTCATTAGTCTTGGCCTAAGAGAGTCTTTCTTGGCCAAATACTTCTGTGATTCTTTAGTCAAGAAAATGAAATTCTTAAAAAAGTATTTTTCTTATTAACAAAAAATAAAAAACACAAGAAGAGAAAGTTTATGCAGATTCTTTAACTGAAGTATATATATTTAACTGAAATATATAATCATTACTTCTTTAAAAAGTTTCATTTGTTTGGATTAAACAAATGATTATGTTGGTCCGAAATTTTAGCATCTTGGTCCAAAGAAATCATCATTTCAGTTTAAGAATTTCGAGATTCTTGGGTCAAGAGTCAGTTGATCTTTAGTTAAGATAATTTCCTCAAGTCAAAATTATAGATGTCAAGATACTTATTTTCTTATACCAAATATATATGATCGTCCCTATATATGAGAGTCAGAAATTCTTGGTTAAAAAAATTTTTTTTTACTTCAAGGAATTACTTCTTTCAGTCTACAAAAGTACTAACATTACTACAATTGATAATTGTAAATTACGGAGCATATTGAAGATATGGGAGAAGCGAACTGAAATAAAAGGTGGAGCACAATGGGACTAAGATTGAAGTGGAATACTTTTTATTCTCCAAGATATATCAGTCTAACACACTAGAAATTTTATGATGTTGTAAAAATATAAGGTCATCGAAATATATATTTTTTTTTGTAATTTTAAAAGTGCTTAGTGTCTACACATTTTTCATGAACATGATGGTAAATAGAATGTTCATCTAGACGCTCTAGGAAAATATAAAACAAATTAAATAAACGTTGGTTGATTTAGTATGAATAGGATACCACCGAAATTTATGAACATGTGTGTTCACGAGTATTTATACACGATTCATAAGTTATTCCGGTAGAATATGTCATTGCCAAGGAAAGAATGAAATAATCGTATTGGAAATGATTATACTTTTAGTAGAAATTTCTAGCTCGAAATTGTATCGACTAATCTACCTGAAACACTCTGTATATTGAACATATACCGTGTGTGTTGGAAAGCTTTTCCAATAGTAAATCAATATTAAATATTATTTATTACTGGCTGGCTGTGTGGTTACTGTGTGAAGTCTGTCAGTACACATGTAATGAGAGTGGGTTAAATATGTTCATTGAATTCTTAACTTTAGTATGTGCATCACAAAATCTCCACTCTTAAATGACAAACAAACAGCCATACGCATATAGTATACCTATACACTATCCAGATGTTTGTATGTATGTGTATGTATGTATGTATAGTTTTATAGTTAATATTTTATTTATTTATTAAACATTGATTCTCTATTAGAAATGCTTTTGAAAACGGTTTGTATATCTAGAGCACGGAAGTGCGCAAGGCCGAGTTTAAAGGGGCATTTGGCCTTGGTACTTACAGAGTCGATTTGACCCTGAAATATCTTCTGAACGAAAAGAACTACAGTGATGATTTTTCGAATACGAAATATTTAGGGTAATATAAGAATTATAATATAATAGAAAAACTCACCAATCATGCGAATTCACCAGTAGTCTGCAATTATTCTGAAATAAGAAAACAATCGATTGAAAAATATTTGTATATGTGTTGAACAAAAATTGTTGAACATGAGTGTCTATGAATTTGAACAGTTTATTATTGTACGTTCATTAAAATTGAAGTGCGGACAAAGTAGGGTGTTGCACGTTGGAATGTTCAACAAATGAAATACGGAATCTAAACTCGTAATACGAGCTACAAGTCAAGTGGGGACGACGATATCTTTTATGCAGAGACAAAGGCAAATAAACTACGACTATCGTAGTCATATCATCTAGTTACTAGTACCTACATTGTTATTTTAATGATTTAGTGTTTGATGCCATTTATGCAAAATACGATACCTAATTCCAAACAATTTATTTTATATCAAAGGTTCCGTATCATGTATAGAAGGCTAATTGCGTCTGTGTATACTTGATCCTTAAAACTGTCAAAGTCGGATATTAAATAGCCCGGTTGGGCATGCCAGAATCGTGGGAATATCAATGTTCACAGATCCCGTTTTTGAAATGGGCACAAATGTACTTTCTAAAACATACTCCTTCTCAAAACCGTAGTATGTGATAAGGACCCGTGGACGAAAGCAAACGGGTCCCTAGCACCTAGACTAAGGGATCCTCTGTGCCCTCCTTGAGAACAACCTGTTCCCAAGTTATGAAGGTGATAGTTTCATCGACAGTGTCCTGTCAAGAGCCCCACCACTCTTCTCAATTGAATTCTATTGAGCCTCAACCGAGCACATTTGAATAGCCTAGCTATGCCAAAGTCCCACTAATCGAGATGACCCTGTAACAGAACCCCTTGATTCGGTAAATTACGGAGCATCTTGAAGATATGAGAGAAGCGAACTGAAGTAAAAGGTGGAGCACAATGAGACATTAAATTGAAGTGGAATACTTTTTATACCCCAAGATATATCAGTCTAACACACTAGAAATTTTATAATGATGTTATAAAATCATCGAAATATATATATATATATATATTTTTGTAATTTTAAAAGTGCCTAATGTGTACATTTTTTATGAACATGATGGTAAATATAAAACAAATTAAATGTATTTACATTCAAACGATTTAGTTTCAATTAATTGGATTGATTTGTTTGGAACGTCACTTATCACTTTACAAATTATCTAAGTAGAAAAATAGATCAATTTTATTGTGTTTTCGTATTCAATTAGCATAACTGGTGTGTCACTTAAAATTAAAAATAATTGAATACATTTTATAACCTACATTTTGTATTATTAGAATGGTCATCTAATTGACAAAATAGATACCGAGAAAAACAGGAAAGGTTTTCCGTAACTGCTTCAACTTAGCGAATTTCCTTAAAATACATAAATCATTTTCTAGCGGTCACAATTTTAGTCTGATTATAATGAAATATCATATCTGATATGATTTTAGTATTTGCACGACCAATTTTATTAATAAATGACATACGTCAAGGGGAAAGGGGGCCATAAAATAGGAAGAAAACACAAAATATAAAATATCTCTCTTAATATTAGAACAATCGAAAAAAGCGTAAGAAATAAAGTTGTAGAAATTTGCTACAATTCATCACCTTATCATTTTTGCTCAAACTCTAATGTGTACAGAGATATTCAGGAATTTAATTTTCAATATTCAACCGTCAATATTTCTGTAAATATTACTGTAACAGGAAAAATGATATGAAACAAAATTACAGTAAAACCTAGTACCTACAACTTTACTTCTTATAAATTTTTCTATTTTTCAAATATTAAGGGAGATATGTCAAATTTTGTGTTTCCCCCTACCTCTAAACCCCCCTTTCCCTTGGTCCGATTTTACCCATTAACGAACTTGACCTTTTGAATACCAAAAGCGCCTCAAATATCAAATCTCATTCCGATAAAATGAAAACTGTGACCACTAGAGTGATTACAGACACATATATATATATATATATGTATATATATATATATATATATATATATGTCCATAGATATATATATATATAAATTTTACAGATGGTGATTTTTGACATCTACTAGGTAGGATCGATGGACATTTGAAGAAATTTTTGGGAAATTTTGACTTCGGTACGGGACCAATAGCTCTATTTCCTTTCAGGAAATTCGCTAATAATAGATAGTCGAATTATTTATATAATACAACATATTGTACAAGACCTTTCAGTGGTACTCAAAATAGTGAGGGGAATCCTTTTTTTTCACGAATTAAACTGTTATAAACGTCTAGAAAGTTGGAGTCCTTACAATATTTTCTTTGTTGGATACTAAGATTTCAAAAAGGTATCCATATTCGGACTATATATATATATAAAAGGATATTTCTAAATATGAAAAATTACGAAAAAAATTTCTGTTACACCCAGTATAAACAATATTGTAACCAATTATATGGATTATTATTATAATTAATAAATATCATTTTGAAATGCTAGTTATGAAAATATAAATACCTGAAAACAAACAACCTTTTCTCAAATCTCTTAAATCAGAAACTTTGGGTCTGGACACAATATATCTCTAAGAAAAATCATAAATAGAAAAAGGGTTCAAAGAGAGCTACGTAAAAGGGAGAGGACCATAAGCTTTTGTACACTTGGCCACCCACAAAAGTATCGCTCATTTTTCAAAATTATATAATTTTTTTGCTTTTTTTCAATCGGTTTTCGAATGAATACTAACAGCTTTTATTCGAAACATTTTATCGAATGGATAAAGTACAAATCAACTAAAAATTTTGAAAAGTGAGTACTACTTTTGCTGGTCATAGTACAACGTTAATCAAAATGTATAGCTTTATAGTTTATAACGATCTTAAAGTTTCTAAAGAAACGAATCGTCTGGTATACAGACGAATCCAAAACTGAAGAAGGGACCGGGGCAGGAATCTACGGTGAAAGACCTAAAGCGAACACAAGCCTTAACTTGAGGAAATATGCCACGGTCCAAGCAGAAGTCTACGCCATACTGACTTGCGTCCGTGATAACATACGTAGAGGCTAGATAAACCAGAACGTATGTATTTTCTCGGAAAGTCAAGCTGCTCTAAAAGCCTCACCTCAGGGGTAGTCAAAGATTGTCTGGAGGAACTGCTGGAGCTGGAAAAACAGAACAATGTTAAATCTGGGTGTCGGATCATAGTGGTTTCGAAGGAAACGAAAAAGCAGATGCGTTAGCAAAGGAGGGAGTCGAAATGCCCTTTATAGGCCCAGAGCCTATTTTAGGAATTGCATATTAGGACTGCATGTAAACAGGTGATCAACGATTTGTCTAATGCTAAACCGTGATCACTGGGAAAAAGTTCCACGGCAGGAGCTCGGGAAAATACTGCTTCAGAGTGCAACCAAGAGGCTATCTCTTGATGCACTGAATCTGCACACAATGGGACTCCATAACGGGTCCATTGTGTGCAGATTGTGTGGCGAGAAGAAGGAACCTCTGGGCTACAGCAGATACAGGATATTCGATGCATTTCACCCCGAATATATGAACTTTCAGGAAGGCCTGATAAGCAAGCTCATGGCTATTGCCAAGATATGGGAGAAGCGAATCTCGTCGGACTGAACTAGACGCACAATGGACCGACCATAAGGTCGAAGTGCAATACTTTTTAGACCCCAATAACTAAACAAAGCCGATTATATATATATGAAGTGACGTCACACACTAATAGAAGTTCACGTTTTTGAACAAAAAAAAAAAAATGAAGAACGAATGTAATTTTATATTTTTGAAAATATATTGTTTGCTAGAAGCTCTTCGTTTTTGGGAAATCGTAATTATAATTATCTATCATCCCACACTAATCACAAATGATATTTTGGGATGCGTTCAATTTCATTTCCTAGAAAACAAGGCAGGTGGGTTTTAAACAGGTTGCTCTGTATATACATATTAAGAGAATGAAATAATAGCATATTGGTATGCGGTTCAATTCAATATATAGAAATGTGGGCGAATCGTTTTGTTGTTGGCTTTGAGCGGTCCATAATTTTCGAATTTCAATATTTCAATATTTATATTTTTAATAATATAATAATTTTCGAAATTTTCACTAACATGGGACTCTTAACTTAAATTATTACATAAAATTTTAAGGTACGCACTGAACCTGCATGTATAAAATTATGAATATTTGTTTATTTGTGTATACTTAAGCGTCAACATAACGATGTTTGTCCAAATTCCTTTCGGTTACGTATGACAAACTGTAGAAGACTTTAGCGTATACTACTCAGACAAATTTCATTGTCATTGAATTTTTAATTAAATTAAATACTGATATAAAAAATTAACTCGTCAATCAGGAATCGAACCTCGGGCCTTTGGATATCTAGTCCAGTATGCTTTCGCTACACCAAAAAAATAATTAGTATTGTTCTAAGTTTGTAACGATTGGAAATATTGCTCGGAGAAAACAAAATTTTGCGCCACAAGTTTTCAAGAGACTATTCTAAATACTACATTTCTGATAGAAAGCTCCAGTAAATCGCAAGAGATAAATGGAAAGTTCAAACATCAAAAATGATTCTTTTTAAAAACAAACAACTTTTGTTTAAATCTTTTTTCAATAGTTTTGCCAAAATCATCTATGGTAACAGTATCGTTCTATATAAAATACAAGTCATGTTTTATATTTATGTGTGTGTAGAAGTACAATTAACTCAGCATCTATAAGGTGTTTAAACAATTGGTTTGGTTGTTATAATTTTTCGATTTTGAAAAATAATGGTTACTACAGAGCATCCAACCAGAATTTAATGTTTTATCAATAATTGTTGCATTCCATTATCTCATTTATTACAATAGAATGGAAATATGAATGAAACGATTAATAAACTAAAGCTTTATACACGAGCTTAAAAGCTTACAATATACATTTAATGCGTTCATCAAAATCTGAATGATATTATATATATTCGGGTGGTTCGTATTTGATTGAATATAGATATGTCTGGTACTCTCGATCAACATTATTACCATTGATCGAATCTAACGAGTGATTTAAGAGAAAGTGCCGGGAACGGCAATAGGCAGGTGGCATATTTAAATACAGGTTGAGGCAAAGATTGTTTAACAAAAAACTATAAGATCTGATTAGAGCTTTATATCGGAAAGATACAGCAACAGTTGACAGATTTTCGCTGCAGTCAAGCCAAACAAATGATAGCTGGGTACAATGCTGCGAGGTCAATCTGGTATATTGGCGAAAACCGGAAAGAGATAAATCTACTGGTTGGGGTGCTGACCGGTCACTGTAAATTCAAGAGTCATTTATCTATCATGAGGATAGAGGGCAGTGCCATCCGTCCGGTCTGTAATTGGGCGGATGATAAGTCCTTCTACCTTGTGGCAGAATACCTTTACAGAGCCAGAATGAGGTATCTAGCCTTTGGTTCTACCGAAATGTGGGAATCTGAGGTAAAACAACTAAAGTGGATCTCTGTCCTATCATTCGCCATGAAGACGGGTAGATCCTGCAACGGACACAGGACTAGAGGAAACGAACACGGCATGGTAGAAGACAAAAGAGAGGATAGGTTCCTTAGGGGTCGGTAAAAATCCCCTCTACTACTACTATTACTGTTACTAAGAGCTTGACCAGTCAAGTAGCCGAGCGGTCTAAGGCGTCATGTCTGCGCAGTATGCAGCACTTGGAAACTGGGAGGTTATGGGTTCGAATCCCGACATCGGCAGTTTGTCAATTATAAAAAAAAGGGGCGGTTGATTGACTAAATTGTCGGTGTATGGACAAGAACGAAGTAACCGGCTATGCTTGAGAAGGTTTTCTGCAGTTATCTTCACGAACTCCAGATGAATATCGGCATAGTTCCTATCATAGTCGGCTGCAGCCGCATATCCTACCAATTCCTAGTCTACTCACAAATTCCTTCCACTCCACTCACATTCTCACATCCTAAGATATCACAATGGACCTTATGGTCGAAGTAACCCGAAGTAACCCGTCCAGGGCAGCCTTTACAATCTACCTCTCTCTACTAAGAGCTTTATATGTCGAAAATTATATGAGCTGTGAGGCTTATAGTCTACGTCAACATTTTTTTGTCTTTCCTTGTTAGTAAACAGAGAAAAGTTACAAAATTGTTTCATTACGAAATTATTGGCAACTTTTGTTGGAATTTGACTGAAAACACAAACTTACTTTATATTCGGTTTACGAAATTTGTAAAACTTGAAACCTTTCTTCTATCTCTTACAGTTATTGATATAAAAGTTCCCATCTTCGGTAGGAGATTCTAGAAAGAAAAACGGATAGATGTTTAAGATATTGGGAAATATATCAAAAATATAAAAAATATAAAACCTGACATATAACTCATCCTGTGTATACAAAATCCGTAACAAATTGACAATACGTGTAATAAAAATCTTATAATATCATAAAATGTGTGATTTCATGTATTTTCCAATTTTCCACACTTATTGGAAAATATAAAGAAAAATATTATATGAAATAAAAACAATATGAAAATTAATAGTGGAAAAAAAATAAAATCTTTCCTTTTTTTTTTTTTTATTTGTATCATAAAAATTCAACTAAAAATTTTAGTACCAATTTTAACTATGAGTGACACTACTTATTACCTTCCATTGTGATAATGAACACTTGCGTGACCAAAGACGTAAAATAGTTAATAACTCCTACGTGTCATCAAAAATTGATACTCATTATTAGAGCCAAACATAGTTTAGTCGATACCGAATCCATTAAGGAGTCCCAAACACTTTCCAGGATTGAGTAGTCTTTGCCATCGGATATAATTGCTAGCTATTGAAGTTATAGCCCTTTGCAGACGGGGACAGTATGGGTGGCCCATACGGGAGGCTAGAAGAGGTACAATGAAAATTGTATAGCGTTTATCGATTTCGAAAAACATGAGCGATGTACAGATTATCGCAAAAAACTAATAGAGATATGTCAGTTTTTCTATCAAAAATGAATTTCTTGGCAAACATTTTTTGGATTTTAAAAATTTATTCAAATTTTATCAAATTCGGATAAAGAATACCCAAGATAGATAGATAGATTGTAGAGGGTGCCCTAGACGGACTACACATCTACCAAGGTCCATTGTGATGCCTAAGGATGTGAGGATGTTAGTAGAGTGGAAGGAATTTTTGTGTATAGACTAGGAATTGGTAGGATATGCGGCTGCAGCCGACTACGATAGGAACTATGCCGATATTCATCTGGAGTTCGTGAAGGAAATTGCAGAAAACCTTCTCAAGCATAGCCGGTTACTTCGTTCTTGTCCATACGCCGACAGTTTAGTCAATTAACCACCCCTTTTTGTTTCTTAATATTTAAAAAACTGCCGATGTCGAGATTCGAACCCATAACCTCCCAATTTCCAAGTACTGCATACTGCGCAGGCATAACGCCTTAGACCGCTCGGCCACTTGGACTGGTAAGAATACCAAAAATAGACCAAAATTAATTTTTGGGATTTTGATAACATCGTCCATCACAGCTAAATTTAATCCGATTTCTACAAAAGAGACTTGTATAGTTTAGGACTTAGCACCATTTCCTCTGCAGTATGATTACCAAGCGATAGCTTAAGGTTTATTCCTTTAAGTGAAAAAAGCGTATATTCGAGTCATAAATTATCTGGCGTGCAGGTATAGAAATCATGTGTGGACATGATAAATAAGAATAATAATTATAATTTAAACTAATGACTGAAAATAATAATAATTAAATAACAAAGTGTCGTTAAAATTTCAACATAAATAATTCATCATTGTCTGACTTTATAATTATATATTTGCATTTCAAATACTTGGAAACGAACGACCGTTTTCAGTGAATCTGCATCGTAGCATGCAAGCTATATAATATCTCTGCCAATAAACTAAACTGTTACGGTGCGCGCTGGCTGGTGCCTTCTAGTGCCTCCCCACATCCAATCTGTTCCTGTAGCCATGTGCTCTCGTTCCATTGTTCTATCATCTATACTTTTTTATTCATTCCCGCATATAACTTTCGACATAACAATGCCCTCTTATCTATGTACATGTTCTACCGGATATATCAAAGGCAAAATAAAAACGATTGTAATTAGTTATTCGATTCTATTTTCCACCTTTCGCATTTGCTATTTTCCGATACTACGATATATGATTATACAGAAATCAGGAGCGGATCTTCAACATTTAACTCTCCTCCTGTTTAGAATACACTTTGATAATATTATATGTATAATAAAAGGTCTTCTGGATAAGATCAAGATCTTGTGTTGTTATATAAAAATATGTCGGTGTGTGAAAGACAGTAATGAATTCCCAAAAAGGAAGACTGCATTGGACTACTCCCATCTGGAAGTAGTCGAATGGCTTGTCGATGCTCTTGTTGCGGCCAATGTTCTTCGGAAAATGTTGCGCGTATCTCCCAAAAATTAGTGGACCGTTTTTGATAAAGTTCTTAAGGCAGAATTTCTTGACAAAAAATACAAAAAATGTTTCAAAATCTCACGTCTTTCAATCTAACATTTTTCTTCCCAATTTCTAGTTTTTCGATAAAGCTTGGTTCAACAATAAAAATGTATTGTTGGCGCTTATTTTGTATTCTTCAACACATATTTAGAATCAAAGCTTTTTTACAAGTGTTTTACGGTCAAACCTACGCTGTACGGAGCCCCATTTTTGGAGCGCTAGCAAGCGGGAATAAAGGTATTAAGCAAAACGAATTATAATCTAAAACCAGTTATTTCCAAACGACTCGTGTTATTTGGAATTTGTATATATCAAATAATTGACTTATATATTAAATAGTTTTCTTATTAAAATTTCTAGTATGATATTTTTTGTGACGTAAATGTAATGGTTGACACTTTTCATATTAAAATAGAAAATTAATTCTCATATTTTCAAGAAATGAAATGCGTCAACAATAGTAAATAAAGTTTAGACGTGAAAATTCTAATATGCCGTTTTTAATAAAAAAAAAAAACAGTGTTGCACATCGTAGACTTACATAATATATTAAAATATTAAATTTTTAACACACGATTTCAATAAATTTTTCTATACTTTCTACCTCCATATATAACTATAGTTTGAAAGAAGTATAGACCTTTCAAAATATATCCCTAATAGTTATTTTAATGCGGTAGGATCAGCAGCACCGGATTTAGACACTGGGCTCTACGGGCTCGGGCCCACAGGCCTCCACAAAAAAAGACCTCTACAAAATGCAATTGTTCCCTAAATTTCTAAAACTTCTGCGAAAATCAACAATAATTCAAAGTAAAAAAATATGTTTTATAATAAAATTCAACAATTTCATTACTTTAGACTAAGATTTCATAGAAATGTTTTACCCGTAGTAATAACCATACGGTGAAGGAGTATATCATATTTTGCACAGAAAATGCACGTTTTTTAGCGAATTTCCTGAAAGGAAATAGAGCTATTGGTCTCGTACCTAAGTCAAAATTTCGCAAAAATTTCTTCAAATGTCCATCGATCCTAATATTCGAAAAATTGAAAAATTTATAAGAAACAAAGTTGTAGGTACTAAGTTTTACTGTAATTTTATTTATTATAATTTTTTCTGTTACCCTAATATTTACAGAAATATTGACGGTTTAAGATTGAAAATTAAATTCCTCACTATCTCTGTACACATTCGAGTTTGAGCAAAAATGATAAGGTGATGAATTGTAGCAAACGTGATTTTCTACAATTTTATTCCTTACGCATTTTTTGATTGTTCTAATATTAAGAGAGATATTTTGTGTTTTCTTCTTTCTTTATGCCCCCATTTCCCCTTGACGTATGTCATTAATAAAATTGGCCTTGCAAATAGTAAAATCATAAACGACATTTCATTTTGATCAGACTAAAATTGTGACCGCTAGAAAGTGATTTATATATTTTAAGGAAATTCGCTAAGTTGAAGCAGCTCCTGCGTAACGAATTTTTTTTTTTTCTTCTTATCGTTGTTTGAGATAAGATTGCTAGAAAAATTCTTGCTGAGCCAGATTTTGTTTTTGTTTTTTTTTTACATATTTATTTTGCTTTGGAGGTGAAGGAACGCTTTTTTTCTCTAATAATTGTCATACTGCCGATGTCGGGATTCGAACCCATAACCTCCTAGTTTCCAAGTAGGCATACTGACGCAGACCGCTCGACCACTTAGACTGGTCCGAAAAATATTAATGAGTTTTTTTTTTTTTTATAAAACCCTAAAAAAGCTGACCTCCTTAAAAAAATTCGGTTTCAAGTAACACGAAATAAAAATTTGTGTTCGATGAAAATGACACGACTTTAAAAAGACAAATAAAATTAATTAAAATTTGTAAAAAAAAAAAACAGAAAAGAAGAATATTTGTTGTTTTTGAATATACAATTACAAATGAAAACGAAGAACATAGAAGGGAAAAAAGAAAACGTATATGAGAAAATGTTGTAGGAAAAACTGAGTGGTGATAATATAAAGCATTTGCAACAACGTACATATCCTTGCCTACGAGTTCGGTAGTACTTATCGTTCGAAAACACAACACAACTTTATATACACAATACCACCTCTGAGTGTTGGTTCGAGCACCCCCACCATCACTACCACCACTGCTGAGCACCAACAGGAGTCTACACATCTCATTCCTTCAGGAGTCTTCCATTCCAGTCTTTACGATCGAACACAGTACACATTACATTACTCCCACAAAACAACCGCTCATTTATCCAAATTTTTTAATTGAATTATCTCTTACGCATTCCGTTTCCGAAAAAAATACTTCAGATAAAAGTTGTTCATTATAACAATACCAACGACTTTTATTCAAACCATTTTCCCGACAATCGAATGAATAAGAGACAAATCAAGTATATTAAAATTTTGAAAAATGTGCGGCAGCTTTGTGACCTCTAGTACTCACAGTGGTGCTACTGTTCGCTCTCACAATTTAAAGCGGATACAAGTTACGAGAGCAAATGTTTTTTCTCTCTATTTTCTTTTTGTGTGTAAGTCAGTGAAAAGAAGGCATGGGACTTGGTTGAGAGGGGTGAATGGTGGTGTACGAAATACGGGGGCGATATGTATCTGATATTATTTATTTAGCCATTTTTCTTTTACAATTTAATTCAATGAAAATAAATGTTTTCTTTTTAATTTTCATTTATTAACATATGAACAATGCTGTTCATTTTCACCTGAGTCGACAAGTGTTTTTGAATTCTGTGGTTTTTCTATTTTAGGGTAACGCTTTGACCATCTTTGGGTGGGGGGGAGGTGGTAGTAGGTTTTACTATTAGAATTTCTACCAAAACTATTTGAATAATTTTTTCGATCAAAATTTGTGCCTTAAAAAATATTAACTTTGGCAAAAATGACACTTAGGATTCTTATCGGGGGATTTTTACTGGGACGCGTCATAAATAACTATATTTTTCTTTATAAATAAATAAACGATAAATTGGAGAAAAGTTTGTCAGTTTATTTCATTAAACTCGCTCTGCTCACAAAGGGCTTCGCATCTATTTTTGGAAGGTTTTTCCCATTTCCGGAGAGAGGAGGATCTAGAAAAGTTAAAGTTTTCCGATTTTTCCCGTAAGCTTGAAGTAATTCCGCGTCGAATGCCAAAAACCGCATCCTTCTAGCATGTCAGTGAGTTATACAAAGCGTTGTATATATTATAGGATTTTTCTCTAATAACGCACTTAGCCAGAAAAATTAGTAACTGTATATTCGGTCGATAAAATTCGTTTTGCTGATGATTCAGCATGCGAAATTTGGATCGTAAAACACAAGAAAAAAGCATTGGCCTTAAAATATGAGTTTTGGGAGTCTAATAAACAGTTGCTTTCTGCCATAACGAGCCAAAATTTTTATTATTTAACCAAAAGCACTTCGCAGCTTTGCCACAGTCACTAATTTATTGATCCAAAGTTGCTACAATCTATTTGGAGCATGCTTCTAGTCACGAGGTTCTACTTTCTAGTAAAAACTTTATCAAAATCGGTTCGCTAGTTGGTGTGTGAATCCTTTTTTTACTAACGGAATATTGTTTTAAAACGAGATAAATTCGAAATAAATTTCATAATTTGGGTGGAATATCATCAATCTAAATCAATAAAAATTAAAAGCTGTTCGTTGGTAAGCGCATCCCTTGAGAACGGCTGGACCGAATTGGCTAATTTAAAAAAAAAATGTTCGTAATAAAAATTGAAAATGTTTCTCGGCAAATTTGAAAATTCGGGAATAACTGAAAGTGCTTTTTTCTATGAGACTTTTGGACAGGACAACGTCTGTCGAGTCAGCTAGTTTAAATAATAAATTTTCACAGGAGTATTTTGATATATATGCGGTAGCTACGAGTGACCACTGTTTATGTCCTAATTGTATTTCGGATTTGTTAATTTGTTCATATTTCATTCGATATGACAAACAAAACATGTTTTTGAAGCATCAACACGTTCTCATATGTTATCCAAATTATAACAAAAAAAAAAACGCCCAATTAAAAAAAACAAAACCAGTGTATCGCCTCGCATTCTAACGAATATTTAAAAATGATTTATGAATTTGATGATTAATATATCAACAACATCGCCACTAAATATTTGGTTCCGTACCGCAGTATAAAATGGGTGTATTATGTTAAACCAGTGCCATGTGTAATGTAATGTATACAGGCATATAAGACAAGATACGATTGGTGGGTGATGCGATGTAAGACTTCCCATCACTGCGATCCAGTGGATATATGGTGACATTCCTCTTTTCTATTAGAATCCCCCCGACTAGATCAGTCCAAGTGGCCGAGCGATTTAAGGCGTTATGTCTGCGCAGTATGCTTACTTGGAAACTGGGAGGTTATGAGTTCGAATCCCGACATCGGCAGTTGTTCAATTGTTAAGAAAAAAAAGAGGCGATTAATTGACTAAACTGTCGGCGTATGGACAAGAACGAAATAACCGGCTATGCTTGGGAAGGTTTTCTGCAGTTTCCTTCACGAACTCCAGATGAATATCGGCATAGTTCCTATCATAGTCGGCTACAGCCGCATATCCTACCAATTCCTAGTCTATACACAAAAATTCCTTCCACTCGACTCACATCCTCACATCCTTAGGCATCACAATGGAAGTCGAAGTGTAGCCCGTCCAGGGCAGCCTCTACAATCTATCTATCTATCCTCTGGACTAGGTAAAAGCCCTCAGATAGTTAGATATATCTTGGGGTATAAAAAGTATTACACTTCGATCTTATGGCCCACTGTGCTCCCCCATCTATTTCCCCAGTCTGACGAGATTCACCTCTTCCATATCTTGGCATTGGCCAAGAGTTTGCTTATTAGATTTTCCTGTAGGTTCGTATGTTCGGGGTGGGATGCACCGAATATCTTGTATTTGCTGTAACCGAGATATTCGCAGTTAAAGATAATGTGCCTAGAGTTTGGATATTGAAGTGATAAGCAACGAATAACTAGGAGCGATTGAAATTCTAGGAGTGAATTTTCTCAATACACATTTTCTAGTTTTCCACAAGGAAATGACATAAAAAACATTGCTTGAGGAAATGATTTAAAAAAAATTTACAGATTTAAATCGTAATTAAATTGATAACAAGTTTGTCTACTCTCAAACCTCCCATAGTCCCTTGTATAATAACTATACCTCCACGTTAATCCCTCTTACCATCCCCCCCACCCCCACCTCCACCACTCCCACTAGTACCATCACCTCATGTTTATAAAATGTATACTCTTATATGTAATTAATTCAACAGTGAGCTAACTATTCTATCTCACTTTAAAAAATAAAATAACTCGTATATGTAATGAAAAAGGGAAATTTTTAACGACTGTAATTAAGGGAAAACACACAAATGGTAAATATTCTAACACAGTAATTTTCTTTTAAATCAGCATATTAAGTCATTAAGTAAGTCTGTCGTGTGTTGTTTATAGGACGGCGTCACAAACTAACAGGTGATCGAAAACAACTTCTCTTAAAAAGCATCCAAAAATACTTTAAATGAAATTTTGTGATGGAATCAACTAAAGGGATAGTCAGGGATTGCCTAGAGGAACTACTGACAAAACGGTACAATGTTAAATTGATTTGGATTAAATTGATCTATCAGGTTACAGTGGTTTCGAAGGAAACGAAAAAGCAGATACCTTGGCAAACACGAGAGTTGAATTACCTTTCATATGTCCTGAACCTATTTTATAAATCCCAAAAACAGAATGCAAATAAGTGATCAACGAGTGGATAGACGTTAACACCGTGACCTCTGAGAAAATATTCCACGACAAAACTCCGAAAAATACTGTTCTATAATGCATCCAAGAGACTGCCCAACGATGCAGTTTCCTTCACGAACTCTAGATGAATATGGGCATTTCCTATCATAGTTGGCTGCAGCCGAATATCCTACCAATTCCTAGTCTATACACAAAAATTCCTTCCACTCCACTCACATCCTTAGGCATCACAATGGACCTTATGGTCGAAGTGAAGCCCGTTCAGGGCAGCCTCCACAATCTATCTATCCATCTAAGCGTTTATAAGCCAACGTCAATAAATTGCGCTTAAAAGCGTGACGCTGAAAGCGTGTAAGCGCCCAAAATGAATACATCATTAGATGCTAACATGATAATAATGGTTTAGGTTTCTCAAAATTGACAGAAATTTCTGGATTTTAAATAATTTTAGACCCAAAACGTAGCAGTGATTCGATTTGTTAAGGTTTTATTCGAATAAAAATTGTAAATATTTCTACAAACAGACGTAGAACTTGTGAAACTACACACACCAAAGTAATTTTACAATTAAGAATTAAGAAAATTATCCCGTGCAAGAAATAACCAAACAATTGTAATATCGCTAGCGTGTGACTAAACCTGAAAAATATCCTGAGGTGTATTATATTTCTATTATAAATCTTCAGTACGATGAAAATCAAATAATGTTCATGAGGAAATATTTCATAATATTAATAATAAAAAAAAATAAAAAAAAACTTGGAAAAACTTTTTGCGAATACATTTCTATTTATTTTGAAAAAAAGAAAAAAAAACTGATCGGAAAATTTTCATAAGTGCATCATCATTATGAAAATATATGAAGAAATAATCTCCTGGTGAATGAGAGTTGAAGTTAGCGTTCTGCGTATAATGAGTTGAACGTACGTTTAAACCTAATTAGCGATGTATTTAAGTTTCGTTTAAAAAGTTTTATGAAAGTTGCATTTTTTTTAATGCAATTATTTTGCAATAAAAACAATATACATGTTTTCTACAAAATTTCAAATATATAAATATATAAATAAATAATCCGCAGTGGAATGAGAGTTAGAGAACGTTCGCTGTTCTGCGTATGAGGAAAGTAACGGTTTAAACCTAATTAGCTATGCTTTTAGGTATCATTTGACAATTTTATGAAAATTGAATTTTTTTATTCAATTATTTTGAAATAGAAAAATCCACATGTTATATATTTATTTTAATTTTCTGCATCAAATCAAACTAATTGCTAATTTAAATCTAGTGTAGAGCACACTCAATGGATCTGTTTTATCCAGATCAAACTAAACCAAGTCGGTTTAAATTTGAGACTATGTTCAAATCAAATCAATTTTGAATACAGTAGAGTCTCACTAATCCGGCGCTTCTATAGTTCGGCACGTCCAATAATCGGCATCAGTGTGAAGAATTTTTCTATATAATCCATTAATCCGAACAAATTTTAACAAATCAAACTATGTATAGCATAAGGATGGAGCTACCTATAAACGAAAATAAGACCAAGATAATGTATAATGCAAGAGCAGAAGGCTTGCCATGAACCGAAATCAGTTCAGCAAAGAATAAAAAGTGGATGGCAAAATTACTGGTCATTAAAATATATTTTCAAAAACGATGTACCTATCAAGAAAGGGGCTCCAGATAAAACGGTGACGACCTGAAGAGGTTTGCGGGTGATCTCTGGAGGAAGATCACACCGATAGCAATGAGTGGAAGCATTTGAGGGAAACCTTTACCCAACAGTGGGTTGTAGGCTATTATTATTATTTGAACTCAGGCGTTAGAATCTCTATTCGATTTTGATGAATTTTTTTTTCAAAATATTTGACAGGTATTCATATTTTTAGGGAAAAAGTACATTTTCAGGTACCGAGTATGTTCGAATTCTCGGATTTGGACAACGATAAATGAGTGTTCATGCCATCCACCATCAAATTGTTTGTGCAACAATGGTTGTTGCGCAAATTACTTGATCGTGTATGGGGGGGGTCTTTAAAGATAGAGGAAAAGTTTAAAGATGATCCCTTTTTATAAAATAAGCAATATAGTCAGTTAGTTGGTTGTAATTTTCACTTGTTCTACATTAAGGGATTACCAGCATGAAATCACTATTCGACAGATTTTGCTCTTTTTTATCCACAGGCTAAAAATAACGTTTTCTAATTTCATAATTTTTGACCGTTTAGAACGCGAGATAATTAATAACAAAGTAATCATTCTCTCTCATTAGAAGCATGGAAAACTTCATGCCCTCCCAACTATTATCTGTTGTATTAAAAAAATACTCGACAGAATTTAAAAAAAGCTAGGACAGTAAAGATAAAGAATTATTAAATAAATTTTGAAAAAAAAATCGCATTTTACCGTTTTGTTTTCGAAATATAATATTTAAAAATTTGATTTTATTTCAAAATAACATTAATTTGTATAAAAATACGTGTATATGTTGTGTATGTGTGTATATGTACTTGTTCTATAATAAAAGAAAATCGATTTTTTGTCCTGATTATACAAGACAGTACTGGAACTACCTTAACTAGAACATTATTTATATAAAATGACATACATATCTTATTTCAATGTTAACAATAATTATTAAAGCAATGCTAATGTAAAATATTATTATAAAAACTATATAGATGGCTTATGATACTATGTTAATATAGATACTATACAGTATTCGTTTATACAACAATATAAAATTACAATCTTTATATTTATAAACACGATAATTTCTTTGTTTGTCCCCTGTTTATATTTTTCCAAACGAATGCGCATCTCAACCCTGTGCTATACCGTGTGTTTTCGATAAAACTTCGACTCTATCTATGTGATATGCTTTTTTTTTTTAAAGTTAATTTTGTACCTGATTCATCCGGATTTTGGTAAAATGTTTCGAATAAAAGTGGTTACTATATTTATCATAAACAACATTTATTCGAAGCATTTTTTCGAAAACTGATTGTATGAGGCTCAAAGTAAATATAACAATTTTGCGAAATGAGCGATACTTTTGTGGCCATGTGTACATGTTTAATGTTTATGTTGTGCTCCAGACGTGTTCGTGTGTATATGATGATGCTAATTAGGTTGTCACTAATTTAAATGAGAATTTAGTTGTCGGAATGCCATGCGACGCTGGTTTGAAAATCGCTCATTTGTAATTCTATTTCAACATATTTATTTACTCCAGCCATTTTCCCTTTTTTTTCATACATACTGTTTGTATTCAATTTAAACTTGACCAACTTTTGAATTTTCAATTTACACGGAGAATAATTTATGGTTACAGTACATTGTAAAAAGTAAATTAGGGGAGCCAACTATGCCAGCTGGTCAGCCAATATTACCAACAGGCAATGCATAGCACTTAAATACCTATATACAGACGTGCGACCTATGCAGGAACATTTTAAGGACAAATGAATGTTCGGCAGTAGGTTGCTAGTCTGTATAGCTGTTGCAGAACAAATCTACATGTCCTTGATCTGGTTACAGTAAAAATCAAAATTATTTGATATTTTGTGGGAGGAGATGTTGCTGAACAAGTTCCTCATGTGTAACGATATTTGCAACATATTATCTAAAATTTTTTATGTTTTCCTAATATTTTTTTAATCTTTTATTACATAGATTGTCAAAAAATTTGTGACAAAAAATGTCACACAACAAACTTGAAAAAACTGTAGAGATACATATAAATAAACTAGTAGATAAATAAACTACAAATTAAATGAGATAGATAGAGATAAGATGACAAATGATTGAATTTTTAAGATAGAGTATAATAAAGTAATAAATAATGTTCCCAATTTTGGTTGCACGCCTGTAGGCAAAATATTTTGTAGGCGGAGTTTAATGTTGCTGCACAATGCAATTCCGCGTTTGTAGCCTACTTAAGTGGAACATCTCACAGACAGCTACTATTCCTTAAACCATTTGAAGCTGTTCCCAAACAGCAAGAAAGATTTGACATCGGCCGGTTTTAGTTCGGAGAAGTTGTCAAACAATGACTGACCCAAGTGTGTCAGTCTTCTGTTAACAAGTGCTGGATAGTGACGGAGAAAGTGGGTCATCGTTTGTTCTTGATCCTCATTATGACATTTCTAACCGTTACAAAAGGACTAAACTTTTAATACCTTGTATGCATTATATACTATATAAAGGGTATAAAAAGTTGAAAAGAACATTCATTTTGATTGAATTGGATGAAATGAATCAACATTTGAACTTGAATTATTGCGATTCAATCTAACATTAATGAACATAAATTGTTGTTTATTATGATTAAATAGTATTGTTTTGACCTGTGCCTTCAAGGGATTCCAAGTATAATCAAGTTTACATAGAGAAAAAACTGCATTTTTCTACATCAATTTAAAACCTATACTCACTTAATTGAATAATTTCCAACTTGCAATTAAAATATAATCAACTAGTCGTATATTCCGTAAATAAAACATCAATAGGGTTCCCGTAGAATAAGGATGTATTACTATTCATTTTCACTTCGAATTCTTTAAAGTTTTCAAAAAGTCCTTGAAGATATTTGAGTTTTAAATTTAATCCGACTAATGTACATTTGAAATCTAGATTACCGACGCAGAAAGGCTCAAGTTTTATGAAGGACATTTATGTCATTTCTTTCCCTTTATTTAAAAAATGGGGTGGACTTATACAGTTGTTGCCAAGCTGAGCGCTGTATAGGATTCTTGACAATCATCACATAAAGGTACCTATCTAGACACCGAATTCGAGGGGCGTTCTGTATCTAGATGGTGCTCATATTATTGTAATGTTCATGAAATTCGCTGAAATCGATAGATGTTATTACTTTACCGAAAAAGGAGTATCAGCGTATAGACAAGGGTTTTTTTTGGATCGCTGATTTAAAATCCGGTGTCAGAAGTGATTAAATGCCATTTCTGACACAGGATTTGAAACTAGTAAACCAAAAAACTCCCTTGTCTAAATGTTGATACTTCTGTTCCGATAAATAAAATGAGTTGACAGTGATATTGGCAGTTGTCAACTGTCAAATGCTTCTTTCGACATCAGATTCGAAATTAGCGACCTGAAAAACCCCAGTCGAAAACTAGCAAAGACACGTTGAATGAACCATAGCTTTATACTCTTAGTGAGAAAATCACAAAAAATCGATCCCCGATATCTGGAAAACTATTCATTTTCCGACCGTGTGACCATAAGAACTTTTGATCAGAAGAAATAATATATATATCGATTCCAGCAAATTTTACCGAGGATGGTTTTCCATAAGAAATGTGCGGAGTTATTGTTCTAAAACCAAACTACTGGAAATCCAAAAGTATCAATACAAAGTTCAGACGACCTATTTTATATATTTGGACACGGGCCCGATTCAATTGTAATCTCAAATTTGTTTTGGAGAAAATAGAGGGATTATCTGGAAACCCTATATTGTATAGTTAGTACCTAATAATTAATCATACTCTTATATACGAGTAAAAATTCCTTCCACTCCACTCACATCCTCACATGCTTCATCACAAAGGACCTTATGGTCGAAGTCTAACCCGTTCAGGGTAGCCTCTACAATCTATCTATCTATCTATCTATATACGAGTAGATAGTATGTATCACAAAAGTAGCGATCTTTTTATACCCGGTATATGTAAATATAGAAGGTATATTAAATTTAGTCCCAACTTTGTAACGCTTGAAAATATTGATCGCAGACATAAATGCTTGGCAAAGGTATTCATAAAATGACCTAATTCGGCCATTTCCACATGTCCGTCCGTGTAAACACGATAATTCATAAACGAAAAGAGATAACGAGCTAAAATTTTGTTTGTGTGTTCTAGAGCAAAACAGTAAGGTCAAGTTCGTGAATGTGCAAAATCGGACCATGTTTGGACAAAATGAGCAAAACAGCCAATCTTTGAAACCATAAAAGATAGTACCAAAGACAAAAAGTGTTCATTTTTTATAAATTAAACAACTTTTGTAATAAATTGTTTTACATAAATTCAGGATATATCGGGTAATTAAGCAATTAACTCAGTTAGTAGTTATTTTCACTTGTTTCAAAAATTTTATAGTTGATTTGTGTAGGTACCTTATTCATTATTCGGTTTTTGGGGAAAATGTATGAAACAAAAGTTGTAAGTATATTTATAATAGTCAACTATTTAGCGAAGCATTAATTCGGAAACTGATCAGTTTTGAAAAAAGGATCGCTACTTAAGTGGCCATGTGTGTACATACTCTCAATATTTAAATATTCGCAAACGTTCTAGTCATGTATATTGTGGGTGTACTGAAAACAATTGAGTTTGTTTTACCATAAGGATAATATCTATTCTTCTCTTAGATCCCCGTAGTCCTAGAATGTACTCTGGACTCTGTTACTATTCTATTCCTTCTATGTCCTTACCGTTTCACTATTGGCAAACTATAAATACATGAGGCAACGTATGTGTCGATTACATTTAAAAAAAAAAAAACTATTTGTATATGAAAACAAGTAATGTAACAACTAACTGAGTTAATTGTTTGAATACCCAGTATATACTGCCTTGTGTATCAATGATTGAATTGTTAACAATTCTGCGTATTCGAATTGTTAACAATTCGCTTTCCGAGGAACATTTAATCACAAATTATGAGAATACTAAGGAGTTTATGAAACAGTTTTTCAAACAAAAGTTGTTTATTTTAAACATTTTTTTCTATCATTTTGCCCATTAACAAACTTGGCTTCACTTTTTTGATCTAGAACAAACACAAAAATTTAACTCGTTATCTCTTTTCGTTCTTGAGTTATCGTGTCCATGGAAAGACGGACGGACAGACAGACAGACAGACAGACAGACGGACGGACATACGAAAATGGCCGAATAAGGCAAATGTATCTCAAGTTTGACAATCGTTCGATAATTTTTAATTACAAAAATGGATAGCCGACCCCTAAAAAAGTCGATTTAAAAAAAAATTCATTAAATCGGATTAAGTTTAGATTTTTTTAAACCCTCATGACGTCCGTAATAATCCAAAAAATTAGTTTTTGGTTTATGTAGCGTATCTTTTATCCGACTTTGGTGGAATTTTTTTTTCAAATCCTCTAAATTTCAGCCATGGAATTCAAATTTGATACAAAAATCGAGAAATATATATCAGTTTTTGAGATGGTCTGTACGTGTAAAAATTATAATCGGTTAAAATTTAGCTGTGATAGTCAAAAAATTTATTTTGGCCTATTTTGGAGAGCTCATATCTTCCGTTTTTGATTCGGAATATTGAAGGATCGAGATATCTTTGTTGGTTTTCAAAATGGCAAGTATGTCGACCTTGAAATCGAAAAACAATACATAATTTTTGAAATCCAGAAATGAAAAAACACAATTCCATTACAATGGATAGTCAACCCTAAAATAATTTTATTTCATATCTTTCTCCGCGTAGGCGTTAGAAATATGTATATGCTAAATTTCATTATAAATATTTATAATATGCTATGCTAAATTTCAGAATTATTATTGCACTAATAGTCTGCGAGAGGGTTCGCGCAAAACAGCGACATACACACGGACAAAGGAAACCTGTGAGGATTCTTGCTAGGACTACGGACCCCTTCAAATGATTGTCGTACACTGATAGATGGAATTTCTTTCCTCAAGAAAAAATATTTTCTTCAAAATATTTGCTTCAATAAAGAAACCCTTGTTTTCATTCAAGATTACGCAGTCGAACCAAAAACCTGTGTTTAGTTGAGCGAACTAAAATTCTTGAGCGGTGTTTAAAATTTTTTAAAGTAGAGTTCGTTAGTCTTAGCCTAAGAGAGTCTTTCTTGATCAAATACTCTTGTGATTCTTTAGTCAAGAAAATGAAATTTTTGTAAAAAAAAAGTATTTTTCTTATTAACAAAAAATAAAAAACTCAAGAAGAGAAAGTTTATGCAGCTTCTTTAATTGAAGTATATATATTTAACTGAAATATATAATCATTACTTCTTTAAAAAGTTTCATTTGTTTGGATTAAACAAATGTTTATTTTGCTCTGAAATTTTAGCATCTTGGTCCAAAGAAATCATCATTTCAGTTGAAGAATTTCGAGATTCTTGAGTCAAGAGTCAGTTGATCTTTAGTTAAGATAATTTTCTCAAATCAAAACTATAGATGTCAAGATATTTATTTTCTTATACCAAATATATATGATCTTCCCTATATATGAGAGCCAGAAATTCTTGGTTTAAAAAAAGCAACGAATTACTTCTAACAGTGTATAGAACTTGAATTATGGACTTTTAAGCAGTGTAGTTCAGTGTGAATGTTTTATCACATCAACAAGTAATTGAATCAAAAGTAATCCAATTATTATTTAATTTTATTTGAAAATAAATGTTATGAACGTAATAATAATATTTTGGATCATAATAATCATTTTATTAAAAGGTAAAGGTCAAATTTATTATCACAACTTTTAATTAAAAATATTTCCAGTTGATTTAAGCCGAATCTATTCGATTTTCGAATAAAAGTTATTCGGTAAAAAAATGTTCACAAATTTTATTCTAACCATTTTTTTTCTCGAAAATCAAATGTAAAATTCTTAAAATAAGAACCTCGTATTTTTGTTTCTGTTATCTCTTTGTTCCTGCATGGTGGTAAAAAGAGACTAAATCGGTTGGTCTATAAATTTGCTGAGTAACATATACGCTGTTCGGAATAAATTCTAACTTTTAGACTTTTAGCCAGTACGGTAGAGCTTATTAAATGTAGTTATCATGAAAATATAATTTTCTCCGTATTATATCAAAAGGAAAATTATTTAATGAAAATTGTTGAATAAAACTGAATAAGATAGATACATGTTGGGGTCAAAAAAGTATTTCTCCACAGTTGCATCCTGTTCAGTCTCAGTGAACAGGCGGGCACAGCAGGACAAGGCAGGCGCTACAGGAACTTGAATATACAAAATGTGAGGACCTGCAATTATACTCACATTCTTATATCTAAGACCCCCCATATACCCAAAAACCTGATGTTGCCGGCAGCTGTGTTGGTCCGTTACCCTTCCTTCGGGAATAGGAACGCCACGATTTGACAAATCGAAAGTAAATAATAAAATTTTTAGATATCTCGTTTAGTTTTCGAGATAAATCCACTCCCATTAAATATATTTGAACCAGTATGTCACATTCTAAACATATATATATATATATATATATATATATATATATATATATATATATATATATATATATATATATATATATATATATATATATATATATATATATATATATATATATATATATATTGTTGGTCCCCATTCGGATTGATCTTTTTTTAGATATTAATTTTAATCAGAAAGAGCCCGCAAGACCTTCAGTAAGGCCCTGGTTCGGCGCGCTTAGATATAATAGCAAGTGTATAGGGTCCTTTATGTTGGTTGATCTTGATGTCTAATTAAACATGAAGATTGAAGAAGACTCAAGATAGAAGTGGTCTTGAACGATGGTTTTAAACGATGCGTCAATACGACAGAGACTGTGCGTGGGCACAGCAAGCCAAGATGCAGTGCCGCTGGTATTGTTACTCAACTGACTGTTTAATTTGCATATGCAATATCAAGGGAATGAATGTGTATTTTCTAATGACGCCATCAGAACCTATATTCTCATTAAAATCAACAAACAACTATCTATATAACTGGATTTTATTCCAAGTATGCAAAGTTGGAACAAGGATACTCAACCTCATACTCATCTCTTATCCCAGTTGTATGATTATGTTGTCATAGTCCAAACGAATGCTATAAATATCATCTTTTATTTATATACCCTCCTCTACACCAAATACAAATAATAACTAATTGAGTTATTTGTTTAAATATCCTGTATGTACTGTTTATTTTATTTCTTACACACGCACAGTTGTCCAAAAATGGAAAGTAGTGTATGCAGATGCCATAATATGTGATTATAATCTACAGTATCTACAGATGTTTGAGCTAATTAATTGTGGCGCAAAACTATTGAAGTTTATGAAACAAAAATTGTGGACTTTCAAAAAAATAAATATTTTTTATTTTTTTATTTTGGTTTCAAAGATACACAAACTCCGATCCCCTCTACCTCCGTTTTTCTTAGAGGAAGGATGAACGGCTCAACTTTTATATGAATATATGAAGTTTTACATGCGCTTCTAATGAGAGAGAATGATTACTTTGATATTAATTATTTCGCGTTCTAAACGGTCCAAAATTCTGAAACTCCGGGATTTATTAGAAAACGTTATTTTTAGCCTGTGGAAAAAAAAAACGATCAAAATCTATCGAAATGTGATTTCATGCTGGAGATACCAAACTGACGTCACACAAACTATAACACAAACTTTGGAATAAAATTTGCCACAATTCCTATATCAATAATAGCCTAAATAATAATAATAATAATAATGGGATTTTACCTCCATTTGTGAGACGACTCTACGGTATATAACAGAGGCCAGCCACATCATTATTTTTCAATCTTTATAAATGTTTAACGATACGATTTATGATGTGAGTAGAGGAATTCGTCTGCAGGGTAGAAATTGGTAAGATGTACGACTGCAATCTACTTTGATAGGACCTATGTCGATATTTCCTACTTGGAAACTAGGAGATTATGGATTCGAATCCCGACATCGGCAGTTTGCCAATTATTAAGAAAAAAAAGGGGCGGTTAATTGACTAAACTGTCGGCGTATGGACAAGAACGAAATAACCGACTATGCTTAAGAAGATTTTCTGCAGTTTCCTTCACGAATATCGGCTTCAGATGAATATCGGCATAGTTCCTATAATAGTCGTCTGCAACCCCATATCCTACCAATTCTTAGTCTATACACAAAAATTCCTTCCACTCCACTCACATCTTCACATCCTTAGACATCACACAATGGACCTTATGGTCGAAGTGTAGCCCATCCAGGGTAGACTCCACAATCTATCTATCTATGTCGATATTCATCTGAAGTTCGTGAAGGGAAACTACAGAAAACCTTCACAAACATAGTCGGCTATTTCGTTCTTGCCCCTACACCAGACAGTGTGTCAATTACCCACCCCATTAATTTCAATTGACAAACTGACCTCCTAGTTCCAACCAGGCAGAGCGCGTTAGACCGCTCAACTATTTGGACTGGTCTCAAACGACAATTTATAAGCAGATGAAAATTGATAAGGGAGAACAAAGTATTTCAATGCAGAAATATGTTTTTCAACAACAAAATCAATACAGGTTGGTGTTGTCCTTTAGATAATAAACTCAATTCATGTTTCTTTATTCATTAAAACACTTATTCGTAAGAGTAGGTAGGGTAGACACCCTGTATATCGATCACCTTGAAATAATGTTGACATTGGTTTCATTACATTTGACAAAAGATAAATAATTCATATTGCCTTCCGTGAAATTGATAACATTTTATATAAATAAAATCTTATTAGCTTGAACTACGCTAATCTAAATATTTTTCTTACAATATTACGCAATCTATATAACGGCGTAGTAATATTATGATAGATTCAATCACAGGGATACATTTTATGAGCGGAGGGTGCGTTTGAAATTGAGCTATCCTAGGTCGGAATTAATCGATTGCCACTCTTGGAATGTTTGAAATTTGTAATGTGGGATGCATACGGTATTTGAAAAGTTCGTTAAAAGGCATAATCGGATCAGAGAAAAAAAGGGTTAACAGAAAAGAGGAAACAGGAGACGAAGTATTAGTAAAACGTAACTTGAGATCCACCATTTAACGCTACTAAATTTCAACATTACAGCTTTAATAGTTTCCAAGATATTTATCGTTAAAAATCAATATTCCGGGTGACTCACTGATTCACTCATCACAATCATCAATATTATAGGATACTTTCTGTTCGCCTAAAAAATTGATATTTGGTAGGACATAGGTATTAGGCTGAAATCGCCCTGAAAAATCTGGATATTTTTATTAATTAATTTCAAGAATAAAGTTAACCCCTCCGCGTTAAGATGATTCGGAATGGTTACGGACCTGATTGGTTTAATTAATAATTATATAAGAAATTTATGTAATTACTTTCACATGTTCGTGTTATATCCTGTGCCATCCTGTAGTCATGAAGTGTATATGCGCACGTGGTCTCGAATGCTTATTTTGGATGATGAAGATGAGTTTAGTGAAGTTGTTACAACTCTTTGTGTAACGTGTACAATCAGTGATCAAAAGTTGTATGGGAAATGTCAGTAAAGAATATATTTACAATGAATTTCGAGCAACAACTAATAAGCGTTTAGGAGGGTAGGGTAGTTTATTTTTTATAACTTTATTGCTTTTAAGTGTCCATTCAGAATGGATAGGATAATTTTATTGTTTTTTAAGTATCCATTCAGAATGGGCATTTAAATGCAATAAAATTATAAAATTTTATATATGGCCTTTCCTATTGATCGTTCATTAGTTGCTGCGTAAAATTTATAGTGAATATATTTACCGAGATTTGCCACACAACTTTTGATCACTGATTGTGCGTTGTAACGCATCACGTTAGATCATTTAACATTGTTTTTCGAATTTTTCTTAATGGATTTCGAGAAAATTTGATTTAAAAAAAATTTTCTGAGGTATTATCACTTTATTAAGGTAATTGGAGGCCTAAAATCACAAAAATCCAGTTTGTTTGACGATTTGACAAATTTTTTAAGATAACGCCCTCTTAATACAGTTGGATATCTTATAAACCGCTCACCATATCGTCAAATGAATACGATTTTCGTATTTTTTGGGTCAGATTTACCATATAGAATGAGTTTCATTGAAATCGGTAACAAAAAATATTTTTCATTTTTTTGCGATTTTTTTAAGGTATACCCCTTAGAAAAATCGAAAAATTCACAAAAATTTATTAGTCATCGATTTGAATGAAAATTAGTTTATAGGGTAATTGGGGCCCAAAAATCACAAAAATCCAGTTGGTTTGACGATGTGACGCATAGTTTTTGAGATAATGCCTCCTTTATACAGTTCGATGGCCCCTTTTTATATGATATCTCGATATATCATAAACCGCTCGCCATATCGTTAAATGAATACGATTTTCGTGTTTTTTGGGACACATTTACCTTAGAAAATGAGGCTCATTGAAATCGGTAACAAAAAATATTTTTCGTTTTTTTGCGATTTTTTTAAGGTATACCCCTTAGAAAAATCGAAAAAAATCACAAAAATTTATTAGTCATCAATTTGAATGAAAATTAGTTTATAAGGTAATTGGGGCCCAAAAATCACAAAAATCCAATTGGTTTGACGATTTGACGAATAGTTTTTGAGATAATACTCTTTTTACTACTTCTATACCATCTTTTACACGATTTCATACGATATCTCATAAACCGTTGAGGTCACCACTTCTGGGATTATTAACATTGTAAAATTGGAGAAAAATTGATTTTAAGAATAAATAGAAGAAACCTATTTGTGTAAAGTGGCATACATATCTTATTTTAATGTTAATATTAATAAAAATACGTTTTCACAATGTTTAAAACAATGTGAAATAGTGGTACAAAAATTAGCATCAACATCTTAGATAACTGAATTGAGAACAATATTTTTATGATATATATACATATATATATATATATATATACATATATATATATATATATATATATATACATATATATATATATATATATATATATATATACATATATATATATATATATATATATATATATATATATATATATATAAATATATATATATTAATATACATGCTATATAGTATTTCGTATTTAAAAAGTTTTAAAATATTGTCTGTTTACCGACCTGAATACAACCTGAGGATATTTCTCCTGGCCTAGTCTCTACCCCCTCTCCTCAATTTTAAATACGTGACTATTTAGTAATTAATTATGTCTGGTATTATTATATAATACATTATTTTATTGAATAGATAAGACTTTGTTCAAACATTTCAATTTTTTAGGAATCCGTTACAAAAATCATTATCATAGTTTTACTACTGTACCTTTATGTACATTGGCTATAGGCCACAAAAGTAGCACTTGTTTTTCAAAATATTACGGTTAATTTGTCACTTATTCACTCGGTTTTTGGGAAAATATTTCGTATAAAAGTTGTTAGTATATATTTATAATAATCAATATTTATCCGAAACATTTTACCGAAAACCCAATGAATAAGGCACAAATCAATTAGAAAATTTTGAACAAATGTAATTCACACAACCTTGAAATATTCTTGAAAGAAAAACTACCATAGCCGAAAAAAAAAAGGTTTAAAAAGAAAATGGATAGAAATAATATATCATTGTGTATTATTGCTTTAGGGATTTATAGGGACAAAAAGGGAATAGATGTATGCTATGTGTGGGTGTTTAAATGTAATATCTAATAGTATCTATACAAAATTATTTCAATAGTAAATTTAATTTTCTATTCAATTTTTCCTATGTATCATTTTTTAGTCAATAATTTGTGACTTTTATCATACAGGAAGGAGTTTCGGGTGGGGGGTAGGGCCTCAGTTGGCTTGAGTTTATTATAATACATCACTTCCGGGAATCTATAACATTTAATCCCTTTGTATCCAAAGAAGTCACATTTTTTAATCAAATGTATAATCCTGTCTGAGATTTGGCCATGTGCGTTTGATCGAAAACACGAAATAACCAGTCCAAGTAGCCCAGCGGTCTAAGGCGGTATATCTGTGCAGTATGCCTACTTGGAAACCGAGAGGTTATGGATTCGAATCCCGACATCGGCAGTTTGTCAATTATTAAGAAGAAAAAAAAGGGGGCGGTTAATTGACTAAACTGTCGGCGTATGGACAAGAGCGAAGTAACCGGCTATGCTTCAGAAGGTTTTCTGAAGTTTCCTTCTCGAGCTCTAGATGAATATCAACAGCCGCATATCCTACCAATTCCTTCCTAGTCTATTCACAGCAGTATGCCTACTTGAAAACTGGGAGGTTATGGGTTCGAATCCCGACATCGGCAGTTTGCCAATTATCAAGAAAAAAACAGGCGGTTAATTGACTAAACTGTCGGCGTATGGATAAGAACGAAGTAACCGGATATGTTTGAGAAGGTTTTCTTCAGTTTCCTTATAATTAATATCGGCATAGTTCCTATCATAGTCGGCTGCAGCCGCAGATCCTACCAATTCCTAGTCTATTCACAAAAATTCCCTCCACTCCACTCACATCCTCACATCCTTAGGCATCACAATGGACCTTATGGTCGAAGTGTAGCCCATACAGGGCAGCCTCTACAATCTATCTATCTAGCTAAAATTCCTCGAGCTCGTTCTAGCGATTCTGAATCAGCATAATCGTTCCCAACCATCTCGTTACATAAACTTTTTTTAAAATCCTTAAGACAAAAATACAACATATATTCTCTTCTTTATAAAATCAACTCTTGTTTGAAACTTTTTTCATAAGTAGTTATGATTTTTATACATATATACGTGTGTAAAAGTAAAACAAACAGTACACGCACTTATAAAGTTTCCCAGTATGTACTTGGTATTAAAACAGTTGTTATTTATAACTCTTAGGGTATGAAAAGTATAGCACTTCGACCTTATGACACATTATGCTTCCCCTTCTAAGTCCGACGAGTTTCGCTACTAAGTTTTCTTGCAGCTTCATATATTCGGTGTGAGATGTACCGAATATCTTGTATCTGCTGTAACCGAATCTACATGTAATTGAATGTGTAATGAATGATGAGACAATAAAAGGAACTGGGGATGCGGTGATTCGAATGATTCCGAACCTTTGTGGTAATGGTCGACCATTAAATTTGTATTATGACTTGAAAAGCTTTATAATCCAAATGGATTCTATACAAATTATTTACATAATCCCCTTTTTATTAAAAAAAAAATGTATATTCAATAGAACATTTTCACGAACCTAAAATCCGTACCTTACCCCCAATCAAATAAGGTTTATCCACAATGAGAGGTAACAAACTAAAAATATGCGTAGAACTTTCTTCTGGCATTTTAAACACGTTCACTAATATAATCAGGTATCATCCGCGTCAAGTGATATTCAAGGGGAAAGGTCTACGCCATACTGGATTGCGTCCGTGAGAACTTTCTTTCGGACAATCAAGCTGCTCTAAAAGCCTTGCCTGCCACTTCGACCATAAGGTCCATTGTGATGCCTAAGGATGTGAGAATGTGAGTGGAAGGAATTTTTGTGTATAGACTAGGATAATAAAAACTCGGGAAAACAACCTGAACAGAAAACAACTTCGAAAGTTTACCGGATTCATCACCGGACATTATCACCTACGAAAGCTTCTATACACAATAGGACTTCACAATGAAACATCGATTTTCGCGACATATCCCTTTGAATATCTTAAGTAATTATATGGGATTTTTGACCCAGTGTTGAAAGTGCCTAAAGGAAGGTCTATGCAAATTTTCAGACTATTATCTATTATTCCGAGGTTCAGCCCATTTGTAACCTTATTTGATTAGTACCACCTCGTTTAGTACGAGTTTATGTAATGGGGCTGAAAATCCATCGAAAAAATGAGAACAAGCATTGCGTAAAGTCTGTATTCAAATTTGATGATTTCAAACAGAAACTTCGATTGATATACAAATTTGATGACCAGAATTTTTGAACATTCTGTATATTCTGCCTTTATAGCAAAAAAAAAAAAAAAAAAAATTAAGAACAAAAATAAAGAAAGAAAACTTGAAGATAATTTTTTGTTTAATTACTTGAAAAGAGTTTTTTTTTCTCTCATATTTTCACACTTTTTTCTTTACAACAACGATCCTAGTACTTAGTATAATGAAAATTATGCTTAGTATTTGTGTGGAAAACCGTTTTTCTTTTTGTTTTAATTTAATTTCCTTCAACGAGAGAGAGAGAGACTGACTGTTTTATAACAAACATTCACATTAGTTATTTTTTTAATATGTTTTTTTCAATTTGTTTCGCTAATTTTTCTTGAGGAAAAATTTAATTTTTTAATTTCATCGAAGAGAGTAATCGGTTTTTTCTTGAAAAATTTAGAAATTAATCATATAAAATTATAAAATTAAAATCATAGTGGCCCCTTAGGAAATTTTGATACAGGATCCTCTCAGAGCTAGTTACGCTATTGTCCAGTAAGGATAATAAATTACAATAGATAGGTGCTACGTGTTTGAAATGATAAAAGGAACATTCCGGAAAATTGTATCGTTTGAAATGGAAGTGAGCTGTCGGAGAAAAGCATCGCAAAACATATACCAGAAGATGTATCCTTTGCGAACTGCAGACTAATCCTGGGAGAAACCATTCTAGGCAAGGCAATATATGGAGGTGGGAGAAACGTACTTTTGACACTACCTACTACTTATGGTACTAAGTAGTACAAAGGTCGAAGATTATCTACAGACAACGTTATCACTGGTTGAGTTGCAGACATGCAGAACTTTTGGAACAACCCAAGTTTTTCGAGTAATTTTTTTAGAAAATTCGAAAAAATTAAATTATGTTCGCTTTGCGACATCGAACTCACGTTACAGTCTGTATATAGAGGTTTAAAATAATAAATTTCGATAAACGTGCTTGACATAGTAAAAAGGACATTATTTGTGAATAATTACAAATTTCATTTTAGAGAAAAATTTGCCTCCTTTTTGTTTCTTATGTTAATTGAAATTAAAGAAAAACGAGAAAATTTAATGGCTTACAAACAATATTTCCAAATTACCTCAAAGCATTTTCCCTAAAACACTAACACACATACAAATATCAAACAAAAAACATTGTATTTACGATAAATTTAGATTTTCATTCATGTGAAAATTTATGAATGAAAAACTGTTTATATACATTTTCATTGTGTTTTATACAGGGATGTTTAAATTACCATACACTTGTTCCAGGCAAGACGTCATACATGTTACTGGGTCAATTATTGATTTAAACCAGGGAAAGAAAATGCTGGACGATTTTAGATTAGTATTTAGTTTTATTTTCAATATTATATCAGAAACATTTTAATGATTACTATATAACATAGTAATTATTCTTATCTCAAAGATCATAGTTTTGGATCAGTGGATCAGTATGATCCTTAAATTCAAGAAAACGCGAGTTTTCAATAACAGAAACATGACGTTTGGTGACAGTTTCGGTGAAACTGTCACCAAATTAGCAACAAGTAACATATCCTGCGACAATATAAGAGTAATTTTAATAAGAGTAAAGTTAACAGGAATAAATGTGAATGGAAGAAATTTTAACAAGAGCAATTTCAATATAATTTAAAATTTATTATATTTTAAATCTAGTATATTTTAATCTAGTTAATTTTCTATTTATTTTTATTTTTGTCTGTTGATCTCGACTTTCTATCTATTTCTAATTGTCAAAGAGTAAAGTACGACTAGCTAATTTATACTGATGATGACTACATTGTAGTCGAAATACGTATTTATAATACAAAAAACTGATCTAGGTAAAGGGGACGAATTTGAAATTTTATTCCACATCAGCTTCTTGGTTTAAATATTAATATTAAGCTTTAGACAAAGTTTATTTTCATAAAAACATGGAGTTTGGTGCCCATTTAAAACTGGATATTACGTCCATTTCCAAAATTTAAATCCGAACAGAGTTCGGGGTCCTATCAAATCCAGATTACCGGAATTCTACTGAAACAGCCAAGTATTTTAAAATCCAAGATGTCCAATTTTGGATGTCCAATTTTAGATGTCCAATACTTTAACTTGTGGGTCTTAAGTGAAGTAAAATCGATTAAGAACCAAGTTAAAGTATTGGGCATTTGATTGGAGTTGAATTTATATGAATCATTCTATATATTGCTTTATTGATTAGAAGATAATTGTAATATTTGACGGAGTTTACGATACTGTCTATAAACTGGGCAAAAAGCCAAACATTTCTACAAACTGTTCAATTCAATCTGGAACTATATATATATATTCAATATAATATTATATATATATATACACGACATATATATTATAGAATGTCGTAGGCGTTCTCGACTTCACTCGTACTGAACGATAGCACGAAAAATTAAATGTACTGAACTTTAATTTACAAAGAATCAAACATTGTTAAAAATTTTGAAAATATTTTCAGAATTTTTATATTCTTTTGCTACATGAAATGCCAAGACATTGAAGAAATAACATTAAAAAATTTTAGAATCATTCAACGACCGTTAACTGAGGACTCTACCCATTGCAGACACCATATGACACATTTCTACACAAGGTATCATTCAAATATTTTCAGAATCTTTACTCTTTTCGTATATGAAATGCCAAAACATTGAGGAGGAAAAACATTGACAAATTTCAGGATCATTCCACGATCGTTAACTGTGGACTGTACTCATTACAGACACCATATGACACATTTCTACACAAGGTTTTATTCGAATATTTTCAGAATCTTTACTATTTTGGTAGATATATGAAATGCCAAATTATTGAGGAAAAAAAACATTGAAAAATTTCAGTTTCATTCAACGATCGTTAACTGAGGACTGTACCCATTGCAGACACCATATAACACATTTCTACACAATCTATCATTCATTCAAGGTATCAGTAAAATGAATGCCATTTCTTGGATTCTTTGGATATTCTTAAGGAATGATTCAAGAAATCAGTCATAGATTCTTGAATCATGACTCGATAGCACTCAACGAATCAAATAATCAAAAGAATTGATATATTCTGGCAAATGAAGCATTCTTCATGCAAAAGAGTTTAGTTAGACATCTGATCGGTCGCCAGGTTAAACTTGGTTGCGAATGGCGTCTTGTGAGTGTGTAGCACAGTTTGGTTATTGGAACATAACCTGTAATATGTGAATGAGCTGTAATATTATTGATCGTTTATATTTTGTATGGTAAACATACTGCGGCGTGAATTCGTTGTGTGGTGGGGTATATTTTAGGGTATAATGGTTCACAATGAGAATAGAGAAGATACACTCGTGTACGGTGTACGAAATGCATTGCTATACATGCCATATAGAGAGACGCAGACTCGCTCCAAATACAGCGCGCTACAACACAGTTTGTTTTCGAACTATAACAAAACTGTTGGCATGGCATGGTATAACAGTCCCCAATGTGGGTAAAACTTTGTCAAACTAACTGCAACCATGAATGAATCGAGTAAAATATTTAATGATTCTTGTTCACCACCCCCGACATTCGGCGTTGTTCGTATATTTCGTTCAATTTCATCGTAACCAACCCTAATACACCCGCACTTTACATATTTGTATGTCTGTGCGGGTGCCGCATGTTTCATTGATAAATACGAGTACAGCGAGTTCAATGAGTACTAGGTACTATCTCATTCTCATCTACACAGAACACTTTGAACAATGTTGTTGGAATTACCATAATTTTATTACTACGAAATTGCAAGTCAATTGAGTCGACTAATCTAGGTGAAATTCGTGGGTGTAATTTGAATATGAATTACCGGCCTCTACTGATTTCATTGCTTGTAAATGTAAACACAACCCTTAGACACATGATCACAAAAGTATCGCTCTTTTGTTCAAAATTTTCTGAATGAGCTGTAGCTTATTCATTTGGTTTTCGAAAATATATTTCGGATAAAAATTGTTCATTAAACTTTTATTCGAAACATTTTCGCAAAAAAACTAAATGAATAAGATAGATAGATTATATAGGCTGCCCTGGAGGGGCTACACTTCGACCATAAGGTCCATTGTAATGCCTAAGGATGTGAGGATGTGAGTGGAGTGGAAGGATTTTTTGTGTATAGACTAGGAATTGGTAGGATATGCGGCTGCAACCGATTACGATAGGAACTATGCCGATATTCATCAGGAGTTCGTGAAGAAAACTACAGAAAACCTTCTGAAGCATAGCCGGTTACTTCGTTCTTGTCCATACGCCGACAGTTTAGTCAATTAACCGCCTTTTTTTTTAATAATTGACAAACTGCCGATGTCGGGATTCGAACCCATAACCTCCCAGTTTTCAAGTAGGCATACTGCGCAGACATAACGCCTTAGACAGCTCGGCCACTTGGATTGGTAATGAATACGATACCAATCAACTAACAGTTTGTGAATAATGATCGCAACTTTTGCGGCCCCTAGTAAATGAAATTAATTAAAGAGTATGTACAAGCTTTATTTGAACTTTGATTTGAATACACATACCTGATTCAATTATGGTTTGGCAGTAATTAAAATCCTGAAAATTCATGATGAATTCTAAACTCATACTTGCTAGTATTTCTAGTTAATCATATTATATAGGAATTAAAAACATTGCAAAAGTAACAAAACATAAAGTAGCGTACATACAAATAGTTGCACTACTATATCACACTCTCTATCCTAGAACATGTATTATATATGTTAATATATATGTTATACAGTATTTCCTGATAAAATAATTTCCAATACAATTCTTTATGGTATAAGCATTTGACTCAAGTCTTCCCTTTTTGATTGTGAGATTTAATAGTGTTGAAAATATTGATTAGGTCGTTGACTGTACTAAATAATTAAAATGTAATATGATAAGTCTATTGCTGATATTGTTTATAATAGACGAGCTTTTCAGCTTTCAATCAAAAACACTTTTGTCCCTTTTGATAAACTGATTGAGAATCAATACACTGTTGTTAAAATATACATCCTTATTATTACATGAAGAAGCTATTTAATAGTATTTATATAAAGTAGTGGCATACATATCTTATTTCAATGTTAACAATTAATATGACTGTTCGAAATTATATGATAATAAGTGTTACAAAAATTAGTATCAATATCTCCGATAACAGACCTGTCGAAAGTCAATCAGTATTTTAGACTTTTTTTTTTAAATTATATTTGTTAATATACACTCTCGTTCATAAAAATTTAGCCACCAGTAAGTCACATTCTATGCGTATAAATTACAATGTTTTAACTGATTCAGTTTTTATGAACGGGAGTGTATGGACAAATAATTGAAATCTAATATATTAGAATGGTATGATAGTCTAAATGGGCTTTATAATGCGTACGTTATTAATTTAAACACAATACAAATAACTCATTTAAACTTGCCATTAGATAAGTTTGTTGCAACAACTATTATCTATACAAGAAACTTAATAACACTACAATTATTACCACCGTGGCGTACCAATATTGACGTCTAGTTTTCAAAATTTGTACAATTGATTTGTGGCTTATCCATTCGATTTTCGAAAAAAATATATCAAATAAGAGTATTCTGATAAGGAAAAACTTTTTACCAAATCGTTATAATTCTATGATTTTTTCATGGCACAGGAATTCTTATAGATTTTGACGAGACTAATTGAAAATTTGATTAGATATTTCGCTACCGTCCGAGTAGTCGACCTGGGAAGTGGCTGTTTCGATTCCCAATGGCGGCAGTTTGTCAATTAAATTAATTTAAGAAAACTAATGGGACGGTTAATTGACTAAACTGTCGGCGTATGCACAAGAACGGAAGTAACCGGCTATACTTCAGAAGGTTTTTTGCAGTTTCCTTCACGAACTCCAGATGAATATTGGCATACTTCCTATCAAAGTCGGCTACATTCGTATAACCTACCAATTCCTAGTCTGTATACAATCACTTGTCCTTTAGGGGTTGGTAAAAAAGGCCTAGAAAGGGAGGGCCTAGTTAAGCTGGATTGTTTCTGATTGCGTTGTTTGAGTCTGAGTGTTTCTGAGTACATCACTCCTTAGTATGGGTCTGTTTAGTTTGAGTTTACGAGTTTTTGGACGTTGAGTATATCACCCCCTAGTATATAGTCCAAATGGGGACCGTAAAAAACGGTGCTCATTTAATTAGGCTGCTCAATTTTACTATGTTTGCTGAAAGTTGCATTCCTTATAAAATCGGCACCGTTTTTTACAGTGGCCGCGAGAAAGCTCTCGCGGTGACCGTATTTCACTTGGTTTCTTGAAAACCAAGCGAGATATCGAAAAATTGTATCCGTATTTTTCGTTTTATCTCATCAAAATTGATACAAATCCATTATAAAACGGCAGAAATCGAAGAACTACCTGAATTGATTCAACACAAACCGATTGCCAAAAATTTAAAAATGGATGGGGACTTTTATACCTGATATAATATACAGAACAAATACCAACTGATATTACGAAAGTTAGAAGTAATCCACAACACTTTAACTACAATACAATTCATTGCAATTAGTGTTTAAGAATTTATGTCATGTTTGATTCAGAAAAGTTTTCTAACTGTTTGTTTGTACAGTCATGTTTGTTTTCTGTATCTTCGACAAATAATTATTTGATGTTTTCATAAATATTTGTTATTTTATTCTATTTATTTTTCAAAACCACAATATTGTTTAAACAATCTCTCAAATGCTCATCCTTTTGAGCATTTTGGAAAAACTATTCAAATACAATTTTCTAACAGTAAATAGATTATTTGTGCAAAATTTAAACAATATGTTGTTAATCTAATAGAATGTGTTTTCTATAAGGTAGTTTTAATTGAATACAGTCTAAAGCATATTTCTCTATACAATGTTGCAGGGCTGTACCCGTTACTCAACACCAAGAGTAAGCTGGTCGAACGTCTGACACATCGACATTACTACTCATGTATCCGGCCCGTAAATTACGTACCCTACGCACCTTGCAAAAATGCAACAATTTCAAAAAACCCCTTAGATTTCCGTCTGAAGCTTTCCAGATAGAAACTGGAGATCCTACTATCCGTAAATTTATTCAAACTACCTTCAAAACCTTTTTCCAATCTTCCCGCGAAAATCCTTTCCCGGAAGTCAACGTACTGGGTCAATTTGACCCGAATACGTTGCTCTTACAACTAATACTGCTGTTTTCTTAATTGTATATATATTCTTTTATTTTGTTTTTCTATTTAAGTTTAGTTTGTAGGGATGGCTTATCCATCCAATTTAGGTTAAGTTTTATGTCAATGGTTTTCGTATTAAGTTTTTTCTATTTCTAAACGATGTTAAAATGATTATATAATCTCAATGTGTATAATTTAATAAGATGATATATTATAGGTAAAGCATAGGCTAGGAACTATAGTTTTAAGATGTATTGTACTACAATTTATGTAAAATATTGATGATAAAATATACTTATTATATTCTATTCTATATAATGATAGATTCTGTGATTGGTTAATTATATTATCGAATCACATCTACTAAATATGAAATACCCTGCACCTAAAAAACTTTTGTTGAAAAACTTGTCCCTTACATAGATTTGACTATTGTAGGCGAACATTTTTGTTTTTGATGGGATATCAATACTTTTTGTATGCGAACATTGACCCATAGTCGGATATCATTACTTTTTGCCTTGGTCTGACGTGAAATAAAATTTTAAAATAAACGGAAAAATATTGTTGCATAATGTACCGAATAATAGTCGACGAATAAAAATGCAAATATGAGAGTTACAGAATACCTAAATTGGGATTTTTCATCCTTTTTCCGTTGTTTCCGAAGAATGTACTAATGCATTTTTCGGTTTTGGTTTAAATACTTAAAATGTAAGTATCGTAAAGAAATTTGAAATAAATATAATTGAAAATTGTTGCGTTAAAGATATCAATTCCCGAATGAATAAATTTTTGTTGAAAATGAGAGAATAAATTTTGATAATAAAATAATTAAGGTAATTAATAAAATAATTTGATGATAGATAGAAATATTTCCACTATAATGTTTGAGTATTCAAATCTGAATATTAAGATTCTGTATCGAATGGTATTTCAACAATTTATAAACAATTATTGAACATAAATGAAACCCCTTCTTGTATACCCTCCTCCACCCACTTGAATATATTATCTATATTCCATATATATACACATTACATCCATGTAATCAACATATTTTAATTATTATTATTCAAATTTCGACAGGCATTCATGGATGCCTTTGTTTTGTGATCGCATCAAACCATTTTATCGAAAATTCTAATGATAACAGACCTTATTTTATCCAATATATTCTAGGAATTCTATTTTTAATACATAGTAAAGTGGGCGTCGCTCTTTTAAAGCCTTTAGCACCTGGAAAGGAATTTTCAAAAATTTTTCAATATTAATTGATATTTCTTGCTTTGCGCCATTTCTTCATTTCGCTATTCGATGCTAGGTACCGTAGCTCTCGCATTCATTCGGCACAAGACTTTTTAGACTCGTTGGATTCCTATCGACGCGAGCTTTCCTCTGATATTCGAGACGAAATCTTTAACTAGTTTGTAATTTTATATGTCTCACTTTGGGTTCTAGTAGTGCTTCTCAAGCTCTTCACAATGACACCCGAATCAATGTTCTAGCTACACGCGTTTCAATGCTATATCAATCTTCACACAAATCAAATTCGTAACCATTCGCGCACATGCGCCTACACTGGTACAATGATGCCACAGGTAGAACAAATATAGCGCGACAGATACGTAAAGACATGATCTATCCGCGAATAGACGTTTTCACGTCAATATACAAAATTCCAATAGATTTGACGGATAATTTCCCAGATAAATATGACCTTTTTGATGACAGTAATTTCAGATGATGACAGTAATATATGATGTTTGAGTTAAAAAGCGTACGTCATTGATGTAAGTTCCCCGATGATGTTAGTAACGACATAATGCAACCTGTACCAAACCTATACGCCCCCGGATACATGACAAATGACGAATATTCCTGTTCATAAATTGAATAGAATAGTATTGTTAGAAGTTGTCTGACCTACAAGTAAATGTCGCGACTATGTCATTATATGACAAATGTAAGTTTATATAGAAATTTATACATTTAAATGTGAAATATGTTATCGAATATGTACGATTCGAGGAATACACTCCGAAGGTATAACATACGACAAGGGTAATATATTATATAACAATGCCATATATAAGATGTATAAAGAATTAGATTAGTGGGTGTGGATGCGATAAGGATCAATAGAAACGATCTGTATGGATGTAGGTACTACTGAAAATTATGTGAAGGGTTCTCACCGTCTGGTAAATGTTGAGTAGGTTAGCGAATGGTCGAACAGGTGACTTTTTATTAGTAAGCATATGTCAGTTTTTGAATGAAAATCTAAATTATGTACTCTCGATTTCAAGCAAAGTGACGTTTTCAAAATTTTACAGTTACGAGCTTCCATAATTTTCGATGGTCGAGTAAATAAGACACATATCAATTGTAAAATTTAGAACGCTATTCTTGATTATGCAGCTATTCATTCCTCTTGGCTTTTCGATTGTTCATTCCTCCAAGGATTTCCGAATGACGCAACGGTGAGAATTCGAAAATATTGGAATATCGGAATAGTTCTTCAAACACTGCTATAAGTGTCCTTCAGAAAAGTGGTTAAAATGCTAAAATTTGGATATTATTAGACTCTACTAAATGAATTCCAAGTGAAAAAGGTGCAGCGGAAATGGTATACGGGGTAGCAACCCAGAAGGTTCAAGTCAAGTAGGAAGACCAAAGCTATGATGGATGGACGATGTTGCACTAGATCTACGCCGAATGGAAGCTGGAAACTGGATTTGGCTTACCAGTTGTCGGCTCCAATTAGACTTAGATCTAGTACAGCATCGTCCATCGCCCAGGACAGAAAGCCCTGAAATATTTTTAGTAGACTCTACTAAAAATATGTTGAAAATCGGAAAAAATATATAAAAATCCGCCACTGTATGTATCCAGTGAAATAATTAACAATAACACAGAGAATATTCTCGTGGTATATATGAAAATGCATTTATATTTCCTGTATTTCCTTGCAGTTCACTGTCCTGCAGGTAGAGAATCCAGACGTTGCTCGGTGTATTGGCTTTGATTTAACATCGCATATCTTGAATGCCACAAAAATTTACCGATAATATACCAAAGATTTCTGGGTATAAATTCATTTTGTACTCGAAATACTCCAAATATCATTCGTAAACATAACAATGCTTTAATATCTATATCCAATTTATATATACTTTGCAATTACGTATACACACTACTCATTTATAGGGTTCCGTAGTCAAAACTTTGAAAAATTTCACCTGCCCATTTCTATGGCTAATGAAATTAAGCTCTTGTATTTCAAAATCGATACATACTAGACATTTCTGAACAAATGATAAGTACTTTCCGGTATCATATGGAGACAAAATTTTCATTTTTTTTGTAATTTTTCAGTTAACACCGTTGTCTTGCTGCCTCTTAGATAGATAGATAGATTGTAGAGGCCGCCCTGGACGGGCAAAACCCCAGGCCATAAGGTCCATTGCGATGCCTAACGATGTGAGGATGTGAGTGGAGTGGAAGGAATTTTGGAAGAAAACCTTCTCAAGCATAGCCGGTTACTTCGTTCTTGTCCATACACCGACAGTTTAATCAATTAACCGTCCCTTTTTTTCCCTAATAAGTGACAAACTGCCGATGTCGGGATTCGAACCCATAACCTCCCACTTTCCAAGTCGTAGACTGGTAGTTTAATCATATTTGGTTGAAATAGTAATGATTTTCCAAACTTTAATAAATTAAAATTATTTTATCTTAAATATATAATGGTTTGTTATTAATATTTTTTTTAAATGTAATCGTCAGTTTTTAAAGAATTTATTTTTATCAATTTAAAAAAAAAAAATTTTTTTTCCATTAGGAAAAGGAGGGCAAGCGCCCCAGTCTGCCCCACCGTAGCTACGCCCTTGTAGACTGTATGTTTGTATGTTGACTGATTGAGGTAAAGTTCACAATGATAAGAATAAAATTAGCAATAAACAATGATTTATAACGTTCGCTGTCTAATATCGAACAGGAGCAAAAAAAACAACACTCAACAACATTGTACTGTTATTTGTTGAGTTGCTGTACGGCGCAGCTACGCTTGCGTTCAATTTAAACTCAATTGTTACATTCATAAAAAGTTTTCTTTTTATTTGATTCTTTTCAGTTACCCTAAACGTAGCTAAAGATTCTTTTCGATACCCTAAAGGCCCTTATACATTTGAAATTATTCCTGTCAGGAATAACGGACAACCCTGAAATCCAGATTTAGTGAAAATTGTAATTTGTCTATCCTATTGGTCTATCGTGGGTTTATTTTTTCGATGAAATAATTTTTTATAAGTCCGCTGAATGTTAGTCAAGGAATTGATTTTTGACAACCAAGATATCTGAAAAATATCTCAAAATCGATAAACGCTAGACAATTTTATATCCGGTATATATAATGTGTACACGAGGCTATATTAAATTTAGTGCCGTCTTTGTAACGGTTGAAACTATTGAAAACAATTTTAGGTATAATGACCTAATTCATTCATTTCCGCATATCGATCTGTCTGTCCCTAGACAAGATAACTCAAAAACGAAATGTGTATGTGTGTGTTTTGGAGCTAAAAAGTAAGGTCAAGATTGTGGATGATCTGAAACTGGACCGGGCCAAGACATGAGAATTGAACCAAGAGATAGAATTTAAAGACGAAAATGTTCCTCTTTTAAAACCATAAACAAACTACGTTGTTTGAAACTATATTTCATAAATTCAGTATGCACAGGATATTTAAGAAATTAACTCAGTTAATTGTTATTTTCATCTGTGTATTGTAAGAATGAAAAATTCACTCCAAAAATAATTTAGCTGTGCCAAAAATTTGCCTGTGATAGTCAACAAATTTATTTTTTTGAAGTGATATATGTCACCTTAAAATCCAAAATATGGTTTTTGGTCCATCGTCATATTTGGGCATATTTTATCCAATTCGATTAAGATAAAATTTTTTACAAGCTTTTATTTAGTTTCACCTATCCCGTTGTTGTCTGTAATGGAATCTTGCAAGTTAAATTTGACCCACTATCTGTTATCCTACGGAAGTGAATTTTTACATGTTGGTTCAGTTCCGATAACAATGCATTTTTATGGTAAGAATGACCGAAATCGGAAAGGGAAAAGGGGGGTTTAGAGGGAGGGGGAAAACACAAAATATGGTATATCTCTCTTAATATTGAAAAAATCGAAAAACACATATCCAACCCGTTGATTGGTGGTAGTCCTTTTCCGATCATACGGTCCTGTTATTTTCAATAGTGTTAGGGTGTTATTCACAGCTAACGTTAATATTCAAGTATTAATTTTGAAAATGGTTTAATTTTATTTAATCAGAATTTGGAATTGTGCCATTGTCTAAATTCATCATTTATTTGTTTTCTTAATTTGTGTATGTAGATACTTTCGTATGCATCTAATTCTGTGGGGTTTTGTACCAATTTCAATAGTTTTAAATTCGATTTGTCAATTTTGTGGTTGTTCTTAATGACATGTGCAGCTATACTCGATTTTTCGCGGTTCTCCCAAATTTTACATGAGCCAGATGTTTTGATTCGAATTCCGATTTGGTGACGATTTTCGAACAATTTTGACAACTTATACTATTATATATGCCCGATTGTTGTTCATTGATAATTTGATCTTTTGGATTGCCCAGTAACTAATTTTATTTAGTAGTAGTAGCAACTCAAAATTCAATAATCGAATAATATAAAATTGATGATTTCCACCGTAGCCGATTTTCAGCTCGCCGTCAGTTGATTGATCGTAATAACAATATTAAATTTATAAATACTCCATCTCGTTCTGGAATAGAATGGAATTGTTATTTATCAGCTGTTGCATCTTATGAACTTTGAACTAAAGCATAACAAAACAATATACAGCACTACCGTCGCTACTCCTGTCGATGTAATTGTGTGAGTGTACGAGTTTGTACGCGAATCAAACTCTTCAGTATATTGGATGTCCCCTAATATAAGATAAAAGTCGAGATGCCGGTTATATGCATCTCTCAATCAGTCAACAATATACAAATCTTGAATACAGAAATGAATAAGAGACTTTAATCATAGGAGGTTACAAAAATTAGCTGTGTTGGTCAAAAAATTGATTTTTGGTAGCTGATGACGTCACCAATATCCAAAAAAATATTTTTTGGTCCATTTCAGGTATATTTTATCCGATTTTGATGAAATTTTTTCTCAAATCCACTAAACTTTAGTCAAGGAATTCAACAAAAATATTTATATTAATTTTTGAGATGAACAATATGTGGAACTTGTATTTCACAATCGATAAACTCTATGCATTTCTATGTTGGATAAATGAAAAGTACACCCCGAAAATAGCGAACTTCAAAAAAAAAATTTCATTAAAATCGGTCAAAATTTAACTGTGTTGGTCAAAAAATTGATTTTTGGTAGCTGGTGGCGTCACCAATATCCAAAAAAAATGTTTTTTGGTCCATTTCAGGTATATTTTATCCCAGAAATAGTGGGTTTTAAGAAAATCTTGGCAATGATGACACTAAAATTTTAAGCCTCTTATTTTTCCAAAATCTTATTGTTTGATAAATTTAGAAGCAGGGGCAAACTGTTATTTAAAAAAGTGTACAATCAAAAGTAGATTTGAGGATAACAAATCGCTTTTGCATTTGTGGTTTTGCTTTATCAAGGATGTGCAGTGATAATTTTTCTAGAAATAATGTTATGCTCGTTGAACGATATCTTATTAGATTAATTTCAGCTGATAGACCTGTAGATTGAACGAGTTGGCGGAGCAGCGGACACCCTGTACATTGTACATACATAAATAACATTTAAGTTTCCTCTAGAATTTTCATGACATTTTCTTCCAACATTTCATGTTACATTATTTGTTTTGTCATACAACAATTTCTTCATATATTCATGTATATATATATATATATATATATATATATATATATATATATATATATATATATAATGTACAAAGAATGTTGGGGTTTAACGATACAATATACTATTCGTAGTAAACCTTCAGTCCCCGTTCTCTCATGCACAATTTTCCCATATCTTCCCTATTCCCTACGAACTCAGTAGGCCAACCTTAGTGTATTCTACTATTGCTATTATTTTTGTACACATAAATATGTGAAAACCAGTAGACCAAATGAAATTAACTGTTGAAGGGGGCCGAGGTGGAGTGGATGGGGGGTTTGGAACAATGGAATTAACTGGGGAGTCAGTTTATTTTGTAGGTATGTCAAACATTTGATAATTTGGATAAATTATAATTATTTTTAATTATACATTAAACATTCATTACATTCATATAATAATTACGGATAATTTTCATACCGGTATCCAAAGCTGGGCAAATTACCGGAAATTATTACTCTGAGTAATGATTACATTTTAAAAACTATAAATGTGCAAGTACCAAGTATAGTACTAGTAATAGTAGAGAGGAAGTCGAAGCCTGGCAAGGAGGCCTTTTAAGCCTTTTTACGGACCCCTACGAAACCCGTCCCCTTATTCTCCCTTTTGGTTGTTATACCCCACATTGCCTCATTTTGTTTTGAACCGAAGGCTAGATACCTAATTCTGGCTCTAAAAGAACATTCTGTCTGAACTTACATTGATATAACAGGTATAGAACACTTATGATTATACCTTGACGATCAACAAGATTAAGTTATTAGCGAATTGAATATAAAACGCAAATTGACTTCCAATTAGAACTAGAACGATACTGTTAATATTTATATTTTTATTGAAAAATAATATACTTGTTAGATTAATAAAAACAAAACTTCTTTAACTAAAACTTTATTCGTCAACTTTTTTTAAGAGCAAAGTGTTTTATTGCACTATAATATTAGCATCATACACCTCTTGCTCAATCGACAAGATAGCCGAATTGGTTAGCCTTAAAGTACTCATTGTTGATCTTAAATAGTTTTTGAACAATTTCAATTTTGAAAAACTTCTTTCACAGCTGACATTGCTTATGGCAATTGTGAAGAATATTCGGAGCATTATTATAATATTGGGCAGAGTATCTTCCAACTTGGATTTCACAATAAATTTTAATAATTCAAGTGAGTCCGTAGATGCGACAAAAATATGAAATGGTTCAAATATTTACAAGATATTATTTTTATTTATTGTGAAATTTTGCCGGCCCCTAAAGGTACCGTCCCTATCCCCCACTACGCCACTGGTACTTGTATTCAAAGTATTCCAAGTATTATCCAACAGTACTTTAAGTGAAGTTACTGTAAGTATTGAGGATTCATATTACAAATACAAGATCCAGTACTATAATGTACTTTAAACAAAAGTACTTAAACTACTACCCAGCTCTGTCGGTATCTAACAAATTATGTAATTTTCATTTCTGTGTTAAATTAGAAAATATTTTCTATACACCTACAGTCAGTCTACCGAAATTATTTCGAATGTCGAAAACTCATCCAAGCGAATATGATGACGTTATCATAAAATATTGTATTTCAAAAAATTTTCATTTTTTTTTTTTCAAATTCTATAAACATTATTTTGGGAGATTAAATGTTTCTCCTACAGGAATTTTAATTCATTCCAAACTGTATTACATAAGTTTTGCTAGAGAGATATTCTATATTTTGTGTTATTTTCTAAGCCCGTCTTCTATTCCCTTGACCGATTCTAATCATTGGAACGAAAATGAATTTTCAAATACCCAAAAGCGTCGAAAAAATTCATTTAGGTCGAACTAATATTGTGACTGCTAGAGAGTCTCCAAATACATTTATTTACATGTCTGTAGCACCGTTAGAGATCACAGGTCGCCATTAACTTTAAGGGAGTTCCAGCATGAAATCACTTTTCGACAGATTTTGCTCTTTTTTTTTCATAGGTTAAAAATAACGTTTTCTAATAAATCCCGAAGTTTCGGAATTGTTGATCGTTTAGAACGCGAGATACTTAATAACAAAATAATCATTCTCTCTCCTTAATTAAAACAAAAACTAGGACAGTAAAGATAAATATTTATTAAATAATTTGTTCTGTTTTTTTTTTTTAAATCGTGTTTTACCGTTTTGGTTTCGAAATATAGTAGTTAAAAAATTTTTAATTTCAAAATTATATTAATTTGCATATAAATATATGTATGTTTTGTGCATGTGTGTATTTGTTCTATAATAAAGCAAACCGGTTTTTTGTCCTGATTATACAAGGCAGTGATGGAACTACCTTAATAAGATTATACAGATATTAATTCAAATATTAATTCAGATCCATTCTCAAAAGGGAAGTCCTGTGTAACGGATTTTTTTTGAAATGATATTGATATGCACAAAAGTGGTCAATTGAATTCGACGAAAAAGCTTTTCGATGGTTATCGAATTGGAAAAATACCTAATGTTGGGTTAAAAGTGAAATGGTGTTCTATCATCGATACAACAATCAAAACAAATAAACTCCAGAACTACAGTTTATATGTTTATGTTACGTGAGTGAACTATTAAACATCGATCAAGTGGTGAATCAAGTATGTGGTAGCACTGATTCGATACGGAATCATTGCGTTCTAATAATACTAGGTTATTTTCCATACAATTAATTCCGATTTAGCAAGGATCAAATCAGGATCATGTATTTATTATATGTTAAAAACAATATATCCATCATAAACAGAACTTAATTTTTGTTGCGTATCAAGAAGAACCGTTGTGGCCCTTTTTTTTTCTACAACCTTCCGGAATTTCCTTTGCAAATAGAACAAGCTTATTATTTATATCCTATATAAATATATATATTATGTCCTATATATATATATATATATATATATATATATATATATATATATATATATATATATATATATATATATATGTGTGTGTGTGTACAATGTACTATGATATGGTTTGCTTTGTTACACATTAAAATCGGAGGCGGGTTTGATAAAGTTCTGACAACAGACATTTGTCAACCAAATACTTACAAAGCATCCAACATTATAATACAAAGTAATATGCATATGCACTCTCTTAGATCAGTCTTGGGTGGGGAGACCCAGCTCCAGCTGAGTGCTGTTCGGGTGTAACAAAGAACGTTATATCATGGCATACAATACATAGACAGTGATAGATGCGCTACACAATGTTGCTATTGGGTCTATATTTATGTACGTAGTGTATATAATATACCAAAGGGTTTTATACGAAAACTAAATCAGGTACAAAATTTCATTTTGATGGGATTGAAATTGTGACGGCTACAAAAGAGTATTTAATTTATATACTATATGCGTTTGTAACCACTCTAGCGGTCACAGTTCGCCATCAACATTCATATGATTAAAGTTAACTAAAATATATTATCAAAAGAAAAGTCGTGTATTTATTATGAGGATATTCGATAAGTTGACACGCAGCTCCTACATAACGAGTCATTATTTTCGTTTGCACAAGCCTCGATTTATCAGGAGCGCAGAATAAAGTAGTATTTCTGAGATTTACGTATATTTATTTTTATGTATGTATATTTATATACATGCTTCTGTAGTCTAAAAGAAATCGCAAATATTGAAATTGTGGAAAAGCCATTGAATTTATAGAAAAAAGTTTCAAACAATAGAGATGTTTGTCTCAAAAAACTGAGCATTTTTAATATTTGAAATTTTCTTCTACCTCTTACGATTTAAAAAAAAGATTTGTTGTAAGGAAGGGGGGATATTGCATGGACTGATTTTGACAATTCTTTATCTCGTTATATTTTGTCATTTGTAAGTTCTCCCTAACTAACGGATATAATGGAGAAAATTTCATAAATATCTATAAATAAAACCACCACCGTTTTTCGTGAAAATTATTAATTTCCACAAAACCAAAATCAATCTCATAGTTTATATATATATATATATATATATATTTATATATATATATATATATATATATATATATATATATATATATATATATATATATATATATTTATATTTATATATATATATTATATTATATGTATGAGTGTAATGTCAATTGCCTATACAAATATAAAAATAAAATAAATATGGATATTAAATGTAAATAATATTGTGGAAATGAGAACTGAAGGGGTTTTATTTACTATATGGTTAAAGGTACACAGAATTAGGGTAGTGAGAGGGGGGAAGAGGGATATTGGTGAAGAGATGTGGGGGTGTTAGCATAGATGGAATTTATATTATAATTAAATACACAACACACGTACAATAAATTTATTTTAGAAAATTAACAATAAATGAATATTTCTCTGTAGGCTGGGGTCCAAGGGGAAATCACTTTGTACAAAAATAATATTAGGATAAATATATTCTTCTCGTACTCAATTCAACAATTCTAATTCATGCATTCATTGATTTCATTTCAAATAATATATAATGTTATTATAAGTTTAGTCCTGACTTTATAACGACTAGAAATTAAAAAAAAAAAAACAATTTTGAAATAAATGTTTCATTTGCGCATGTCTGCCCGTAAACACGATAACTCGAAAACGTAAAGAGATGACGAGTGATTTCAAGTTCGTGTATGGGCACAAAATCGGTTCATACATTCTCCTAAATCGCTCTTTTTGTTCCAAAGAATTCCGCAATCAGAGTTCTTAATCGAGACTAAAATCCCATGAAACATACAGACTTTCAAAGTTTTCCAAATCCCACGCTACCCTGGAACTATCCATTTAAATTTTCATTAGTAATATAGAGACTGATATTGAATTGAAAACTGATTGATTCTTTTTGTATAAATCAATTTTTGAAACGGAGTTGTAAACATTTTGATAAGAGTGAATTAATTGCTTTGAACGCCTGTACTAATTAATCCATACACATTATGTTGTATAATATTATTATTTAATTAATTTCATTCACTGATCTACTTCGGTGAACAGTGAACAATATATTTACACCCCCATACACTCGTCTAAGACGCTAATTGAACAAAACTCACCTTCTCGTACATTAAATCGTTTAATATTTGTGAAATTATCTACATTTATTCGTCGCAAAAACTATTCTAAATATATTTCATCTAAAATAAGGCCGCATTAGGAAGACACCAGAAGAGTTGTTAGATTATTAATCTACCTCGGAGGTAACGTGAGGTTTTCGTGACAGGCAAAGTAAGGTTGTGTCGGATACGTCAATTTGCCCGGCTTGCTTGGAATACAGTATAATATTTTCAATTGCAATTATCCTGGTCACTTTGGGGGTTAAGCCGTATTCAAGTGGTTTTAATATTTGTGAAAGTATTAAAACCACTTCAGTAGTGACCATAGGGAAACCCACTTTCAGGGTCAAATTTTTGCGAAAAATCCAAACTTTTAGCCGAAAAAATCGACAGTTTAACTTTCTTCTTCATCAGTTTATACAAATGTATCTACTTTTTTAAAGAAATTACCTTTGTTCAAATTATCCGGATATTTGACTATCCGGATCAAGTCCGGTTCCAATTAAACCGAATAATTCCAATTAAACTAGAGTCCTACTGTATAAGTTTTACGCGGACACTTCCCTCAGAACCCGAAAACATTCTCGCCTATTTTTATATTTCTCGGATTAGAGAAAATTGATTTTTCTATCTAATGCCTAGCTAACCACTGACACACAGGGTCTCGATCACGTGCGTAGTATACATTCGGTTTCCGAGAAAAAAAAACTTTGCATAAAAGTTGTTGATTATAAATATATTAACAACTTTTATTCGAAACATTTTCCCAAAAACTCTTGTCGACTGAATCGGATCCAACTCTGACTTTATCTCCAGAGTTAAAATAGGATACGTCTATTAAATTGAACGTCAATTGAACGAGGTACCTATTCAAACAGTAGTTAATCATTCAAACAGTATACATCGAAACATTCAAGTAGTATTAGTATCGTTATCTTTGTCTTTCCTACTTAAAACAGATAGCAATTGTAAATTCGATAGTTATCAGTTGGATAATATTAGATCAGTTTATGAGCACGATTTTAAATTCTATAATTGTTTACAACTTATCCAAAGTGTTGTTTGCAGTCAATTTTCAATACAAATCGATTAAAAAACCACCGATTTAGCAGTCGACATCTAATTCGCATCTAATTCACTATCTATAACGAATTCATTGTTTAATAAATAAAACAAATATCGTTAAGTACCTAGTTTAGATCCCTTGGAGTTTCTTTATATACATTCGATTAAAATCAAATCAGAGCGTCCCCCTAAACTCCTCAAACCAGCCTTCAATCATTGATATTATTACCGAATATGTATGAGTGAGTATATTCGGTGTGCTAGAAATGTTCCACATTTACCAACTACAGTAGGAACGTAAAGTACAGAGACTACAGTTGACTAGCCATACAGCCGTACACAACCGTGTAGGGGTATTTATACCCCCTTATTTATCGACATATATCATCAGGTCGACTTCGATTCGATTCAAGCCCACATATCATTCGATTCGAACAGTAAACGTCTTGTTGTTTCACTCGAAACGTTCGTTAGAATGAATATAATGTTGTTATATATACACTCGTTGATACAGGAGCGTATCTTTTAGATACAATTTCATTTGGTATTCGTCAAATGTTCTAATGACTATCAATATCCGCCAGTCTATCAATAACAACGAAATTTCTTGAGCTTGTTCTGAACCTTAAAACTGATGTGAATAAACAAAATTCAAGTCCATGCAATTCAACCCTACACCCCCTACACCCCAATCTTTTAGAATTGCAAATTCTATAATTTGCCACAATTTTAGCTCATATAAGCCAGACAAGATAGATTTTTATTTTCTCCACAAAATTTGATCTATTTCAAATAAATTCGAGTGGATTGTGCCCCTAATTTCCTTCTTCAAATATGCGTCAATGTTAATAACCGATGTATATTATATATACAGGCTGTTTTAAAAAGCATTTCTAATAGAGAATCAATGTTAAATAAATAAATAAAATATTTACTATAAAACCATACATATATACACATACATACTGAAACTGAATGTCTGGACTGGAATATTGAGTGACCATATTATAGGACCATTCTTCATTGATGGATCTTTAGATTCTCAAAAATATTTGAGTTTGTTACGAAATAATATTTTGCCAACTTTTAAAGCTCTTCCTAATTTAGATCTGGAATCTGTATGGTTTCAACAAGATGGTTGCCCTGCACACAATGCCATGATAGTAACGCTGTTCCTGGAACAAACTTTCCAGGAACGTCTTACGAGTGGTTTTGGAACCTTCAAGTGGCCAGCCAGATCCCCGGATCTATCTCCTAACGACTTTTATTTGTGGGGGTTTTCTCAAAACACAGAACTATTTGCGGAAGAGGCCTGAAAATTTGCAACAATTAAGGCAAAGAATTGTTGATAATTGTGCGAATATTTCTCCTCAATTGCTAGAAAATACCCGGGTAGATTTCTACAATCGACTCGGATATTGTTGGTTTAACTTTTTTTTTTGATCGGAATTCAATTTTTGTTTTGTTTTTAGGGGTTTTATTTTTCTTTTAATTTGTGTGGATTGTTGTTTTATGTTATACCGTTAATAGAATTCTATCATTTATTTTCAAACATTCCACATACAAATAATAAGGGATATTCAAAAAAGAATTGTCAATTGTTAGAAGTAATGCTAAGCTTAAGAAGACATCAATGAACATATTTAACCCACTCTTATTACATGTTAATGCAGTACTAAGTACAGTTCAGCAAACATACACAACAGACACACTAAAGAGTACTCCCACTATTTTTATTTCTTTATTAAGCATATTGTGTATAGTTATTATAGTAAATAATATTTAACATTGATTCTCTATTAGCAATGCTTTCCAACACGTACGGTATATCAACTGATTTTATTCATAAAGACAATAAGTTACCGAGATTTTTGTGAAATGTTTTAGGATTAGGTGATAGTTGGTGAGAACATGTTTACCAACCTTTAGGCATCTCGTGTGCGGTACACACCTGTACATCAATAAAATGCTTTAGTAAATAGATGAACTGTTTGTGTACCCGTAGATATACAGATATTAAGGATGAATGTATTATATAGGTATCACTTTAAAAATACGATCTCGAGTAAAATTGATGTGGTGTAGAACATAATTGAATCGACATGTACGTGCTGACTGTTCACTAGTGACGGACGTCGCCCGTGTCACCAACAGTCCATGTCACTCCTCTATATACATGGACTGAACATCCTGTTAGCGTAAGAGAGTTTATGAAAAAAAGTTTCAAATAAAAGTTTGTTTTTTTTTAAAAAAAAAAAAAGGGGCATTTTTTATGTTTAAATTTGTTTTCTATCTGTTACCGTTTCAAAGATGGATATTTTCCATTCCGATTTTACGAAGTTGACCTTACTTTTTTGCTCTAGAATACACACTAACACTTTTTCAATTTTGAGTTATCGTGCCTACAGAAAAGATAAACTAATTAGGTCATATTATGAACACCTATACTCTAAAATTGAACCAAAAACCTATGGTTTTAAAATGGTTCTTATATAAAAACTTTATATAAATTTTTTTACTATCACAGCTATTGTTCGATTTTAATGGAATTTTTTTTGAAACCCACTATTTTCGGAGTGTACATTCTATTTCTACAATCTGATGTATCGCAATGTCTTATCTCGAAAACTAAAAAAGAAATCTAAATTTTTCTATTAAAATTGAATTTCATAATTAAAATTAAATTACACGAAATTAAAATGTTTGCACACATAGTACCGGTTTATATTATTTACTTCCGTTTCCGTTCAAATAGTCTCATTTCTTAACTATAGGATAGTCAACAGTCCATACATATGGAGGTCAGTGGTCTCATTTGTACTAGAACTGTCTATGGTACAACAAACAAACTATATTTTATCAATATAAAGCCATCTCTAATCGATGACACTTTCGACTTGTACTCAGCTCTATAAAAAATTTATTTATTTCTTCAAACTTGACATCCATTCATCAGATGCGTATTCACTTTTTTTATCTGAGGGGACACTACCATGAAGAGGTACACTCAAATATACTGCATTTGAGTGATTACAGACACATATATATATATATATATATATATATATATATATATATATATATATATATATATATATATATATACATATATATATATATATATATATATATATATATATATATATATATATATGTATATATATATATATGTATATATATATATATATATATATATATGTCCATATATATATATATATATATATATAAATTTTACAGATGGTGTTTTTCGACATCTACTAGGTAGGATCGATGGACATTTGAGTGATTACAGACACATATATATATATATATATATATATATATATATATACATATATATATATATATGTCCATATATATATATATATATATATATATATATACATATATATATATATATATGTCCATATATATATATATATATATATATACATATATATATATATATATATATGTCCATATATATATATATATATATATATATATATATATATATATATATATGTCCATATATATATATATATATATATATATATATATATATAAATTTTACAGATGGTGTTTTTCGACATCTACTAGGTAGGATCGATGGACATTTGAGTGATTACAGACACATATATATATATATATATATATATATATATATATATATATATATATATATATATATATATATATATACATATATATATATATATATATGTCCATATATATATATATATATATATATATATATATGTCCATATATATATATATATATATATATATATATAAATTTTACAGATGGTGTTTTTCGACATCTACTAGGTAGGATCGATGGACATTTGAAGAAATTTTTGCAAAATTTTGAAGTCGGTACGAGACCAATAGCTCCATTTCCTTTCAGGAAATTCGCTAATATACAGTATATGCCAAACTAATTTTAATAAACGAAAGTTGTTTATTTAAAAAGAAAAGCCGCAGACTGTTTTTATTTTGTAAAATTTATGTCTATCCATTCTTTATTATTAGTATGGTTACCTTTCAGTTATGCAATATTAACGGAGGTGATTAACGTATACTGAATATAAATGCACGACCTCTGGGTTTCCGGATCGAAACTTTTCTTTTATGAATTTTGGAGGTTAAGATTTTCCCCGTAGAGCGGGAGAATGCATGGAACGATTTTGCCCAACTGAACCTCACTTTTCAGCTCTAGAACATACATACACAAAATTTCAGCTCGTTTTTGAACTATCGTGTCCATTGACGTATATGCACGTAATGAACTAATTCGGTTATTTTATGAACACCTATACCAAAATCTTAAATATTTTCAACCGATACAAAGTTGGGACCAAACTTATAATATCCTTTATATACATATAAAATATTATTCAGAATGACTTGAATTAAAATAATTAATGGGACTTGATTTGAACTATTATAACAAAGGGTTGGGGGTTGGGGCTAGAGAGGGGAGGGGGTTGGTAGTTTGTGGTCTGTGTGCAAATGGAAAATATTAAATCATAATTATGTAAATATAGTACAATTAAATTATTTTATGATCAATTAATTATTAGTTAGAGTACTACAAATACCTACCCATATCCCTGCCTAATGTTTTACGTTTTACCAGTATTTTATATGGTGCAAACTACCCCATCATTCTGTTATGTGTATCTGTGTATAAAATATACACAATTCTAGCAAAAAGGGTTTGTTGTGATGATCATTCTAAAATTAACACTCAGCAACAACTATTTGTTTTTATTTGTGAAATAAATCTTTGAGGATACTCACATCGACCTCCATGCACATACTATTTTAAAACTTCCCAGCCTCATTCACTTCTTAAAGATCCCTACACCAACTAGCCAAAGAGATAGCTAAGACGCATTCCGATTAAAATAGCATTCGAATTAAAAAAAAATCCCATTGAAATCGGTCCATCCGTTTGGAAGCTACAAACAGTCGGAGATTTCGAATTTATAACACCCCTCTTTTTTGTCTCAAGGGTTAATGAATATATATTGGGAACTTTTGCACTTAGATATGCTCTCTGGTGGGTCAATTATAAACTATAGATCGTAGGCCGATTTTTGCTTCCCCAACCCTCCTGACATATTATTCGATCTACAGTTTCATGGTCGCACTCCGGTGCGACAATTTAGTAACTACTGATAGTAGGATGAAATATTAAGCTCCGCCTCCTCTCAAAGATCCCATTGTTTTCGATAATTTATGGCTCAAAATCATTCCATAAAATGATCGAAGTCTGAAATTTTTACCAATTTTTGGAAAATTCTCAGCTATTAACGATAAAAATCCTTTAAAAATCCATCGATCCTACCTAGAAAATGTCGTCTAATGGCCAAATTTGCCTATTTAACGTGCTCCCTGTATTTGAAAGGCCAAGTTTGCTAATGGACAAAATCGGTCAAGGAAAAAGGGTGGCTTAGAAGAAGAGGAAACGAATGAAAATCGAAATGAAAATCATTTATTATGGTAATTCGCAACCATACGAAAATTGTATTTATATTTAGGTGAGATATCAAGTTTTCGAGTTATGTACTCTTTGATTATCGAAATAAAAGATTATCGATTCAGTTATAGTACCTATTGTCCAGTGTAATTAACTGAAGTAAATGATGCTTTAATAGTGTGGTTAACTAAACATTAATTGTTATCCAGAGATAAACCACGACTAAGTTACTAAGTTCAAGTATAATACCATATAATAACGTTCATATTTCTAAATACCAGATAATATCATCGAGAGTATACGACTTATTTACTCAATTAAGCTCATCACAACTCAATCTCCATTCAATAACTAAATCTGATCTGTTTGTCTAAGTTAATTATAGTCCAGTCGTTCAAATATCTATATGTTTGTTACAACAAATAGATCATATCTTTATGTATCTGTCGAGCTGTATTTGTTTTGCCTGTGACGTCATCGTATCATTGTAAGCGAATATGCGTGTGAATAGTTACGAATTAGCTTTGTCTAAAGTTATAAATTGGTGCAGCGTGCAAATGCGTTTAGCTAGGACATTAGTGCATTCTGGTGCCATTCAGAAGAAATTGCGAAGCACTACTAGGAGACATAATAAAATATTCCGAATATAAGTGAGAATTTGGACTTAAATCGAAAATTAAAAAAAAAAAAATTCGTTACGCAGGAGCTGCTTCAACTTAGCGAATTTCCTTAGAATACATAAATCACTCTCTAGCGGTCACAATTTTAGTCTGATCAAACTGAAATGTCGTATATGATTTTAGTATTGGCAAGGCTAATTTAATTAATAAATGACATACGTCAAGGGGAAATGGGGGCATAAAGAAATAAGAAAACACAAAATATAAAATATCTCTCTTAATATTAGAACAATCGAAAAATTTGTGAGGAACAAAATTGTAGAGAATCAAATTTGCTACAATTCATCACCTTATCATTTTTGCTCAAACTCTAATGTGTACAGAGATATTGAGGAATTCAATTTTCAATCTTAAACCGTCAATATTTCTGTAAATATAATAGAAAAAACGATAAGAAACGAAATTATAGTAACACTTAGTACCTACAACTTTACTTCTTATAAATTTTTCGATTTTTCGAATATTAAGGGAGATATGTCAAATTTTTTGTTTCCCCCTCCCTCTAAACCCCCCTTTTCCCTTGTCCGATTTTACCCATTAACGAATTTGATCTTTTGAATACCAAAAGCGTCTCCAAATACCAAGCTTCATTCCAATCAGATTAAAATTGTGACCACTAGAGCGATTACAGACACATATATATGTATATATATATATATATATATATATATATATGTCCATAGATATTATATATTATAGATATTATATATTATAGATATTATATATTGCAGTCCACCAACGCACTACTAGTTGGTTCAAGCAATACTTAACATTCAATCACTTTTCTTCAGGCTTTAAACCACGTCAGTTTTATTGCCCGTTTCTTTATTAGCTGTTATCTGTGGTACCACAAATAACAGCTTCATCTTCCCCCATATAAAATTATATTATAGCATGGCATACCTCTCCCAATAGTGAAAATTTTTAGATGGTTTCTGGAAAGCCCCCAAAATATACGAATAGCCGAGTGAATCCAAGATTTTTACAAGTATGTGTGGGGTAATTGTACCAAGCTAAATATATAGAACTTTTGTATCAAAAGCATTAACTTTTTTTAAAAAATCGGTCAAGCGCATTAACTTAGGGTTCAGTATCGCATATCACTGAATTAAGTTCAAAATTTCGGCATGTTTATTATTAATTAAGATTTACACTATCTTGGTTGTTTGTCAAAAAGAAAGGGGTGGGGAGTACATTATTAACGAATTTAGAAGAATTCAAATGACCTGTCAAAAGATACGCCATGGCGGTTCATATAAAACACCTGCATGACATAAATTAAAAGGATTCTTATTAATATTTAGCTACTGAACCCTAATAATAATTATTATTTTACTTTGAACTATATTAAAATTGATTCTCTTCAAATTGATTTTAAAATGGAAAGAAAGTCTGGCAGTATTGCAACAAAATTTATCTAAGTAGATTGAATTACTAATGAATACAGATGAATTTATCTTTATCTAAAGCATATAAACAAAATTAGATATCTCTATTTCTGAGAACAGTACCACAATCACTGTTGTAATTCTCTACTCATTAGATTATTCGATCCAAAAAAAAAAAAAAAAACCTAGAAAAATACTTGGATCAGAAATAGTTTTTGGCTGAAATTTAAACGAAATATCTGTTGGAAATTTTTTATATATGCAAAATTTAAAAACAATTTATATAGTAATTATTAACATTGAAGAATTATGTGATTTTACTACTATTAAAGAGAAAGATAACTATTTAGTATAAAACGGCATACATATCTTAATTCAATGTTAACAATTATTATTATTTTTGAGAAATTATGCGAAAAATAGAATTATAATCAGAATTTCAATCAATAGAATTGACTAATACTGATTTGTCGATACATGTTAATACATTTGCTACACTCTACACAATACAATTTCTATATAAGAAATTTTTTATATATATGCAGAATTTAAAAACAATTTATATAGTAATTATTAACATTGAAGAATTATGTGATTTTACTACTATTAAAGAGAAAGATAACTATTTAGTATAAAACGGCATACATATCTTATTTCAATGTTAACAATTATTATTATTTTTGAGAAATTATGCGAAAAATAGAATTATAATCAGAATTTCAATCAATAGAATTGACTAATACTGATTTGTCGATACATGTTAATACATTTGCTACACTCTACACAATACAATTTCTATATAAGAAATTTTTTATATATATGCAGAATTTAAAAACAATTTATATAGTAATTATTAACATTGAAGAATTATGTGATTTTACTACTATTAAAGAGAAAGATAACTATTTAGTATAAAACGGCATACATATCTTATTTCAATGTTAACAATTATTATTATTTTTGAGAAATTATGCGAAAAATAGAATTATAATCAGAATTTCAATCAATAGAATTGACTAATACTGATTTGTCGATACATGTTAATACATTTGCTACACTCTACACAATACAATTTCTATATAAGAAATTTTTTATATATATGCAGAATTTAAAAACAATTTATATAGTAATTATTAACATTGAAGAATTATGTGATTTTACTACTATTAAAGAGAAAGATAACTATTTAGTATAAAACGGCATACATATCTTATTTCAATGTTAACAATTATTATTATTTTTGAGAAATTATGCGAAAAATAGTATTATAATCAGAATTTCACTTGTCGATAAATGTTAATACATTTGCTACACAGTAATTTCTATATAAAATAATTTAAAAAATACAATCTGTATATAATTTTTCTTCACTCCCTTTGCGAAATATTTTTAAAATTTGTTAGGTTCGTTAGTAAAAGACGATATATTTTACAATCAGCTTCCCCGAGGAGCCCCTGAGGAACGGCGCTCAGTCTACGATGAATGATTATTAGATGCTACTAGCTAGGTCGTAGATAGGTAGGTAGGTAGGTAGCTTGATTGAACACAGAGACCAGTTATAGGTATTGAATTTGAATACAATGATATTTTGAATTTTGCATTATAATGTGATGAAAAACGAATGAAAATTCAATTGAATTCATTGGAGCGTATGCCGATAATAACATATTTCAAATAAATAAAAAATTTATGAATAATACATAAAATATTATGGACAGAGTTAAGGCGGAGGGGCGGAGAGAAGGGGTTATGGGATAAAAAATAACCCTGTGACCCCCACCATTCGCAATTGTATCATAAGTATTCAGTTAAATTTACTGACCTCTATGTGTAGACTGTATGTTTTTATGGTATAAAATACAAAAAGTGTCCTAAATTGTGACAAGAACTATACAGGATGTTTGAATTTACAACAATATATCGGAATATTTCTTTCTTCAAGGCACATAAATTTAGAATTTATGTAAAAAAGGTTTATGACAAAAGTTGTATGACAAAGGAACATTTTTTGTCTTTACATTTTTGTCCTATCTCTTATGGTTTCAAAGATGGGCAGTATTGCCCATTTTTCCCAAACATGGTCCGATTTTGCCCATTCACGTACTTGACCTTACTTTTACTCTAGAACACACACACAAATTTTCAGCTCGTTATCTCTTTTGGTTTTTGAGTTATCGTGTCCACAGTCAGATGGACATGCCGAAGTGAGAGAATTACACCAATACCAAACATTTATGTCTTCGATCAATATTTTCAAGAGTTACAAAGTTGGGACTCAACTTAATATACCCTGGTATATTTACATACACCGGATATAAAAATAATTGTTTGACATAAATTTCCTATAATTTTTTGAAGCCCGGGCAACGCTACAGCTATTAGAATATGTTTTCACATCAGGCCCAAGTCCCGGGTTCAGTACTTTTTTTGACAGAATTTGATAGTTGACAAAAAAAACATAAAAACTGAGTAATTAAATCTATTTTGGTTAATAATTAAATATTTTTGAAAATGGATTTTCAAAGGTGAGTACCTGGATTTCAAAGACAAAAATAATGCCCTTAGAAAACTATTTATCATGATAAAAAATTATTATTTTTGTTCAATAAGTAGGAATCGATTGTTTTCAATCCATATGTATGGAGGTTAGTGGTTCAAATCATTTATTGTAATATTGTCGTCATCATTGTGAATGATTTGATGGAATGGAGATAGGGGTGGGGATTGATTGTATGTTTTTGTGTGTGAAAATGTACATGAAAGAGTATAGATATGTTTATTCGGCTTTTATTAATTTTTTAGGTAGAAAAAGATTACAGATTTGATAAATATTGTATCCAAAATAAAGACCTAATTTAAAACGGAACGTCTGACAGTCTGTCTGTCTTTCCGTTAGTGTGTTTATAGCTCGAGAACACCTGATCCAATTTAAAATCAAAATGCTTTTATTTAGAATCCCTACTCAAATGAATCCCTATTATCACAATCCAAAGAAGTCGTTTTTTACGAATTTTTTTTTTCAAAATTGTTCTAAATTTGTCGAGGAATATATTTTGAAAGACCTTTCAAAAAATTTTCATCATAATAAGTTTTCAAAAGTGGTATCTAAAAAGTATTCAAGATAGAGCAAATATAAGCATTTGTTTGGAGTCGTTTAGTTTTTAGTTCAGTCTCCAGACTTCGAAAAGTTCTAACAAATCCAATACGCGTTATTTTAGAAAGAAAATTATTAAGGAAAGAATTCTATTTTTAGAGAAAATTGCTTCATAATCAGTTTTGATTGAGATTAACGAATTTCAATATAAATATCAAATTTTTAAGATTTTATTATTTTGTGGTACGACATCTCTGAATCATTTTATTGACTAAAATATAATATGAACCGTTTAGAACTATGATACATACTTCAATCGATACTGAAGTAGTAATCACCTTCGTCCGAATAGCCAACACAAATTTGATTTTAAATTTACTCACTAGCTATTCAGTCACAAACGAAATCAAAAGTATCACAAACGATTAGGAAAACAAATTTTTAATAAATTCATGGTGGCTATTCAGGCGACGTCATAATGAGAAATATAGAAAATCGGGGTTGGTATACAGTGTCAGTACTGCCATCTATCAAACTAAATTCAAAATAATTGAAAAATCTAATTTTATAGGTAACTGAAAATAAATTCGTTGTATCGATTATTAAATTGTTTTGAGAAAAAAATCGATCTTGTAGACTTTTACGTGCAAACCAAAAAGAGATTTCGGTATCTCATTATATAAATTGGTCCCTTACAAAAGAAAATTATTAATACTCACATTATAAATACAATTTTCAATTTCATAATAATCCACTTACCTGAAACAAAAACAAAATAAAAATTAATACAAAAAAATTAAGCACATCTACATTTAAAGTTTTCCTAAATTGTCGATTATTATCAAATGTTTCGAACAAAATTAAGTGTACTCGGGTTTGGAAAATCCAATTTTGGATTGTAGAAAAAATATAAAAATAAAACCTTGTAATGGTATATTGTTTTTAACACAATTTGGTATTCGATATCAATTTCTGACAAAAATGCTAAAACAATCCTCAGAAAAAAACTAATTTATTTGGAAACGAAATAGTTCTAAAAAAATTAACATATATACCTTATATATTACATATACGACTTCCCATTGCCTCCATATCTATCCATATTCACTCCATTACAATTCACTCACACGAAACCGAAAATATGTCGGTTTTATATCCACCGAAGATCTCACAACAGTCAACACTAACGAAAAATTAATTGTCTTTTGTATACTCTATACCGTATACATTCTAAAATAGGAATCTTAGGCAATAAATTTTCGAATACCAAAATACAATGTGGTTTTTTGGATTTGATTGTCATTCAACCGAGTTTTTTGTTATTCTCATCCGAACTCGGATGTTCTTTTTAATACAAATTTTAGATAAAAGTTCAAATTTATATTCTTCGAAAACATCTCTACACATTCAAACGAAAATTTTATCGAATTTTGCATACTCTACACCGACTATTTTGATCAATACAACATCACTTGTTTTATTCAATTTTATGTCATTTGAACGAAGAATAGATTCTTCGTGATCTTTTGTCACAAATAAAATGATTCTTGCCAACTATTATAACTATCTTATTAAATTTATCTGCGTTTTGGAGCTACAATCGTATTTTTGAATATCTGAAATACTTTCGTATTTTCAATATTGAATTTGACGTTTTAATATTATCAACAAGTTTAAATTGGTCGGTAATATAAAGCGTCATTTGTTAATAAAACAAATGAACATAGCTAGTAGTGAGCAGTTCAAATTTAAATGATAGATGGCACTAACGAGAGATCTTAAAATTTTGTTTTTATTTGTTTTTTGTTAGATTTTTTTAATTAAAATCAAATCAAATAAATATGACAAATGATTTATTTTGAACAGACTTAAATGGAAATATAAAAATGCTGAAAAATCTGATGATTCTTCGTAGTCTTTTGCTAAAAATAAAAGGATTCTGTTATCGGTGGTCCTTTTTTGTACGGATCAAGAAAAAACTGCCAACAATTATAACTATCTTATTAGATTTATGCATATATTAGCGCTACAATCATATTTTCGAATATCTAAAATACTTGTTGTGATATAATAACTATACATATTACTAAAAAGTATTGAAGCCATCTAATGACAACAAAAACAAGCAGAAAATTAATCGAATTTTCAATTTTTCACAAGAAAATTACAGAAGTTTCAAACATTTTTATAAACATAATTGGAATTCGCAAACGATTTCTAATTGATTAAATGTCCTATATAAAATAATTTTTTTTTAATATAAACTAAACGGATACCTTTTGTAAAAAATTAAATTCAATAGTACTCAGTAGCTATTGAGTCACAACTGGTCACAACTCACAAATGAAATCGAAAGTGTCAGAAACAGTCACAAACAAATCACAAACGATTGGAAAAAACATAAAATATCTAAACAAATATCTAAACTTGTATTTTTAGTACCGAATTTGACGTTTTAATATTATCAACAAGTATAAATTGGTTGGTAATAGAGAGCGTCACTTGTTAATAAAACAAATGAACTTAGCTGGTAGTGAGTAGTTCAAATTTAAATGATAGATAGCACTGATGTGAGAGGTTTTAAAATTTTATTTTATTTGTTTTTTTTTTTATTAGATTTTTAAAATAAAATAAAAATCGAATAAAGATGATAAATGATTTATTTTGAACAGACTTAACAGACTGAAATGTAAATACAAAAATGTTGAAAAATCTGACGATGTTATGTAAATGAGTTCTATAATAAATTATATTTAAAACCAATTTAAATAATTAAGTTTTTTTCTTTTAATATATTTTTATTCACTTCATTTTAAATACGTAACAACTACAGACCAGTTTCTCTGTCTCTGTTTCAGTGTTTCAGATCAAATTTATACTCAATTTTTATCAATTATTTTTACTCATTTATTTAAAAATTTTATCTAACTTAAATATACAAAAGTAGCGTTTATTTTTCAAAACTGTTTAGTTGACTTCAAATCTTATTCATTCGGTTTTTGAGAAAATGTTTCGAATAAAAGTTGTTGGTATATTTATAATGAGCATGTTTTATTCGAAGCATTTTTTCGAAAATCAAATGACACACAAATCAAATAATTTAAAAAAATGAGCGCTATTTTTGTGGCCATGTGTATAGGGTAGTAAAAATTGTGTGAGACAAAATATGATCCAAAGTGTGGTCTTAAGAAAAGGGAACAGTTTTCTCATATACATTTACTTTTGGAGTTAATGGGCGAAGAAACTTACTTATTTATCTTTTAGCAAATTTTCTTATGGAAATTAAGCTATTTGCAGTTTTAAGCAGTCCTCATTATCAGTGGCGGATTTACCGTGTAGGCAAGGGTCGGCAGCTGCCTAGGACGGCAAATTTTGATCGTTTACACTCGACATAACGTCTAATAATCTTATATACACATTACTTATACGTTTAAAAAATTAGGTGGGTAAAGTTGTAATGTCATGGTAGGGTTTTCGACGCCAATGTCGACCGTCGATGGTGTCACGTGATTGGATATGACGCTCAATCAACGATGTCGGTTTTTGGCATCACCGCCTGTTTTGGTCTTCGAGCTAGTTTCACAGTGAAATTAATTCTTTTTTCTAAATTAGGACGAAAAAGCGAATTTACAACAAATCAATTCTAATTAATAACGATTGGCGCCAAGCGAAGAAGTTGGTTTCATTCCAAGTTCTAGTATTTTCGACGATGGCGTCAAAACTGGTTTAGTTACCAATCCCGTGTCCCATTTCAACGCTAGTGTCGAGCGTCAAAATGTACCCTAATAGAAGGGAGTGGTAATTTTGCAGCAGCCCAGATCCTCATTCACCCCTGCTGCTCATTATTCAAAACTGTTTAGTTGATTTTTACCATATTTATTAGGTTTTTTGGAAACTGTTTCAAATAAAAGTTAAAATTTAGAAAAAATAGCGCAACTTTTGTGGCCAAAGTTATTCCATTTCATGGACAGTCTGCTTTGTATTTTAAATATAGGCATAAATAAATTTAACAAAAAACGCAAAAGATTTAAATAAAAAAAAAAAACAACAAAATATGTAATTAATATGAAAATCTAATTATTTAAGGCAAAAAAAATCTCTTATATATTTTTATAAAACCTTGACAGATTCAAAATTGATTTGAAAAAAAAAATTGTGTTATTTAAAAATTCCGTATTGGAATGTTTATACGTGGGTAGCCATTGTTTTGTTTTCAAATTATTTTTCATTACTTTAAAATATTATTTTATTCTTAATAAATATTACTGAATGGTTCCAATTATTTGTCCACCATGCATATAACACGATGATTATTTATCTAATCAAATCTGATTAATTATTGAATTATGAAAAGGAGATTTTTGGCGAAAACGTCCTGCACATATTCCGCAGAAGTTTGGACTGTCGCTGGCGAATTTTATATTGTCTCCTTCTAGAAGGACATTGCAATTGCTTTGCAAGTTCTTCACAATGACACCCGAATCAATATCCGAGCAAAATGCGTTTCCATGCTAAACTAATTTATAACTTTACACAAAGATAATTCGCAACCATTCACGTGCATGCGCCTACAGTGGTATAATGATATCACAGGCAAAACAAATACAGCGAGGCAGACACGTGATCTATCTGTTTTGGCTCAAGACATGATCTATCTGTTTTGGGCTCAATCATTGTAACCGTATTATTAGTCTCGAAAGTTATTAGCGATTGAAATCTAACAGTATGTCGTCACACAAGAATTTTCGACCGACAATCAGTGTAGCGAGCGAATAGACGTTTTCATGTTAATAAACATTTCAATTGCAAAATAGTCTTCATAAGTATATATAAACTGGTTGAAATAAAATGATAACATCTTTGCCATTTTCCATTTGAATTTGGAATCGATTCATTATCTAAATTCATATTTTTTGCTAAATTTTTATATGTAAAATCCTAACATGGATGTTTGGATACATTTATGTGGACCATTTTGTAATAAATATTAAATATAATATGTATATTATGTTGTAGGCATACCTTAAGTCTGGATAAATCATTATTTGCCTAGATATATGCTATAATTTTCCACTTTTAATCCTTCCGCGGAACAAAACGTAGAAAAACACAGCTTTTTGTCAAAAAGCCTCCATATGTACGAAATTTGATTGACGAAAAATTGTTTTGAATAAAATTTGTTCGTTATAAGCTCAAAAATTGAATGAATTCTAGTAAAAATCGACTGTAAAATTTTGAAAAAGGGATACAATTTTTGATACTGATGCAGCATAATTCGTAAAATTCGTGAGAAAACAAAATCAAATTGTTGTTAACGAGAAAGAGTTACATTTCGATTAATCACAAATTTACGCAAAAAAAAAACAACTGAAATGATTAATCGATTAAAATATCAAATTCCAATTTTATGGAGAAAAAAATTTGGTTTCTTCCTAAAATTTCTCACAATCAAGCAGGTATACAATATTGTTGTTTTTTTTTTATTGATTTATTTAAAAAGAAAAAGGGGTGCAAGTTTTTTATTTTTGGGGTAAATAATGGAATTTGATATATCATTAATATTATCCCATTGATTCAATCTAGTGAATAAGGGTCATAAGAAACTTGATGAATTAAAACAAAAGAACAAACCCATTGATTCAATATTAAATTCGTAGAACTATAATCAAATTTTTCTATCTAGTAGAACTCTATCCGGATAAATTCGAACCGAATCCGAATAATCCGACTAGTTAGGTAAATCATGAAAAAATGTAAATAAAGATTTGTCAAAAGTTTTGTCTTTTCTATAACAAAACCCCTGAAATACGACCATAGTTTTTCTCAAAGCAATTCGGATAATTGGAATTTGAACTATAGTATAACAAAACCCCTGAAATACGACTATACTTTTTCTCAAAGCAATCCGGATAATTGGAATTTGAACTGTCTAGTTAAATGATGATTGAACTAAATTTCTGTATGCTTACGACATATTTATAATATAAAAAAAAAAAAAGAATTAAATATTCATACCCTGAACTCGATTTCATTAATATACTCAGTGGGAGAGTTCAATCAGACAAAAATTAATAATATTGACAATATATCAGAGATATTTTAAGATTCAAACTGTTTTTCAATCATATTTTTATTTGGGTGGGAAATTGTTTAATTAACTCAAAAAAAATATCAATAATTACCACCGCGCGCTTGGAAACACCCATTCAATGTCTAGTTACCACCAATCAACTTCTAGCATATCGATCCGTGTGTTCTATAGATCCGTGTGTTCTTCGAGCACTCATTTTGAGTCAGATACTGACTGATAGGGTTGCCAACTTTTTTTTTGAGAAAAATAACGTATCAAATTATCAAATTATTGTAGTTGGAAGAAAAAAAAAGTAGTTTTCAAATTTATGTTTTTATTTCCTTAAAAACATATTTTTGGGTGCTTTTCGTACACGCTAACAATTTTTTATTGTCTTTGAAAGTTTCAAAGCTAGTTTTACAATCGAAATTTAGATTTAAATAAACAAATAATTCGTTTTTTATTAAATTTATGGACGATCTGTTTCTCTGCCATTTCAGATTTATTACCGAAAAAAACTCTTTCGTGAACGCTGAAATGGCGGGACAAGAGAGTAAATAAGAAATCATTTTTTTTTTACAATTTGGTAAGCTATCAGATGCATTTTTAAGTATATATATTGCCATTTGTCAACAGTATTTCTCTCTGAAAAGTCTTTATCCTTAGGTAATTTTTAGGAAGTAGGTAATTTTTAACTTCGAAAATGAACGTTCAGCTGAAGCAACAGTAACGGGAATTGTTAAAAATAATATTAACGATGTTCCAGCACTGTGTTATGCAATCAGTACAACAAACTGGTTTGATTTTATTATAAGCACAAATACATAAACACACATATACAACACATAGACAAAAACATTGTTCACATATACAAAATAATGTTATTTTGAAGAAAATAAATTAATTTAAACTTTTATATTTCAAAAACAAAACGGTAACACTAATATTAGCTTTAATAAATATTTATCTTTACTCTCCTAGTTTGTTTTTAAATTCTGTCGAGCATTTTTTCGAATACAACAGATAATAGTTGGGTGGGCATGAAGTTTTCCATACTTCTAATTAGAGAGAGAGTGAGAGAGAATGATAACTTTGATATTAATTATCTCGCGTTCTAAACGGTCAAAAATTCTGAAACTTCGGGATTTATTAGAAAACATTATTTTTAGCCTGTGAAAAAAAATGAGCAAAATCTGTCGAAAAGTGGTGGTAAGCTGGAACATCCTTAAGGCATTGCAAACAACTAAGTGACAAAACAGAATGATGTTCGATTAACAAAAAATGTGTGAGTTTCTCTTTTTATACGACTTTCGAGACACACGGACAATTGTTCATGGAATTTGTGACGGATGTCTTCATCATAACGTTCGACCAGCTTCTCAGAATTTTGGCATTAATCGTTGTGTGATATCGTTACAAGCGGCTGCAATAGTTGAAAAGGTAATTTGGGGGCCCATGAGTTAGCGGGACACCCCATCCCATGGAAAAGATCCCACGCAATTATGTGTTTCCTACTTTAAATCACTTAACTCGATTAAAATCATCAATTCAAAAAAGAATGGGGTATGGTTTTGTGGAAAATACAGAGGCTAGTGACGTTTTGACGAAAAATCTACACCACGGACCCCAATTGGGCCTCTCTTCTTTTTAAAAGATTGGACAAAGTATTTTTCGTATGGAATCTAACAAAACTAAACAGTCGTTTTTTTTTTGTCCCATATAATCGAAAACTGTTTTGAATCTGATATCTTTAAATACTGTATATATGATGAGTTTTTTTTTTTTTTTCTTAAATTGTTTTTTGAGTTGAAATTGTGGTATATAAAGAATTTTCAAAATGAAATTTTTTAAATAATACAATCTTTTGCTTGAAAATTTGGTAATTCAATTGATATACTTACTTGGGGTTTTTTTTAATTAAAAAATACAAATTCGAAAATAGAATTTATTTTTATTAAAAGTGATAATTCAATTTTTGAAAACTTCATAATAATATAAGGGCGTCGTTTTTTTTTTTTTTTATTTCCTGACTCCTGAAATATATTTTTGTAACATTTTGAGATGATTGCTTGCCTTATAAATATCTTCTTTTTTTTTTGTTCTGATGCAAAGTTTTAGAAGGAAAAGGGTTAAAATTCTCACGACATAAAACACATGCTTTTATTCAATTAATAAAGGTACTAAGTGGTTCACGAAAATGGACCCTCCTTCAAAACACCTTTTATTATACTCTGTCCGTTATTATCTTATAGCTCGAGGATCCGATTTGGATGCCTTTTTTTTAGATTATAGATTTATTCTCTGGCCGGGGTTTAAGACTAGCCGGGTGAGATTGATTTTGTTGAGCTTGCAGTAGCCAGGAAGAAGGCCAGTTTTTTCCTAGTTGTAAACGCTCAGAGATCTTTTTTCATGAGAAGCTTTTTATAAGACCCTTTGCATGATCGCGACCATGAGTTTTTACTCAAGAACGGTTGGACTTTTGTACCACCCCATTCTTTTATTTTATATTTTATTGTGCTTTTCGGTACGCTAAGAAACGGCTCTGGGCCGTTTAGTGGAGCCCCCAGGAACCCAGCCAATAGTGACTTTGTTATATTTACCCAGATTTTACCCAGTGAGTCGATACACTCCAGGACAATTTTGGAGTTTCAGGTGAACCTAATATGCTTTAAGTGCGGATAAAATATAAATTTTTCTACGTCTGTAGTTTCGTTAAAGGTTCTCGTTTGCACATCTATTAATGACATACACTTCAGTCCAGAAAAATTTTCTCGAAAAATTCAGAATTTATTCAGTATATAAAATTACCTAATTAGTCCGTTTCTGCATTTGCGTTTGTCCGTCTGTCTGTGAACACGATAACTCGATAAGGAAAATAGATAAGGAGCTGAAATTTTATATGTTTTTACTAGAGCAAAAAAGTAAGATCAAGTTCGTGAATGGGCAAAATCGGACTATGGGCAAAATGGGCAAAACTGTCCATCTTTGAAAACTGTCCGTCTGTCTGTGAACACTATAACTCGATAACGAAAATATATAACGATCTGAAATTCAATATGTGTGTACTAAAGCACAAAAGTAAGGTCAAGTTCGTGACCATATTTGGGCAAAATGGGCAATACTGCCCATTTTTGAAACCATAAAAGATAGAACAAAAATGTAAAAACAAAAAATGTTCTTTTTTTAAAAATAAACAACTTTTGTTATAAAATTTTGTTACATAAATTCAGTATATACCGGGTATTTAAGCAATTAACTCAGTTATTTGTTATTATCACTTGTATATAGTTTGATAAAAAAAGCCAGCACACAGTTTGATAAAATCTCGATATATAATATTAAATCCGAGTAGGGTGTATAATTTGTTAGTGATTGCCGGTAAAACTATGATATTTATAATTAAAGAACGGTTACGGTAAAGAGGGTGAAAAACATATTTTAAGAGTGAAACTATTTATAAATTACATAAAATAAAATTTTGAAGACATCAACGGATTTAGATGAGGCATTAACTGAACAACATACAGAAGAAAAAAAAAAAAAACAAACACGATCATATACATATTTTATATTTTTATTTTTAATGAATATTAAAATATAAAATATTTTTTTGAGAATAATTTCGAACAACGGAAGCTGTTTTATAAAAATACAGTACAAACAACGCTCAGAGAATCAGTTAGTTCATTACACTGCACTGCTGAACTAACTGCACTCAAAACAAATGTCAAAAAAAAATTATAATCTAACCCCTTTTTTTAAAAACATACGTTACGCTCACACACTCATGCAGACTCTAAACAGTCTAAACTCTTACAAACAGCATCTGAAGTGGATGCTGTTTTTTTGTTTTTTTTTGTTCACTAAATATTTCGAGAATTTCACTCGAGTTGAAATTATTTTAATTAAATTTTTTAAAACTACAGTTTTACTGCTGACAAACTATCTTGTATGTACGCAGCGTCGGACTAGGTCTAATGGGCCCGGATGGCATTATGACTTTAAGGTTCGCCGACCGCCTAGCAGATTCCAAGTAGATGGATAGATAGATTGTAGAGGCTACCCTGAACGGGCTACACTTCGACCATAAGGTCCATTGTGATGCCTTAGCATGTGAGGATGTGAGTGGATTGGAAGGAATTGTTGTGTAAAGACCAGGAATTGGTAGGATATGCGGCTGCAACCGACTATGATAGGAACTATGCCGATATTCATCTGGAGTTCGTGAAGGAAATTGCAGTAAACCTTCTCAAGCATAGCCGGTTACTTCGTTCTTGTCCATACGCCGACAGTTTAGACAATTTAATTAACCACCTCTTTTATTTTTCTTAATTGCACATGGAATGCAAGTTCAGTAGGCTCTAATTTCTTCGAGGCATAAAAATAGCGTTCTTTGATCTAAGCAATCTTCATCGATCTCATATTTTGCATGTTGGAACTAAGCCTGGGGGTCCACATCGATTAGGGCTCGGGTATCAACCTGACCCGGGCACTGTAGACATGTATTGTATATAAGGATATTATAAGTTTAATCCTGACTATATAACGCTACCCGCCCAAATGCAAAAGAGATATACTAGGGCCGTACCGATGGTCTTGGAAGCCCTGGTACAAAAATCCTCAAAGGCCCATCCTGAAAAAAAATGTTCGAACGGGGTAACCAAACAACACGTTATATTTCTGCCAAAAAAAAAAAATACTCCAAGTGAGACGCCTTAAATTCAGTTCATTCCATAAATTCAGATTTTTCGTGAAAATCCTGGGTTACTAACAGGTTTTTTGAAAGAGATCATGAAAATATCTGCTCTACCCGGAGGCGTCTCGCTTTCGGTTGACAGGTTGTTCTCAAGGAGGGCAGAGAGGATCCCTTGGTCTAGATACTAGGGACCCATTTGCGGTACCCCTCTTACGTATTATTATTACTACGCAAATGATTTTGGAATTTGAATTTTTTTTAAATTCGACAAGTTTCACCTGCAAAAACATTTTTTTCTCACCATACTAAGAAATCAAAATCTCCGTTATTTTTTGAAAATATAAAATGTAATTCGCGTTAAAAAAATGAAATGATTGTATAATTTGATATTTTATTTAAAAATAAAACTACAAAAAAAGGACACCCCCTCTACATGTCTAGTCCCTCAGTCTCCTATGTTTTTTCAATAAGATAAATGATTCATATGATCGATGATTTTTTTTTTTTTTTTCTACTAAGATTTTTTTATGGATTTTTTTGTGGAATGATTAATTGATCAGCATCATAAAATGCGTCAATATTATTCTTATTTTGAACAAAAATAAGAATTTTTTCAAATATTATTAAATACAAATATCAAAAAGTCGTTTTGAAATGTTTTCACGGTAGACTAAGTAATTGGCGAATTTGATTGACTTTCCAATACTCAATAATTTATCATTTTTATGGGAAAATATTTATTTTTTACCGAATTTTTATTACTAATCGATTCATAGGTAATTATTACTGTACACACACCGATCAATTCAAATGTACATTTTTTTAACCCTGTACTTTGAAAAAAAAGCGTTAAAAAATTTATACAAAACAACTAAAGTTTGTATGTTTTGGGTTGAATTTAAACGTTATAAACTGATTATTGTTTAAATCGACTAAAAATATAGGTAAATTTGACACAAAAATACGAAAATCGTTATCATTTGACGGACAATCTGGTGAATAGTTTACGAGATGTCGATTAAAATCGAAAAAATAGGGTGCATCGAATCGTATAAAGAGGGTGTTATCTCGAAAACTATTCGCCAAAGCGTCAACAAACTAGATTTTTGTGTTTTTTGGGTCCCAATCACCCTACATACTAATTTTTATTTAAATTGACGACTAAAAATTGTTTGTCATTTTTTCGATTTTTTCCTTTGAAAAAATCTCAAACCTTTGAAAAAAAATCGTAAAAATAATTTTTGTCCTCGATTCGGATGAAACACATTACACAAGGTAAATATGGTCCAAAAAATACGAAAATCGTATTCATTTGATGATTTCCTGAACGGTTTACGAGATATTGAGATACTGCTTGCAATCGTATCAACGGAGACATCGAATCGTATAAAGAGGGTATTATCTCGAAAACTATTCGTCAAAATGGCAAACTAACTGGATTTTTGTGTTTATTGGATCCCAATTATCCTAAAAAACTGATTTTGATTCAAATCGATGACTACAAATTTTTTCTCATTTTTCTAAGGGTTGTTTAGAGAGCGGACATCGGGATAGTTATTAACAATTTTTCCACGCTGAGACTTTCTATTTCCTCAATTTTCCTGAATAACCAAAGTGTGTCTCCAATTTAAAAAGATCATATTCATAAACGCTTTCCAGATTGTTCCATAATAAGTGTATCTCAAGACTCTTCCCTGTTTTATCATTCGATCTCGAGCCTCCGACCTCCCTGGAGCCATTTCGCTTCAAATTCATTTAGTTTTGGAAAAAATCTTTCAATTAAAAAACATTTTCAAATCCAGATTCAGCACAAATCATAGTAAAATTCTATACCCCGTATATGTAAATATACAAGGTATATTAAGTTACTTTGTAACGCTTAAAAATATTGATCGTAAACATGAATGTTTGGCATATGTGTTCATAAAATGGCCTAATTCGGTAATTTCCGCATGTCAGTCTGTCTGTCTGTGGACACGACAACTCAAGAACGAAACGAGCTGAAATTTTGTGTGTGTGTTCTACAGTTAAAAAGTAAGGTCAAGGTCGTGGGTCATGGGCAAAATCGCACCATGTTTAGGCAAAATGAGCAAAACTGCCTATCTTTGAAACCGTAAGAAATACAAAAAAATTTAATAACAAAAAATCTTCTTCATTTTTAAATAAACGACTATTGTTTGAAAAATTTTTCCATGAACTCAGTATATATTGGATATTTAAACAATTAACTCAATTAGTTGTTACATTACTCATTTTAAATAGGAACGTCACTTTTGAAGCCGATAGTACTGCAGTCTATGATTCATAAAATTCGTGAGAAAACGTTAAAAAACTAAACAAATGATTTTAACGAGAATAAAAAAAGAGTTAAGTTTCGATTAATCACAAATTTACGCAAAAAAAAAAAAACAACTAAAATGATTAATCGATTAAAATATCAAATTCCAGTTTTATGGAAAAAAAATTTTGTGTAGACTTTCTTCTAAAATTTCTCACAAGCAAGCAAGCAGGTATACAATTCTGTGATTTTTTTTTTTATTGATTTATTTAAAAAGAAAAGGGGTGCAAGTTTTTTTGGGTAAATAATGGAATTTGATATATCATTAATATTATCAGAGGTTCACCTGAAGGGTGAACTTTCGTACAATGAAAAGGGCACTATTATTGCAAATGAAATCATTAAAATCAGTTGTTTTTTTTTACATATGAAAAAAGTATCCTTAAAAAAACGTGTCCTTTTTTTTGTAGATCCAAAATATTGTTTGCTTTAAAAGATTATAGAAAAAGTTGAGTTTTGTACACCGTTTTCACTTTCTATTGTACCTATTTAAAATCATTATACCCTGCAATATATGTATATATAGAATGTTTGGCATAAGTGTTCATAAAATGGCTTAATTCGGCCATTCCGCATGTCCGTCTGACTATGAACCTGTTCTAGAGCAAAAAAGTAAGGTCAAGTTCGTTAATGGGCAAAATCGGACCATGTTTGGGAAAAATGGGCAAAACTGCGTATCTTTGAAACCGTAAGAAAAATAACAAAAATTTATTAACAAAAAATCTTCTTCTTTTTAAAATAAACAAGTTTTGTTTATAAATTTTTTAACTCCTTAGACCGCTCGACTACTTGGACTAACAATTTTAGTCCAAGTAGTCCAATTGTTTGTTTCAAACAATTAACTCAGTTAGTTGTTATATTACTTGTTTCATATTGCAATTACCCTTGGCAATTATGCCAACTTAGTGGATTTTTCTCTAAATTTAGGGATATTTTTCGAACTTTGGTAATTATTGTCAAATTCGCTGCAATAGCAATGTTAATTAGTTGTGTAAAAATCTTGTTGCGATTATTTTTATGACACTTTTTTTTGACAATCACTCCCGTATTAGGGCATAATCCGAAATTCATTAACAAAAATATTTGTACAGAAAAATTAGAAGAAATGTTTCTGAAAAAAAAAATGTACAAAAAATGACTATACATATGTTTTACTTAAATATTAATTGTGGTAAGCTTTTTAGTTAATTAGTTACGGATATTACCATAGATTTAATGGTACAGAGTGTTAGGGATTATTTCCACATTTCCTTAAATAATTAATTTTGATTATGTAATTTTTTAATCGGATATCAACCAACCATTTGAAAAATTATTATTTATTTTAAAACAATCTGTTTATAATATTTTTGAAGAACAAAAAATGAAACAAAATGTTTTTTTGTTAATATTCTTTATAAATATGGGGTGCGTTCTTTCTAAAAGATTTTTTTTTTCTCAAATACTATTAAAACATTTATAATAAACGTCTGCTATTTGTAATCAAGGATTAGATACCTGATTATAGAACGCTTTCATTTTGAAGCATCGTTATATTTATTCAAATTTCTGCAACACTTTCATAAGGACTTGCTGTAATGTATGCCTAAGGATGTGAGGTTGTGAGTGCAGTGAAAGGAATTTTTGTGTATAGACTAGGAATTGGTAGGATTCACTGCCCCCTTTTTTTTCTTAATAATTGAAAAAATGTCGATGTCGGGATTCGAACCCATAACCTCCCAGTTTCCAAGTAGTACTGGGCAGACATACCGCCTTAGACCGCTCGGCCACTTGGACTGGTGATTTTGACCATATTCAACGTTTGTAGAAACTGTTCAAAATTCTCAACTGTTTGAAATTCCTCAAAGTATTTTTTTCGGCCTAAGTATTCTATACCGCCAAATACTATTCGGAAATCCTTTGTGGAATAGCTAAACAGTTGGGTTCAACAATCCAAAATCCAATAGTAACTTGTGAAAATAACGGTTACAAAGATGGATATCTCGTAATACCCCCCCCCCCCACCCTGATGGGGGATGATCGTATTTTTCCCAATTACGAACTTTTTAACACACACACAAAATTCAGCTCGTTATCTCTTTTCGTTTTTGAGTTATCGTGTCTAAAGACAGACAGACATGCAGAAACGAGGTCATTCTATGGACACCTATACCAAAAATATCAATATTTTCAATCCTTGAAATGTCGGGACTAAACTTTATATACATTATACACTTGGCGTTTAAGTACAATTGACATGATCAATATCAATTGGCATGACAAACAATTGAAAGCAAATTTCATTTTGCCCATAATAATATAATAAAGTTAGTAATGTAACAACTAACTGAGTTAATTGTTTGAATACCCAGTATATACTGAGTTTATGGAAAACATTTTCAAACAAATGTTGTTTATTCTAAATAGGAGAAGATTTTTTGTTAATAAATTTTTGTTATATCTCTTACGGTTTCAAAGATAGACAGTTTTGCCCATTTTGCCCAAACATGGTCCGATTTTGCCCATTACGAACTTGACCTTAGTTTTTTGCTTTAGAATATACAAATAAAATTTCAGCTCGTTATCTCTTTTCGTTCTAGAGTTATCGTGTCCACAGACAGACAGCCTAATAAGGCCATTTTATGAACACATCATTCATGCTTACGATCAATATTTTTAAGCATTACAAAGTCGTGATCAAACTTAATATACCTTTTATATTTACATATACTGGGTATAAAAATAGTAGAGTTGTCTATATTAAAAGTTGATAGTCTATGATAGTGACCACCGCAATGCCTTTGGTATGTTACGTAAGTTCGATAAGAATGACCAAACACAAATTTAAATATAAATTTATCAGGTCAGGTCTTTTTTATTTCATGTTGTTTTTTTTTTTTTTATTGAGTTAGTGTAGTCCACTTAGACTAGATTGGTCCGTGCGTCTACACTATAGTCTTCGACTATTCGAATTATTAAATATTTTCAAAAAAATAATTTATCATTTTAAAATTCTTTTTGTATATTCTGTTATAATTTTTTAATTGACAGATCGATGAAAAAAAAAAAACAACCTAAAACGAACCAAACCCAATAGATTTCTGATTTTGATTATAAACAAACAACAAAAATAAATATATTTATATCGAACCTTGTACGTGATGTGATTTATTCATGTTTGTTGATCAATTTTTACAAATAATTTTGGTAGCATAAATGATTAAGTGTGATATTTATTAATTAATTAAATTGATAAAATTTTATTTTGAAATTTACATAAATTATTAATTGTCGTCTTCAATTACAATATATATTCGTCCAAGTCCGAAATCAGATCATTCTTTTGATTGAATATAAACGTTATTCGAAATTTAGTCCCAAGTTTCGATTTGAAATATTGATATCTGTCTATGACATGAAAAGCCATTTTAGATCACAATTAACCAAAATGCTTAAAATAATAGATCATCTGTCTTGAATTGTTGTAAATCGAAAAGCAGTATTGTGATTTACTGCATTTAATACTTTGTAAAACATGAGTTACCGCTTTTATTATTTATATGTATTGTTTTATCAAAGGTAAAACGCAGTAATGGAGAATAAATATATAAATAAAGTGAGGTTAGATATATGTAAATATGTCAAAGTTTACATTTAAAGTTTACAAAGTGTACAAACTATGTTATGATCATCAAATGAATATTAATCGTTGATATTAAGAAATTAAATTTTTCTGTCAAACATACAACATACCTCTAATATTATATTTTGGACAAACTTTAATCATAACAGGTAATAAAGAGTAAAAATGCAGTACTTATAGATTTTTCAGTGCGTAAAAGCAGTACAGTTTGAAAACTACTTTGAATAATGAATTTAGTACTTTGATATTTAGGAAACGATTTAAAATATTTGACATTCTTAATGATTCATTTTAGACTGTTTCAGGAACGGAAGAAAAACTCCATTAATAAACAGTATATGTGAAATCCCATTGAGCATGAGCATTTATTTTTTTGAGCTCCATTCCCAAAAATATGGATATTTGAAAAATTTCAACAAAGTTTATTTAAATTCTTACCCTAAAATGGAATTTTTCTGAGAATATTCGTTAAAAAATAATTGAAAAAATGTTAATATTAAAAAAAAAAAAAAACTACATAATGATGCGAACACCTTGTCTTGGAAGGGGTTACTATTTTTTTGGGAACAATAAAAAGTGCGAAAAAATCCTTTTTTTTCCATAAAAACGTTAACTCTTTCATGGGAGAATTAATTTATTTATAGGAAACAAACTAAACAAGGTGAGATTACATTACATGAAAAAAAATTGAACAGATTAACAAAAAATAAATAAAATAAAAAGTTGTATTTCTTACAAAAAAATGCATATTTTTCACCCTTTCATACCTTCGTAACTAAATGTTTACAATTTTACATTGTAATATCATGATCAAATTTCTTAAACCCTTGTGACGCAACAAATCTATGAAATCCTATACCTGAATAAAGACTTTTTTCTATACAAATTATTTTCTATAATTTCTTAGATATTTTGCACAAAAAACTTATATATATATATATATATATAGATATTTATTATAGCATAATAAAAGGACCTTATATGGCATGTCATATTTGTAAATACAGCTGGTCTGATCCAGGCGGGTCCTGTATCCTTTTAAAGACACCCGTGTACGTACACATTCACTGTGTATTTTTGTATTGTGTAAAGGGTATTTTTATAAAGGGTTAATCGAATCTTTATATAAACAAACGCATTTTTATACAAAAATCATCATTTTTTAACGAATTTTTTTTTCTTCATAATTCATAGATTTTTGACACAAAAAAATATATTTCTTTTACATGTCTCAAGGATTTAAATGTACACTAGAACTCATATTATCCAAATTAATTGGGACCGAAACCGATTCGGATAATCAAATATCCGGATAAATCATGAAAAAGGTCATTTCTTTAACAACAACCAAAAAAAAAACGGTAAATTTGTGTTTACTGATAAAGAATGACGACATACTGTCGATTTTTTGCTTTTTTTTTCGCGCAAATAATCGGCCTTGAGAGTGGATTTTCCAAACTCGCTACTGCAAAAACCACTTTCCCAGGAAAATTGAAATTAGACATCATCAAGCAGAAAGGCACAGTTCGGTTTCGTGCCGTAGATATTTCGTATGTATCACCCGATGGGCCAGCCACGATTTAGCTTTGCGCCGTGTTTTCATTTCCTTTTGCTGCTGTAGCTTTCACATTCGTTCGGCATTGAAGTTTTTAGACTCTTTGGATTCCTTTCGACGTGAGCTTTCCTCTGATATACGTTTTTATAATTCCAAACATATTTAAAAGTCATATGAGTCACAATGATACCCGTATCAATATCCTAGTTAAACGCTTTTCCACGCTACACAAATTTAGAACTTTACAAAAAGCTAATTCGTAACCATTGATATGCAAAAACCTTATTAATTTGAGGATTGAATGAGTTTACGAGATATAGTCTAAAATCGTATAATGATAATTTTATCCCAGAAATAGAGGAATGATATCTCGAAAACGGTTCCTATGCGAATAAAATCTTTTTGGTAATATTTCGAATTCGGTAAGTATGTATGAGCTTTAATAATCTAGAAAGAAACATAATAAATTTTTTGAAAACTATTGATTTGCCACGAAAGATTAGAAGACAAAACAAACTGGATGAACATTCCTTTTTTAGTGTATTATATGAAATCCACAAAATTTAGCAAAAGAATGAATATTTAAAAATTTTGCCCAGCTTGAAATAAAAGTAAGCCATAAATATAAAATATGAGCGTGGGTTTGGTGTGGTGGTAATGTGCGCTCTATTTGAATGCGGAGACGCGTAATTTAGTACAACAGCTTTAGTACAGTGCCTAATGCCTAGTACGGCTATAGGAGAGGGCATCTAGGTGATATGATTTTCAGATCGTGAATCAATATTTTTTATTTGTTTTGTTTCAGAACCGATCTTATAAATGGATTTATTGTGTTTCTATACTGGAAATAAGATTAGGTTTTGTCACACAAACTTTTCAAATTATTTATACCGAATGGTTCAAACAAACGTTCTCACATACATATAACATAACATCTTCATTTAACAAAATGATGAATTCTCATAAAATTTATTACTTTGCTTTAATAACATCTTCATAGTTGTTTTGATCACTCGAATCCATTCGAGTTTAGAAAAAAATGTGCTTTACAAAAGCTGTTAATATATTTGTGACAAACAAGTAGTTGTGGAAGGTCGAAGTCCTCAACCTCCTCTATCCTTTACCACATCTGATTTGTTTTCTGTAGCCCGGTTTTCATTGTCGAACTTACCCGTATTCTTTGCGAATGACTGGACAAAACTCCACTTTAGTTGTTTTGCTTCAGATGTCGCCATTTCGGTCGAGACATTCTGGCTCTCTTGTGACATGGGTTTGCCTGTAGACTGTACAGCGTATCATTCGCCCCGTTACAGTACGGACAGATTGCACAGTCCTCCGACCTTAGGGATAGTTGTCTTTTAAGCCTTTAGTGCCCTGTAAGCATCCCAATCGCAAGGTTTATCTCTTTCCGGCTTTTGCCAATAAGTTAGGTTGACCTCACGGCATTGCAGCTTGCTGTATATCTCCATTTCCTGTTCATAGACTTATTCACCCATTTGTTAAGGTTAAAGGTTGTCTGTTTCGTAGTTATTCCTAGATATGTTTCCAGACCCTGGCATGGAAGTGCGGTTCCTTTACGAGCGAGTTCGTTGGGTAATGCATTTCGTTGCCCTCAACTCTGCAGTGTCTTGGTGTACTCTTCCATTCTTGCCAAGCTCTCCACCAGTGATTCTGCGCATTCGAGAACCAGAGAAGATACTATTTTAGCGGAGCAGATAGCTTTGAGCGCAGCTTGGCATCTGAGTAGATATAAACCCACCACTCAGTGCAATCAACTACAGTCCTAGTGCAAAGCTGGCTCTAACGTCTCCGTTTTTCCGACCCCCAATTGACGCTGTTATAGCTTGGAACCATTCGTATATATACGTACAGTCACCTAATTAAAGTGGTCAATTTAGATTGACCATACGGTATAAAATGTAGTCTATTTCAATTTCACTGTACATAAATCATAAGTTTTTATCTCTTTTCAACACCATAAGCCCGAATGAATAATCTAATTCCAATTTTTTGCATAAAAATATTCTTGCTAAAAAACTTGTTTTGCATTTGCACACAAAAACAATATAAAAAAAAAAAACCGCGTACAGAATTTTATGCAAATTTGAATTATATTTCGAGAAAAAAATCTACAAAAATTTAATTAGTATACTCTCTAGCTGGGGAATCATGGTAATAATAATAATAATACCTGTAAAGCGGAAATAAAAATCTGTCGTAAATTTAAACCAGCTGTGTTTTTTAAAAAAATGTATAAAAACTTTAATAGATCTTATTTCAAACCCTATTTTAGCGTAAAAAATGACGATGCTGTGTGTAACCCTATCTTACATAATACGGGAAGGGTTTAAAATAATTCCCTATTTATTTTTAATTTTTGTTTTTTTTTTTTTTCATTTCACAAAAAAAAAACACACACATTTTTAAAAGGGTTGTGTTGTGTGTTTTTTTAAAATTTATATATTTTTATGAGAACTCTCCAAAAAAAACAACAACTATGATTAGAAAAATACAACATTCGGCTTGGGAATTTTATGTTGAAAATAACATATGTAACTTGAAATAGAGGTTTTTTTACACAAAAATTTACATGTTTTTTAGTTTTTGATTTGTTTAAAAATAACTGTCAGATTTTACATAATATTATTCATTTTTTGTACTAAAAAAAAATCAAACGCTTTGAATTCGTAAGGGTTGTTGGGGAGGCTTGTTGTTGTTGTTGTTTTTTTTTTTTGGAATATTTTATTTATATTTAAAACAAAACCATTAATTTTATTTTTGACTTTCGAAAATGTTTTCAAGCAAGGTGAGTCGTCTACTGTTTTTTGTCCGTAGTAAGTGCGCATTTCATACCGACAAATATCTTTAGACAGAGTAGTCATCGAAATGAGTGGTCTTATGAAATTTGTTATCCATTTTTCCTGAAGGGTCATATATTCAGGGTGAGATGCACTGAATATCATGTATCTGTTGTAATCGAGATATTCGCAGTTAAAGATACACAGTCTGAAAAGGTTCGGGATCTATGAAAGGTAAGAATGAATTGAAAATATCAAAATCGTGAATCGTAATGAATGAATTAAATAAATAAATGTTTTTAATAAAAAGTAAGTATGAGTATAATTGATAATTTGATTCTAAGAAACGTATAACCAGATGTTCAAGAATGATTTGGTGAGTACCTACGTGTTGTAGTAAGAATTTAATTCATTCTACAAACTAATGCATGTTTACTTAGAATTGAGTGAATATTTCTAAGAATGTTGTGTTGTGAGTGAAATGATTATAATTACTTTAAAAAATATTTTAAGTTCATGTCGTTTTTCAACTCAAATTTAAGTCTCTCTCAGTAAGTTAGTTAACTGAACTTCACTTAAGAATACAAAACTTAACTTAAAAAAAAAAAAGAAGATTGTTATTAATTGAAGCATAACGTGGCCTTGAGCGACGCTCTACACACAAACCAACAGATTATTCATATTTTTGTAGTATTTTTATTATTCTATATAGATGTGTGTACCCTGTGTTTTGTCTACATCTTTATATTTTATACAGGAATTACTGTATAGCATATTAAGGTAGTTCCCAGCATGAAATCTCTTTTCGACAGATTTTGCTCATTTTTTTTTATCACAGACTCAAATTAACGTTTTATAATAAATTCTGAAGTTTCAGAATTTTTCACCGTTTAGATAGAATTAACAACAAAGTAATCATTCTCTCTCATTAGAAGCATGTAAAACTTCATGCCCGTCCAACTATTATCTGTTGTATTAAAAAGAATACACGACAGAATTTTAAAAAAACAACTAGGATAGTATAGATAAATATTTCCTAAATAAATTTCAATAAAAAATCGCATTTTACCGTTTTGTTTTCGAAATATAATAGTTAAGAATTGTTTTTTTTCTTTCAAAATTACATTAATTTGTTTTTAAATATATGCACACTCCCGTTCAATAAAATTGAACAGACCTGAAATGTTAATTTTCTTACATTTCATAAAACTCCTCACTTTTGTAACTCTCTGTATAATTATTCATTTATAAACAAAGATAACTGGTATATATTTTAAGTGTGAAAAAAGAAATGGAAGTATAGTAAAAAACATTTACTACAAGAATAATCAAAATTGTGAGAGACTGTTCAAATAATCGAAATTGTGAGAGATTGTCAGATCTGTTCAATTTTATTGACAGGGAGTGTATGTTAGTATACCGTATGTTTTGGAAAGCAATGCTAAAAAAGAAACAATGTTAAATATTATTTACTATAATAACTACACAATGCTTCATAAAGAAATAAAAATAGTGGGGCTACTCTGTAGCGTGTTTGTTGTGTACATAATGCTTGTTGGCTGGCTACACTGCCATCAAGTCAGTGTGTAGCATTACGTACACAACACACACACTACGAAATACCCCCACTATTTTTATTTGTTTATGAAGCATTGTGTAGTTATTATAGTAAATAATATTTAACATTGATTCTCTATTAACAATGCTTTCCAAAACATACGGTATATGTTGTGTATATGTATTTGTTCCATAATCAAAGCAAACCGTTTTTTTGCCCTGATTAAAACAAAACAATGCTGGACCTACCTTAATTGTTTTCAATAAATTTGTTTACTCTCATTGTCAGTTTATATATATATATATATATATATATATATATATATATATATATATATATATATAAACCATCCTAAGATTTCTGTCTTTCGATTCACACAAAATGTTTGAAAGATTTATCAAATCCTGACCTTCAATTTTATTTTAAAAATATTTGCAAAAATCGAATTGATTTGATCGAAAAATAAACCAAAAGCTCCATCCAAGTACATAAACAAACAGTGCAAATCAATCAAAGTATGGATCTAACTGTATTGAACATTGACACAGGGTATAAAAATAATTGACTAAAGCTAATTATCAGCCTCAACTATAAATTTACATGAAACATAGTTTAAAAAATATTTGGAAAAAATATAGAAAATAATTTATGAAAAAAAAAAAAAACTTTGATTTAGGTTACCCCTAATTTGCATTTTATAAGTTTTAATAATCATTTTTGATTAATGGTTCATTTTCAGTTTAGGGGAGGGAGTCCAAGGGACACAAACATTGAAATAGAATCACGTCTCAGTGATCACACAATCAATTTAGATTTGCACATAGACACCTCTCACGTATTTGGAAAAATACAAAATTATAAATACCAAAAAATTGAAAAGATCCATCGTCATTTTTTTTTTTTTTTGAATGTGTAATCTAATTATTAAATTTGATTTTTTTTTTTTTTTGGTTTTGAAAAAGAATTATTACACGATAATAATACGATAGTCGGGTACGTCTTGGTCTGTCGTAGTCGTGTTTAGTGAGTGTGTGCTGGTATTCGATACCTTAAAATGAATTAAATTGAACAAAAACACAGAAAAAAAATTAAATAAATAAAAATTTTTATTATAAAATTTAGACATATGATAATAATTCATAATTCAAACTATTTCTGTGTTCTCGAACAAAAACAAAACCGAACACTAATTATTGGTTTGCTTCAAACAGATATCATCGACGTCCCTCACTCCACTCTCACCACTTCACTTCATTGTTACATACTATACAGTTTGATTCATAAGTCTCTTTACATTACAACAACAATCAAATCTTTACGGGAGAAAATGTTGAATAATGATTCAAGTATTCAATTTTAACCAAACGAAATAAAATCATTTTGTTTTACTACTATTGAGCCTGCGCACTTTCCTTTGTGCAACGTATATCTCCAAGTCTACTAAATCATCATTGCTATTCTCTTTTTCAGCGTACACCTTCCCCAATCTCCAAATCTACTAAATCATCTCCCCTCCCCGAATCTCCAAGTCCATTAAATCATCACTCAGATATAAACACACTAACGGACAAACGGGCAGAGAGACTAACAACACCAAGAGAGACTACCAGTCCAAGTTATGTCTGCGCAGTATGCCTACTTGGAAACTGGGAGGTTATGGGTTCGAATCCCGACATCAGCAGTTTGTCAATTATTAGGAAAAAACAAGGGGCGGTTAATTGACTAAACTGTCGGTGTATGGACAAGAACGAAGTAACTGGCTATGCTTGAGAAGGTTTTTTGCAGTTTCCTTCACGAATTCCCGATGAATATCGGCTTAGTTCCTACCATAGTCGGTTGCAGCCGCATATCCTACCGATTCCTAGTCTATACACAAAAATTCCTTCCACTCCACTCACATCCTCACATTTTTAGGCATCACAATGGACCTTATCACAGGACAGCAGGACAGCCTCTTCAATCTATCTATCTATCTATCTAACAACACCAATAGTTTAATAATTGCCTTCTCTCCTTCCCACAACCACATCCTTTGATACACCAGTAACACTAGGCACTGTTCTCTGGTGATTCTAGCGTCTGTTTTATGAATAAGAATTTCGCCAAGATGACATGGCATCTTTAATTCTGCAGATAAACCCAAAAATAACTTATCTGAACACTCATAATCAGGTACTGAATGTTTGAGGTTTAGGGTTCTGAGTCTAGCCATTATGAGAGACACCTCAGTGGAGCGACTATGTATGATTGGTGATCTCGACAAGATCTTATAACCGAATTTTTCAAAAGAAAGCTTTTTTGTTTCCAGTGGACAGATTGTACAACGCTAATGAACTTACAGTTCTCGAAAGCATTTCAGAGAGGCAGATAATTGTGTGGGTTGATTATTTGAGTGTATATTTAAGATTTATCATATATATATATATATATATATATATATATATATATATATATATTTCATCAATAGTACATAGTAATAATTACTACGATACGCTTTTTTTTACTTCACATGTAATGACCTTGCTAGGAGTATAACAGTTCACAATGATTTTGATAAATTTTTTTCTTTTTTTGTAAAATGTTCAGTGACTTTCGAATCGTTTGTATGGCAAGAACATAAAGTATATTGAAGAGCCGCAACAAAACTATAGCCCGCTGCCATAATTCTTTATTTGGAATTTTGAGTTATTACATATGTTGTTTCTGGCTATAAGTTGAAAACCAGTTTCATTTAAAAAAAAAAAAAACTTTATTTTTTGTTTTTATATTTTTTTATTATTTTTGGTTGTATATTATATATCGGGGCACATTGGTTAAATGAATTCAAATGTATATTAAACAAGGTACACCATTAGCATCCATCTCACTTTTAGGGTCAGTAAATTTAATGTATTATTTCAAAAAAATAATCAATACTATTTAAGAGTTTCAGATACCAAAAATTTATATTATATTTATTGTTAGTGTAGTGTTGGGTTGAGGCCACTCGGCCACTCTGTTTGAACTCAGTCCCATCTCAGTAATCACAACGAACAATTCAGATTTATCCACACAAACGAAAGAATGGTCTCACATCAATCAATTCAATCATTTTTAATACTTATTAGACAGGATGTTCGAGAAAATAGTGCAAATTTTAGTTTACAAAAAAAATTGTATCCTTAAATAGCATTATTTTAATATCAATATGAAAAATCTTACACATCTTGTCTGGGGATTGAACACAAAACCTCTGGTATTCCAAGTCAGTGCTCGTTAGCTTCATTAGTATGACATAACTGAAAGGCAACCCTACTAGCAATGGATCGACCCAAAAAGTTTACAAAAACAGTTAAAAATATCTAAATAACTTATATTTTGATTTAAAAAAACCTTCAAGATTTTCTATTGCTATGAAAGACAAAGATATCGATAATGATACTGTTTGAATGTTTACTATTTAAATGACAGTATCTCTTGCCATCCATGAAATAAATGACTGACTCAATGATAGTGAATGAAGTGACGTCATTTAATATATCGTATGTATTCAAATACTTTGTTTGCGAAAAATAATTACGAAAAACATTCGGCTAGCAAGCAATAGCAGCTGTCAAAATAATGAAAAAGTTTTGATGATGTATGAATAATCCGAAACATGTCTCTAAAAAATGATTTTTATTATAAACAAGTGAAAATAATAACTAACTGGGTTTAGGTGTTTAAATACCCGGCTTAAACTGAGTGAGTTATCAATGTATGAACTGTTAATTTTATTTAGTTTGTCAAAACTATTCAGTTTATGGAAGAAAGGAATATTTTTTGTCTTATTTCTCTTACACTTTCAAAGATGGATATTTTCGAATCTAGCGGGGGGATGGCATGCGAAAAGGGACTAATTAGATTATTTTATGAACACCTATACCAAAAATGTTTTTCTGCGATCAATATTTTCAACCGTTACAAGATTGTTGTTTTTTTTTTGGATAAATTCTCTTACCTGTTTGAAATATTTTGCACAAAATGTTTGAAACTATCAATAATCGACTTTCCTACACTTTGACGTCATACAGCCTCCTGATTGACGTTTAGTAAATATCACGTGATACATAAAATCTAACAAAATCAAAAAGGAATGAAAAGAATGGTCTCATAGTACAATTTCCGAATCATTCATGTTGATTGCATCACTAAAAATTAAGATTTTAAAAATTTATAAATATTATTTGTTGTGTTTTAATTTTGTTGTTTTGTATTTTAAGGCCCCCACAACAACAAGCGTGCTTTTAGGCTCTTTTTGTGTTTTGTATATGTTTTTGTATGTATGTATGTATGTATGTATGTATGTAATAACTCCTCCTCCCCCTGTGAGACAATCCCATCTTTTTTGTTTTTATTATTTATGTGGATTGGAATAAAATACAATTTTAAATCGATGGGCTTAAACTCTTCTTCAATCAGAGTATCGATTTGTATGATAATTTTTTTTTTTGTGATTTCTAAACGGAGTTTTTAATTATTGATTTCCTTTATAAAATGGGTCATGCGAACAACACGGTTTTATATATTTTTTTGGATACTTTTTATAATTTATCTTGTTTTTTTTTTTTTTGCATTGATAAAATTAATTTGGTGTCCTTACATCTCAAGAACCACTGATATAGCGTATTCACAAAAGTAGCGTTCTGTTTTTTAAATTTTAAAATTGATTTGTGCCTTTTCCAAAAACCGAATAAATATGGTTAAAAAAAATCAACCATACAATTTTGAAAAAAGAACGATACTTTTGTTATCCCTGGTACTATCAACTGCTATCAAGTGTCAGTCTTTTTTAAAAATTTGTAATCGATTTGTGTTGAATCCACGCGGTTTGTGTAAAAATACTAACAAATTTTTTTTTTTAAAAACCGAATGAACTCGGACCGAAAGAACACCACTTTTTCGTCAGTCGACTATATACGAACTTGACCAGTCCAAGTAGCCGAACGGTCTAAGAAAAATACCTGAAATTTCGGGTAATTAAGCTACCGCCGACATAAATTATTTTTTTTAGACCCGTCACACCGGAATTTTTTTGGATCAATCTCTTTATTAAGACGCATTAAAGCTCGAACTTTAACATTAAATAATTAAGTCAAGCCCCCGTAACCCACCCGAAAAACTTTTATAATTGATTTATATGCACTTCAACTTCATATAAAAGAAAAATCGAACCTTAATCATTTTGAAGCTTTAGTGCTCGTACATCTTTAACCAACTTGTACTCGTAAATTTGAATAAGTGAAGTTTGTTGTATGAGGTTGCGGGTAACATAGGTAATAAAAATTAAATGAATTGCACTTAGTTAAAGTGAATTAAAAACATACATTAGTACAAACATAATCAGTTTGTGTAAAACGGTGAGCTCACGTGATTATAAGGTTGTAATTATCTGGTAAACAAGATAATTTAAAAAAAAAAAAATACTACTATCATACCACGCTATATAACTAACTATACTACTATAGCATACTACCTAGCGTAGACCGTGTGTGTACTCAATGTTTCATGTCTTTTATCTTTTATAAAGTGCTTATCGTATATTATTTGTCATCAATTCAAGAATCAAATGATTTTATCACGACAATTGTCTCGCTAATGTCTTAGATAATCATTACATAGATTCACTCCTATACATATTGTATTTTAAACAGTTTTTTTTTTTTTTATTAATAAACTAACGTCTATTTAACCAATCCAAGTGTCTGGTTATATCTGCGCAGTATGCCTACTTGGAAACTGGGAGGTTATGGGTTCGAATCCCGACATCGGCAAGTTTGTCAATTATTAAGAAAGAAAAAAGAGGTGGTTAATTGACTAAACTGTCGGCGTATAGACAAGAACGAAGTAACCGGCTATGCTTGAGAAGGTTTTCTGCAGTTTCCTTCACTATATAATATGTATATCAGGTTGTACCGACTGTTTTGTTTTGATAGGTCCCAAATGGAAAATACGTTGTCCAATCCTTTAAAAACGAGACTTGCAGAGATTACGCTCCTCAAAAAAAGATTATACTATATAATAGAAAAAAGTTCGTTTTCTATCACTTATCGAGTGACAGGAAAATACTGCATACAAGAGGCTTTCCCTCGATTTACTTAATCTGAAAAGGATACAACTTAGAAAGGTTACCGGATTCGTCACCGGATATTATCACCTACGAAAGCATCTACACACAATAGGATTCCACAATGGATCCATTATGTGCTGACTATGCGGCGAGGGCGAAGAAACATCCAACCACATCATCTTTAACTGTAAATCTCTCGGTTACAGTAGATACAAGATATTCGGTGCATCTCACCCCGAATATATGAACCTTCAGAAAAACCTGATAAGCAATCTCCTGGCGATACCCAAGATATGGGAGAAGTTAGCCTCATCAGACTGAAGTAGAACGGGTAAGGTCGAAGTGCATTACTTTTCATAACCCAAGATTTATCTATCTATCTGTCAAAATGTTTTTTTTTTTTGCAATCAATAGTTTGTTTGTCTCGAAGAGATTCAGATGCCTGCCGAAGTTGCATACCATGTGCATGTTAACTTTTATCCCAATATCACATGCACATTAGTACGTACTTCAACTTATATGTGGCTTATTGTGTAATCCTCTCATCTACGCATGTAACTTGCGAGAGACGTTTTTCCGCGCTGAAGCCCCGTTGATGCTCCGTTCTCTACTGGGGCAAGAACTCCTAGAATCGCTGATTATCCTAAACATATAATCGGATCTTATCAAGAAATGTAGTCCGTCCAGGCCTATATGGAGGACGATGAAACCTCCATAAATGTTATTGGCACCTGTAGAAGCCTGCAGGATGTCAGATATAGAATGTTTGAGTTCAAAACTATGGATCCATTAATCCTGGGAGCAATTCCGGTGGAGAAGTTGTGGGTCTTCTGTTTGGCGTCTGGCCTCGACAGAATCCTATTGCTTAATCTGTCATTTACCCGGTGACGTCTCGCCTTCGGGGTCACAGGTTGTTCTCAAGGAGGGCATAGAGGACCGTTTGGTCTAGGTGCTAGGGACCCGTTTGCGGTACCCCTCTTTCTAATTATGATTATTACATAAAATGCACGTTTTTGAAAATAAACGCTTCCACAAACGCTTCACTACTATTGGATTATTATTATCATTTGGTTTCACAATGCAACTCGGGCCCTTTAGGTCTAGTCTGACGCTGTGCATATGAATCTTGTAGAGTAAAAAAAATGCACATATGTAAAATCAATTGTCAATATGTGATAGGATGGATAGTGATATGCAATGAACAACGTATTCGGTGCGTGTAGTTTTCATTCATAAGTGTACGTCCGTCTGATCATACAGTCAGTCATACATACAGATTACTTAGGCAGTACTTCCAATCACAATCAGTACTCGCAGTACCTACAGATGGATGATGATTCAACTGAGCGCAGTGTATCAACGTCAACTATCGCCCATCAAACACCGACTCACACGAGATTCGAATTTTAAATTTGCTTGACAAAAAAAACAATAATAATAATTTAATAAAATTATTATTACATATTTATTTATATTTAATTTTTGTATCAATTATCACTCAATTACGTAATTATTCTATGTGAATACGGTGTGTAATAGCCTTCATATCTAAAGTTTGTCGAAATTCCGTTATCAAAAGTTCTTTGAAATATACCTAATTACAAATGAAAATAACAACTAATTATTTAGATACCCGGTATTTACGGAGTTGATGAAAAAAGGAACATTTTACGCCTTTAAGTTTTTGTAATATCTCTTACGGTTTCAAAAATGAATATCCCCCCCCCTCTTGGCGGAGGGTTACATGGCCCAATTTTGCTTGTTCATGAAAGTTTCCTCACTTTTTAGCTCTAGAATACACTTACAAAATTTCAGATCGTTATCTCTTTTCGTTTTCGTGTTATCGTGTCGGACATTCGGTAATGGACTTTTGGGGTCATTTTATAAACACCTAGGTATATCCGGGTATAAAATCATCTGGTTTTGCTTCCGTTTCTAAGACATACATACTCTAACAGAGCACATCCACATCATTGTTCGTTTAAAAACTTTATTAATCTCTAATTCATTATATTAATAAGGAATGCAAACTAGGGATTGGTAGGTAGTGCGACTGGACTCGACTTTGATAGAAACTATGCCGACATTTATCTGGAGCCCGTGAAGGAATTTAGTTAAATAGCTGCCCCATTAATTTTAATTGGTCACCGTCGGGAATCGAATCTTTTGCAAGCAGCCCATTTCCAAGCAGAGCGTGTTTGAAAATATTTTGAGTATAGAGATTTCGAATTTTTCAAGTCGGGGTTAAACTTTTAATACTCGTATATATATGTTTCGACCGCTTTTGTTCATTCACAAACTCGACGTAACTGTTTAGTTCTCAAGAAATTGTCATATTTGATATTTCAACTTGTATTGAACAACCGTATCGAAAATATTATCTGGTCTCTTAAAAATTTCCAAAAAATCGCACTCACAATAAACAATCGACATCGAATTGAACTCCAAAAAAAAAAAAACAACTAATGGATACCAAATAATTCTAAAATGATGCCGGACAGGGCGTGTGTGCATTTAAAGAAATGAACAAAAATCTAAAAATTAAGGTCATGAATACCAACCAAATAAAATAAAATAAAAAAAAAAAAAAGATCTTATTTTTTTTCAAATAACAAAAAAAAAAAAAAAACAAGAATCAAATATTTATTGAAGTGTTCAATAAATACGAAATAAAAAAAGAATTTAAATAATTAATATAACAATAAAAATTTTGTCGTAATGACTCGGCACTTTACACAAAATATTTGACAGCATTTCAAGTAAAAAATATCAAAAGATCCATACAAATGTGCTTGATCATTTTTCATATTTAAAAAAAAAAAAGAGACGTATACGAAGCGAGCGAACGTGTATAAATATGATTATGGAGCTGATTAGACATCGCATCAACATCAACCAGCAACCAGCAACCAAAGCCACTAAAGTCTATCTGTATTTTTGTAACTATGTGCCATCAACTTTCAGTTATTGGTACCTAGATTCAGGATTTCATATAATAATACCAATCTCTTCCATCAATCCTTCTTAAATCACTTATTCAGGAGTTTCGGTACCAATTTCAAAATCTGCAAAATATCCCCTGAGCGAAATGTACAATGTTGTACCATTGCGGAAAGTGGAAAATACAATTATTTTGATGTGCTTGGGGACTTGAAACACCGACACGGTGTTACTAATCCATCAGTAGAGGGTTCGTTAACAAGAAAGAAGTCTCCAAGCCCATAAACGGTGACGGTATTCAAGACATGGTGCGGAAACATGGACCCTGACCAGCAAGTACAAGTCAAGACTCCAGGCCACAGAAATGAAATACCTCAGATAAGTTGAGGAAAGAACAACCAGTGGCAGAATTCGAAACCATTCAAGACTCCATCAAAATAGAACCCCTCCTGACTTTTACCCAGACCTCACAACTGACGCACATGGGAAGACAACGTAATGGAAGCAGTCAGAAAGAGATGAGCTATCTGGAAAGAAATTTTGAGTAGCGTTGCTAACAGATCCAAATGGCGAGCTCTCTGTCAACCTCTCACCCTAGTGTAATATGGCAAGTGGAGAATATACCCTAAAAATAGTGGGTTTAAATCAAAATCGAATAAAATTGCTAGTCAAAAAATTGATTTTTTGAACCTGGTATCGTCATCAAAATCCTGAAAATGATTTTTGGTCCATCTTTTCAAATTTTGTTTGAAATTCACGAAATTTTAGTCGTGCATTTCAATTTTGTTAGAAAAAAACACTTTTTTGAGACATCCTGTACATGGGTCTTCATTAAATAGTTATAAAATTTACTGTGATAAGCAAAAAATTGATTTTTTGAACCTAATTAATTGCTCTGATTCATCAAAATTACCCGTTTTATACAAATCAGAAGTAAAAACGAATAATTTTCATTTGAAAGAATTTTTTTCAAATTAAATTTTGAAAAAAGAACACCACTTTAACAGTTGAACTTACAAACCTTATCAAGAGTAGTATGACCTTATTTTTTTTGGCAAGATGCAATAGATTATAGAAGATTTATGTGATAATCATTGTTGTCTATAAATGATATTTCTAATCGTATAAAAGATGTTTAAATGAGTTTAAATTCAGTTCATAATAGTTTTGAATATTTAGTGTATAAATTTATTAGTGTTGTGTATACGTTAAACGTTAAACGTTATTCGTATGGGTACGATGTATAAATAATTTTAGGGTCAATTAAAAATAAAAATGCCTCCAATTTTTATTAAATATTTCATTTAATCGCATCAATGCATTTAAAAAACAACTTATACTGGAGTTATTTATAAAACAACATTATACCGGGTGTTAAATGTTCAACTATCCACTATCTAATTTTTCTTTGTTACCAAACACCCACGGATTCAACAACTCACCCAAAAAATAGTTGTCAATTTGGATGGAAATATTGGTATGCGATAAACACTTACTTGTTTGAGTCTTACAAACCTTATGAAATACTTTTCTTGTGATTCTTCTAAGGTCCCAGAATCGAAAAATCATTCTCGAGGTCTCGATTTCGATGTTTTCAGTAAATTGAACCAGAAAAACTATGACTAATAATCTACTGAGCAGCGCACAAGATATCAAAGTCTTTACAAGATACAATGAAAGTCTTTAGAAAGACTATTGTATCAGAAAATAGTAGAATCCCAATAGGGAATATGCATGAAAAATTTTTTTTCACTTGAATTGAAGCATGTTTACTTGACAAATATCAAGGTAAAATTACTTTTTAAATAACTTTAAAAATAAGCGAGATATAAATGATTGAAATTCCCGATTAAACAAAGAGGGTGATAGCCCTCTTGATATGTTATGTGACGTCATATTACACTTTCACCATTTAAAATACACGTAAAACTCTGTTTTTAGTATTTTTGCAAGAAAGAGACAGATAATAATCTTTAAAAGCTTATAGCTTCCTTGATATTTATCGGATTTTAATTTCGTTTTTAAATATTATTACAGTATTAACAGTATTTTCATATTCTGAAAATAAACGTGAAAAAAAAATTTCATGCATATTCCCTATTACCTAAAGTAATTGAGACCGGATAATTAAACATCAAATATTTAATAATTATGGGGACGTGTGCATAGATAGATATATCTTGGGGTATAAAACCATTGCACTTCGATGTTATGGTCCCCTAGAGAACAACCTGTCCCCCGAAGGCGAGAAGTCTCCGGGTAAAAGGCGCCATTCTAAGCAGATGAAGCTATAGGATTCTATCGAGGCCTGATGCCACACATAATGCCCACTACTTCTCAGCCAGGACTGCTCCCAGAATTGATGGGTCCAAGGTTGAGGACCCAAACATTCTATATCTGACACCCTGCAAGTTTCTGCAGGTGCATTTAACATGCATGGAGGTCTCGTGCCACCTCCAGTATGGAACGTCTTAGTTTATTTGGGGTTGATTTAACAAAATGTGGTGTGTACAAAAAGACGTAGAATGTACAGAATGTTCCAATCTAGTAGACTCTGTAGATAGTAATTTGATGAAATAAAACAAAATTAAATGAAATAAATCTTTTGATATAGTCGTATATGTATATTATGTTGAATAGAATTTAAGTAAAATATAAGTAAGCTGAGCCTAAGAGTGAGACGTGTCAGATGTAAATATGAGAGTTTGGTCTATACTCAGTGTGTAGTACTATCGGCTTCATAAGTACCGGTCCTTTGATTTTTATCAAAATTTCAAACTTGATTTTTATCGAATCCATTTCGATTTCAAAAGAAATGTTTTGAACAAAAGTTATTCGTATTGTTATAACAAACAAATTTTATTTCAAACAATGATTTGAAAAACGAATCGATTCGGCATAATTCGACAATAAAATTTTGAAAAAGGAACGTTATTTATGAAGCTGATAGTACATTAATAAAATACGTATTAAATCTTAAAAGTTAGGGTACTAAACTAACTACGGACTAATATACTGACATACTGCAGTCATTTGGTCAAACAACCGTGCATTTTGGGTAGGCAGCGATTTTATATCTTTTTATACCCGGTATATGTAAATATACCAGAGTATATTCAGTTTAGTCCCGACTTTGTAACGCTTGAAAATATTGATCGCAGACATAAATGCTTGGCATAGGTGTTCATAAAATGGCCTAATTCGGCCATATTTGCGCATGTCCGTCTGTGAACACGATAAGTCAAGAACGAAAAGAGATATCGAACTGAAATTTTGTTTTTGTGTTCTAGAGCCAAAAAATAAGGTCAATTTCGTTAATCGGAGCAAAATCGGACCATGTTTGGGCAAAATGAGCAAATAGTGTCTATCTTTAAAACCGTAAGAGATATAACAAAAGTGTAAATACTAAAAATCTTCTTCTCTTTAAAATAAACAACTTTTGTTTGAAATTTTTTTCCATAAACTCAATAGTTTTCCCATAAGTTGTGTTTAAAGTGGAAAGTGAAAAATATGCTGATCTTTAAAACCATAAAAGATTTTTTTTTAATTCTGGGACAATTCAAACATTTATTTACAACTCAGTATATACTGGGTATTCACACAATTAGCTCACATAGTTGTTGCATTATTTGTTAAGAGCTGCTAAAATTGATGTCGAAGTTTTTGTTTTTGTAATAATGATAGACAAATGAGGGGCCCTTAGAGCCTGAAAACAAAAACTTCAGATTTTTGTAAACTCTTTTCATGTAATAAAAAATAAATAAAATCGCTGCCGAACCAAAATGCACGATTATTTAGCTAAATGACTGTAGTATGTATCACATAGGACAGACATAAAGTAATTCACAAATAATATAATTTTATTAAAATTGAATAAAGTTGACTTGAATGCTATACAATAGCAGTGGCACTATAGTAACTATTGCCACTGTGCCATGCCAGTCCAAACATACATGTATTATGATTCACAAAAGTATCGCTCATTTATCAAAATTTATATAGTTGATTTGGTATCGCATTCGTTCGGTTTTTCGAAAAATTGTGTCGAATAAAAGTTGTTAGTCTATTTCTAATGAACAACTTTTATTCGAAACATTTTTTCGAAAACTGAAAGAATAGGACGGAAATCAATAATGAAATTTTGTAAAAATGAATGCTATTTATGTGGGCCATAGTAGTACATGTATACATGGTAAGTCAAGTATTCAGTACTGTGAGTATGTGAGTACCCAGTCAGTACATTTACAATCATTATTATTATTATTAATATATATATTCAAAAATAATACATAATATCTGTTTTTATTATGATTCTAAGTGAAGTTCATTCACCCCAACGCAACGGAACGCCAACCAAACACTAATATGTTTTATTTTAATCAAGTCAATTGTATTTCAAATACTCGGGGATATGTTACTGCGACATACACACTGGATCGATCGGTACCAAATATGTGGATCTGGAGCAAATGCTTTCTATTTGGCGGAAAAGATTGGATTTACTTATTAGCAATAGTCGATGGACACTATGCAGTATCTTGGTAGCCACTTGAAGAATAAGCGAAAGATTATGAAATTATATGTTCGCTTTCTGTATTGCATTCTATTTGGCGGAAAAGATTGGATTTACTTATTAGCCATATACCGTGTGTGTTGGAAAGCTTTTCCAATAGAGAATAAATGTTAAATATTAATTATTACTGGCTGGCCGTGTGGTTACTGTATGAAATAAGTCAGTACACATGTAATGAGAGTCATCTCATACATACAAAAATCTGGATAGTCTATAGGTATACTGTATGTGTATGGTTGTTTGTTTGTCATTTAAGAGTGGGGATTTTGTGATGCACATACTAAAGTTAAGAATTCAATGAACATATTTAACCCACTCTCATTACATCTGTACTGACTGACTTCATACAGTACCACATGGACAGTCAGTAATAAATAATATTTAACATTGATTCTCTATTGGAAAAGCTTTTTCCAACACGATTGTCCAAAATTTGAAAAATAATTTTTGTTCTTGATTTGGATAAAACTCTTTATACAAGAAAAATTAGACCCAAAAAAAACACGAAAATCGTATTCATTTGACGATCTGGTGAGCGGTTAACGAGATATCGAAATATTGCTTGAAATCGTATAAAAGAGGGCATCGAACCGTCTAAAAAAGGAATTATCTCAAAAACTATCTGTGAAATCGTCAAACCAATTGAATTTTTGTGTTTTTTGGATCCTAATTACCCTAAAAACTAATTTTCATGCAAATTGATGACTAAAAATATATTGTCCTTTTTTCCAATTTTTTTGCCAAGGGATATTAATTTTTGCTCTTAAATTGGTATGCACTAGATTACCCAAATTAGACCCAAAAAATACGAAAATCGTGTTCATTTAACAATATAATGTACGATTTAGGTAAGGAATATCGTCTAAAATCACATAATTATCTTCAAGAAGGAGAAACAAAGGATCTAAATTAATCTGTATTTTTATCAGTTTACCTTTATCAAGATTAAAACTCCCTAACTCATCCAGGTTTTCATGGTCTTCCATGGTACTCCGAACACACAAACAGTACCAGAAAGGTTTTATTATCTATAAAAGTTCAATACATGTAAAAAAAATACACACTAGAATATAATTTATAGTGAAGAATAGATTTCTCCCCTTTGTAGCCCTATAGCCTAATGAAGCCTAGTGCCTATATAGTGTATGTAGTATGTATGTATGTATGTATGTATGTATGTATGAGAATGTAATGAGTAAGTAGCTACTAAAGCAGATGGTAAATATACATATTTAAATCACTTAAATGCACTTTAAAAACAAAACTTTAATTAATTATTACTGACTTTAAAAATAGACCAAAATGATTATTTGAAAAAAATATTAAATGTTATTTTATACATTTATTAATATTATATTTATATTTTATTTTATGATAAATTTAAATAATGATCATTTATTATAAAATACGAACTACAAACGAATACCATAACCATACCACGAATCTACACGAATTTATTGCTGAGTAGTTCTATTACTAAATACTCAATCAATAGTCAATTATTATCTATTTACATTTGATTTGTTCATAATATTATCAAGTCAAGTTCTATGGAATCGTCTCTATCGTTTGTTTACGGTTAGAGCAGATACAAGATATTCGGTTGCATCTCGGTTACCCGAATATATGTACCTCCAGGTAAAGGCGTACCGAGGATTTCCTTTAGGGGTGGCCACAAAATCAGATTTAATTCTTTGTTCTCTTAAAGTTTCAAAAAATCGGTCTCATGATATATGTATATATATATATATATATATATATATATATATATATATATATATATATATATATATATATATATATATATATATATATATATATATATATATATATTGATATATATATATATAGTGGCCCATTTTCTCGTGACCACTCATTGAAATATAATATTCTAACATATTTTTTGTTGCGATTTTTATTACGAATGTATTCCTGTATGAACTATAAGATCGAAATGCCAAAAGACTATTCAAGTATTAAGCACCATCATTCCTCTTAGCTTTTGGACTGTTTAGCTATTCCTCAAGGATTGCACCGAGGACTATTCAATCCGTAACATAATATACCTTGAGAGATATTTGAACAATCTTCTATTCCAGATATAATTGAAAGTGTATGGGAAATTTAAGGGTTTGGTTATTTTCCTTGGAGGTACCAAAAAGTATTGAAATTAAGTGAGAAGTCTAAAGAAATATTATGAAATATGGAGACATGTCTATGGTAAGTTCAATATTAGCTACTTATTGATGACTTAAATATTGATTGCTCAGCTTTAGTTGTATGAATGATAAACGTAATACTAATGCTAACAAATATGTATGTATTTATGAAACAGCTATATACGTATATGGCATAAATAAAACAAAGATAATGAATCAAATAAATTTATTATGTCGTTTTTAAACATTTTTTTGACGTATAGAGTTTACTTTTTTGAATTTCATCAAAAGATGGAATTTCATTTGAAGAATTTTAGGGTGTGTCGTCTTTGTCGACTATTTCTACACAAACACACATACATACATACATACAAACATACATAAATACATACTTACATACATATAGAATATGACTACTTTTGACTAGTTTCCCCTTTTTTTTTATTTTTTTTTCAAATATACAGGATTGTTTAATAACATTTAAATCACAACGGAAACACTTCCTGTACAACAAATTTTGATCGATATTAATTGAACTGTAACTATATAGATTATTTGAAGTTTAACTTTCAAATTGTTGGTATTTTTGAATCATGCAATTCTTTCAAAATTTTTAAATACTGTTTGTTGGTATAGATTTTCAAATTTAAAGACTTTCTACGTCGACCGAAGCAAACTTTTTTTTCCTCAAACCGACCCGAAGTTAGAGTTGTACTGCAATTCTGCAATGTTTATAAAAAGTTCGTGCAAGTCTACAATGTTTATAAATAAAAATGGATATAAAATACCGAATCTATGGATAGTCCATACACATTTATCCGTATAGGTAAGACATTTACAGAACACCCTGTAGTATTTTCGTAACATTTTAAGTCATTTTTTTTATTATGTATTTTTATAATAAAATTATATATTTTTTTCAATTTTTAAAACATCACATCATTGAATCGTTTTTTTTTTTTTTTTTTTTTTTTAAATATATTTTTATTAATATAACGACGCGTTACATATCCATATGCGGTGGGGTGCGGGACGAATGGAGGTTAGGTGTACGGAGTCTCTCAGCATCTATTAGAGTGGTTATGTATGTATTATGATGGACAGATGGACGGACGCTATTATTTATTTTATAATTTCGTAGGACGTTTATTTTAATTTGAGTATCAGAGTTAATTTATTGTATAAAAATAATTTATATCCGAAAAAAAAATCACGTATAAGGTTTGTTTTTTTTTTTGAGGAATGTGTCTTGTAATCCATTTTGTAGGGTTTTCATCTATAGATAATTGATCTAAAATATCTTGTTGATTGATACAAAATCGTCCATTCATGTGGGTTATCATTCAAAAATCTTACTTATCCGATTTAAATGATATTTTTTTGGTTTATAGTCAACATATTCTCTGGCCATGCTTTAAGATTTATATCATTAGGTTTGAAGATGAAAATGAGGGATATCTCAGATGATTTTGTGAATTAAGTTTGATGGAACTGGTCCATAGAATACATGATAAACACTAGACACACAAAACTAGATTCAAACATGTCAATCAGGAGTCCTATCTCCTTCTCTCCTTCGAGGATGTGCCAAGAGTCCTATGGTCTTAATAAACGTTAGGATATTCCTAGGCGACACCTCATTGATTTCATCTGGCTAGGGATCTATTCATCCCCGATGATAGATAGATTGTAAAGGCTGCCCTAGACGGGCTACACTTCGACCATAAGGTCCATTGTGATGCCTAAGGAGGACTCCCGATGTTGGGAGTCGAACCCATAACCTCCCAGTTCCAAGTAGGCATACTGCGGAGACCTAACGCCTTAGACCACTCGGTCACTTGGACTGGTTCCCCAATGATAGTGTCTTATTGAGAGGTAGACTTTCACAGAGATCTTTGAGATCAGATCGGTTGATCAAAAATCATCAATGTCCAGTGCCCAGTTCAAATACCTCGGAGTTACGGTTGTTAAAAACAATGGCAACTCTTTACATATAGAACCTAGAATAACATCTGGTACTAGATGCTTTTACTCCCTCTTAAATGTACGTATTGCCCGCGTGCATCGATCGCGGATAAAAACTAATTTAAAATATAAGGAGAATTTGTAAAATATCTTCAATATAATAATCGTTTGGATATTTAATATGCGAATGGAGTACTTAGATATATACACTTCCGCTAATATCATATGCAAATTATTTTCAACTTACCATATTCGAAAATTACCATTCCTGCAATCAGATATTTCAATTATTTATTAATTTCAATTTAAATATTTAAATAAAATAAAAATCATTTTATTCATTGAAGTAGAAAGGAAAATACTTTTTTGTGGATTTTCTAGAGTTTTATGAATGTACTGTATATAGCGCTTGAACAGCCTTAAGGATTCTTAACGGGGAGCTTAATGGAAGTATCCAATTTTTACAAACGTAAATTAGTGAGATTTTCCGACTGGAATTTATCATACAGACCTTACATAGATCAAATCTGATTATCCTTTTATACAAATTAGCTCCAGGTTAGGATTGTTAAATGAGGACTATCAAGTCCTTGTTAAGATTATACAATTTACTAATCACTAGGATGTTAATTATTAATATATGATGTATTGAATGACATCTACTATCAGTGAATCGGTCATTTATCCCCTGGATGGGAAGACTAGTTATCCATTCTGTAGTTAATCATTCAAACAGTATGTGTCAAAACATTCAAACAGTATCACTATATAGATATCTTTGTCTTTTCCCCTTAAAAAGATAGCAATAGTAAATACGATAGTTGGATAAAGTGGGACCGTTTGGCTATTGTCAAAATATGGGAGAAGCGAACCTAGTCAGACTGAGATATGATGGATGGGCTACACTTCGACCATACTATCCATTGTGATGCCTAAGGATGTGAGGATGTGAGTAGAGTGGAAGGAAATTTTGTGTATAGACTAGGAATTGGTAGAATATGCGGCTGCAGCCGACTATGATAGGAACTATTCCGATATTCATCTGGAGTTCGTGAAGGAAACTGCAGAAAACCTTCTCAAGCATAGCCGGTTATTTCATTCTTGCCCATACGCCAACAGTTTTCTCAATTAACCGGTCCTTTCTTTTTTTTCCCTAATAATTTACAAACTGCCGATATCGGGATTCGAACCCATAACCTCCCAGTTTCCAAGTACGCATACTGCGCAGACATAACGCCTTAGACCGCTTGGCCACTTGGACTGGTAAGATATATCTATCTGTCTATCTATCTATCTATCTATACCTCACTCCTTTAGTATGAATAATTTGTATTTTTCTCTAATTCTGCAATGTTAATAATTCCTATATAAAATGACTTTAAATAAAAACATGTATATAGGTATAATTAAATGATAGTCTTGGTAGTCGCGGTAACTACTGCAATGTTGGTTAGAAACTCATACAAAATAAAGTCATGACAAAGATTAAATTACGTAGATTAAAAATATTCATCAGAGAACAACGACTCACAGACTCACACAGAAATCATATTTTTGACATATTTCTACATATTTATTTATTTTAAATACAATTATCAAACTTAATACTCACAAACTTTGTACTATCGTTCACAAAAGTAGCTTCATTTTGTCAACATTTTATAAGTGATTTGTACCGTATTTATTCACTTTTCGAAAAAATGTTTCGAATAAAAGTTGTTCTATATACATGTACTAACAACTTTTATCTGGAACATTTTCCCAAAAATCGAATGGATACGGTTCAAATCAAGTATAAAATTGGGAAAAAAAGAACGTTTCTTTTGTGGTCTGTAGTACAAGAGATACTGGCGAAGCTGTGCAGTGTGCGCAATCGCATGTTGATTTGTATGCTATGAGCTGTGTATGCTATATTGTTACTTAGCTTACTCATTGTCAGTCAATTATTTCTATTTAAAAAAAATCATATTTCACTTCGTTTACATTTTAATTATATCCGAAAAATACTTCCGCCAAAACTTCGCTGAAATTTTAAAAACCTTAAAAAATTTTGGATAATTTCGATCAAAGTTTTGAACGGGTCATTTGGTAAATATTTGTAGATTTTTGTCAGAATACCATTGTGATACATAGTTTCTGCAAGGTCAACATATACAATGTATATCACATAGTAAACAATGTACATAAATATTCCCTCAAGGAAGCATTTTTGGACAAAATGATCCAAATTAAAATTGTTGTCATTTATCAAGGAAAATTCTTGTGGGGTCCTGGATTTGGATCTTGTCCTTGGATTTCAAGGTTTTTTCAGGATCAAATTGTGTTTTTCAAATTATAACCCATCGGATAATTGAGGACTAGTCCATTTTGGTTAATAATTAACAATTTTACAGCCAGTTAAAAAAAATTGATTTTCAAAGATTTTTATTTAGGTCATTTTTCCCAAAAATGATTCTTTCTGAACAAATATTCAGATGCATTGTTTAAAATATTTAGTTGCAGTGTGGAATTCTTCGAAGTCCCGTTTCCCGGAAATGAATGAATTAACTATTCAGTCCTCAAACCAAAGGGCAGACCGATTGGGCTACTCGAAGCCCAAGATTATTATTCCTTAAAGGAATAACTGTGACCTTTATGTTTGTGGCCGTTTAAAGTCGTTCTCTCGTTGAACATAGTAATAGTACTATGTTCGTATCTCGTTGAACATTTTTCGAAGGTGGCGTATTCATTTCGTTTTTGAAGAAATGTTTCGGATAAACGTTGTTCATTAGAAATATATTAATAACTTGTATTCTCAAAAACCGAATGGTTAAGGCACGAAAATTTTGAAAAATAAGTGCTACTTTTGTGGTCCATAGTATCTACTACAGTTATAATAATAATAATAATAATAATACTGTATTTAAATCTTTCGATTATTACAGGAGTTGGTAATACAAAATTATACAGAGATTCTATCAAATAATGTAAAACAGAAACAAATTTTCGACAATAAATGGAATAAAATAATAATAATAACTTAAAAATTAACAAAAATTACTACAGTTATTATAAAATCGTTAATTTGTTGTGCGTCATGTAAACAAATCATGTTCTCAATAAATAAAAACGTTTATTTATTTGAACATTTCATATAAATTTTTATAAAATACCCAACTTGTTTATTTATTTAAAATTATTTAAAAACATCAACATTTTGTTGTTTTTTTCTTCAATTTTGTTCTTTTTTTTATTTATTTTTAAATAAACGACACAAAAATATGAAACATTATCAGCAGAGACTGTGAGCTCAGAGCTCTGAGACCTGTCCTACACACATTAAATACCACATTCAACTTTGATTGATTTTATATTATTATTTTATTATTTTATTAGTTAAAGCCATACCAGTGGTACTCAAACAATTTATTATTTTAACAAACATTTTTTAATATTGTATCAGAATTTTGTTGATCAAGTTGAGTTTCCGATCAGGCTGCGTTTAATGTTCACCTGAAATAAACTCCAAAATCGTTCTGGAGTGTATCAGCTCACTAACCAGTCCAAGTGGCCAAGCGGTCTAAAGCGTTATGTTTGCGCAGTATGCCTACTTGGAAATTGAGAGGTTATGAGTTTGTAGCGGTATCGCATTTTCATTAAATTATTATTATAATTTTATTTATCATTTTTATCTGTTGCTTAACAACTATAACTTCTCTCTTTTATCACGGTTGCTTTGAATGTTAACAACTTTGATAATTTACATATAAATATATAATATGTCATAATTCAATCTAATAAAGATCAATTATATCTTTAACATTTATTTATTATTTATTTAAATAATAATTATTTATTATCTCTACAAGTTCAAATCCCAACATCGGCAGTTTGCCAATTATTAAGAAAAAAAAGGGTGGTTAATTGACTAAACTGTCGGCGTATGGACAAGAACGAAGTAACCGGCTATGTTTGAGAAGGTTTTCTGCAATTTCTTTCACGAACTCCAGATGAATATCGGCATAGTTCAACCCTGTTCCGTCACAAGTCGGACCGTAAAAATTTAGGGTCATATTCGTCAGGACGTCAAGATGAATCGATTAAAAAAAAATGCGGTTCCGAGTAACCTGTCTGAAACCGGCTTTTTGAAGCTACTTTGACTCTAATACTGACAGTGGTCTTATATTTACACAAAAACATTTTATGCGATTGGCGAAAGGGACAGTTTTCGCTGAATCAATAAAAACTAACTCAAACATTTTGAGCTATTGAAAAAAAAAATCCTTTCAAATGAAATCCCACGTGAATGTCGAAATATATGTAAGTATGTTGCCCGGATCTAGACATTTTGCTAGATCCAAATAGACTGACGCACTTCAGTGTGATTTTATAATCGTTCAGCCGTCTCTGTATGATAGACAGGAACATGTTTAGAAACTTAGATCGATTAGTTAAGATGTTCAACCATCACTCAATAGACAGTCATTTGATGGACAAATCTAAACATTTCATTACTGTTTATGTGTGTGTGTTCATCACACCTTCCTAATAGCTGATGTACAGGGTGGTTCATCATTTGTAACTTCATTCAACGTAACAAATTTTTACGTCTAGGAATAATTGGTTGATCCTAACAATCACGGTCAAGAAAAATACTTTGGTATTTACACGAATAACTTTTAAACTTTTCGCAGAAAAGTGTTTAATTTTCTTTACAACGCCCGCCTTGTACACAAGGCCACAAAATATCATTGTTGTGTATTTTTATGTTAAACAACGTTTATTTGAGACTTTTTTTTCGAAAATCGAATAGATTGTGTGGACATATCAACTATGAAATTTTGCAAATGCCCTTTTTGCGTGGCCATGTGTTAATTTACTCCAAAATTATAGTTGATTCGGTTTCGGAGGAAAATATTTAGAACAAAAGTTGTTAGAATTTCAGAAACGAATTTTAGAATAGTCAGAAACGACAGGGACGGAGAAATGTGTTTGAATGGTGGTTGCATTCAGGTAAAAGTGAGGGGGGGGGGTAGAAACAGTTGAGCTAACATTTACTACGTCTTGCTATAATACTACTGTTTAAATATGACAACATATGAATGTCAACTCAAATTGATTTGAACTAAAGGCAGATTTACACTTCGCTTCAAAAACTCTAAACGAAAAGTTTTACTGTAAATTTACATATTTAAAACTGTTAGTCTACGCAAATCACATTTATGTTTATAGGCAGAAAAGTAGTGTAATAAGTGATTTGTGCCAAATTCGTTTGGTTTTCGAAAAAATTCTTCGGATAAACGTTGTTCATTATGAATATTCGAACAACTTTTATTTGAAACATTTTCCGAAAAATCGAATGAATACGGCACAAATCAATTATTTTGAAAAAAGAAGCCTAAAATTTGAGATATTTGTTTCAAGACGTAAAACGAATAAAAAAAATCATGATTCACAGAAATTTTCGGTCCAATTTAGGTGAAGCTTAAGTATTTATATCAGGCAGCCAAGAAAATTGGGTGTTATCCAGGCTTAGATTAGAAAATCCAAATTTCTTGGCCAGTTGATCCAAGAAATTGGTGGTTAAGAAATTCGAAAATTCCGTCTTGAAACAGAATTAGATAAAAATGAAGTGATTTTATTAAATGATTTTCAACGTTGGCATAAACCGGCGGCACACATATCTTATTTCAATGTTGACAATAATTATTATACAAAGACAAAGTATGCAAAAACTACAATGCTACAAGCATTAGCAACAGCATCTGAGCTAACAGAACTGAATACTATCAATGTCAATATCATATGATTTTTTATATGTTAATATACATGCTATACAGTAATACCTATATAAAATGTTAACAATATGTTACGAAACATGAACAACTTTTGTTTAAAACTCTCAAAGACACCTTTTATAATAATAATAATAAAAAAATACCTAACGGATGTTTACATGTAGTTTAACAAAAAGTCATAATTAATAAATACAGTAAAACCATTCAAAAACATTGAATTGAATGATATTATGATTGATTAATGTATAATAAAGTTTCACTGTACCGTGTTGTATGTATAAAAAAAATTTTGAAAAAAAAGAACATAAATGTTAAATAAAATTGAATAATTTATTTACATTTCGTAATATTTAACAAAATAATTAATTAATTGAAACCGAACAATGGCCATAAAAAACTCAAGCAACGGTTCTTCTGTCAAATTTGGTAAACAAATATTCGTTTCAATGGAATCATTTATCAACAAATGTTTTATTTCTATTTTTACAAATTTTTTATACCGAAGACAACAGGTTTTTTTGTTTTTGGAGCATTTGCAAATTAGATAGACCATTTTGGCTGGAAAAAAAGTATATATCTCATTTTTAGATAAACGTTTTGTATATTTAAAGATTTTCTCTATCTCACATCGTTTAAAAGTTACGTTTATGGTTTTACCGGCCACTCGGACACAGATGCGTAAAATGCAAACATTTATATTCTATGTCACTCGAGAATATAGTGTCAGAACTGCTTTTATGCACTGAAAAATATATAAGTACTGCTTTTTTACTCTTTATTACCTGTTATGTTTAAAGTTTGTCCAAATCATAATATTAGAGGTATGTTTGAAAGAAAAATTTAATTTCTAAATATCAATGATTAATATTCATTCGATGATCATAGTTTGTACACTTTGTAAACTTTAAATGTAAACTTTGACATATTTACATATTTCAAACCTCACATATTTTTATTCTGCATTACTGCGTTTTACCTTTGACAAAATAATACATATAAATAATAAAAGCAGTAACTCATGTTTTACAAAGTATTAAAGGCAGTAAATCACATGTTACTGCTTTTCGATTTACAACAATTCAAGACAGATGATCTCTTATTTTACGCATTTTGATTAATTGTGATCTAAAATCACAGTTAAATGACTTTTCATGAAGTCATGTCACATATTATTAGTTGTTCAATAAATTATTATGGAAAATAATTCTATTAATTTAGTTTAGAAATATCAAAAACTTAATTTTTAGGTTTCTATGTTTTCACTTTTTACATTTTAAGCACGGCAGAGTATTTCTAGAGATTACCTAATAAAAACTGAAAAACTTCACCATTTTTTGACATCAAATGCTTGATATGGGCTTTGGTATTCAAGACCAATGCTCTACCAATTGAGCTACCTTAGATGTTTTCATATCAAGCGTTTGATGTCAAAAAATGGTCTCAATGTTCAGACATATTACTTAAATGTCAAATAAAGTATACGCCAGTCGCTTCTGTTGGTATAATATAATCGAAAGGCAACCATACTAACAATGGAAATAAATAGACGCTAGTTTACAAAAAACAATTTAAAAATATGCAAAACTTTACCTCCTAATTAGAATCAATGTTTTCGTATCCCTAAGGACTGTACAAATACAAGAGCACCTACACAGGGTGTTTGGATAATAAATTTTATATAATTTACACACACGAAATAAAAAATAAATGTATAAATAAAGAGTTGAATTAAATATTCGAGAATTGTTAAACGAATGCGATGAGTGAGTGGATTGATAAAAAGAGATGAGAATACGATGTGTTCGTGTGTGGATATGGTGGATATGGTGCAATAAAAATGAAAAATAAATAAATAAATATGATTAAAATGAAATAAAAATTAATATATTTAAAAAAGAACTAAAAAATGAATCACACAAACAAATAAAAACAAATCTCAAATGCCTGGCTTTTAAAATGTCAAATCATTCTTTTGTTCCCTCATGTTTTAATCAAAATACCACCAAATATAACATAATGCTTTGAATAAAGATGTTCAATCCAAGTCAATTTCAGTCCAATTCATGAATCAAAGTTATTCATGTTCATCTAATCTTCGATTCAATAACTCTGATTCAGGAATCAAAGATCGTATTTACCACAAAATGAATTAAAAGAATTACAGAAATGGCTACGTTAGTCTAGGTTGCTGTGACTACTTAGACCATTTGTTATACCTGAAAAAGGATCTCAAACATAGCAATGTTTCATTTTACAAAATTAGTTAGAATGAATCTTAACCTCTACAAGTCGAATATTTCCTTACAAAATCCGCCTAAGTCGAAAACTCTATAACTCGGATTTTTTGGCGTCTCCCTTGAAGTTTGACTTACAGAGGTTCTACTGTAGTATAAGTCTAATGACCGCAAGCCCCATGGTTTTCCAAGGACTCTTTTGCAGGGAGAGCGCGCCACAATTGCTTTTCTGGCTCTTTCAAGATTGTTTGGTCCTCTGAGTATCTTTTGATCTAGGATGACACCCAGACTCGAATCCCTCTCATCTTCGGAAGATTAAATGAAAAGATATTGTATTTCCTCAGAAAGAAGAGTTTTCGAAAGTGATCGAAATCCCCTATCTTTTCCTGATTATTTACCGACTACTGAAAAACTTCCGTGACCATTTATCAGGTACTGTGACAAAAAGCCATACTATTCTTAAAAGAAATCATATCTGAATCGTATTCATCTGACGATTTGGTGAGATGATTTTGGTGGATACGATCTAAAATCGTATCAAAGAACGCATATCTCAGAAACTGTCCGTTTAATTGCTAACGCAATAGAATTTTTGCGTGTGAATTATGTTCCCAATTTGACCAAATTGGACCAAAAAAAACATGAAAATTGTATTCATTTCATGATTTGGTCAGCATCTTAAGAGATATCGTCTATTGTCATAATTTTGATAGCAATAGGTTAATAGGGAATATGCATATACATTTTTTTTCACATTTATTTTCAGAATATGAAAATACTGTTAATACTGTAATAATATTTAAAAACGAAATTAAAATCCGACAATTATCAAGGAAGCTATAAGCTTTTAAAGATTATTATCTGTCTCTTTCTTGCAAAAATACTAAAAACGGAGTTTTACATGTATTTTAAATGGTGAAAGTGTAATATGACGTCACATAACATATCAAGAGGGCTATCACCCTCTTTGTCTAATCGGGAATTTCAATCATTCATATCTCGCTGATTTTTAAAATTATTTAAAAAGTAATTTTACCTTGATATTTGTCAAGTAAACATGCTTCAATTCAAGTGGAAAAAATTTTTCATGCATATTCCCTATTATAAACAGAGATTAATAAATGTACAAGCTATAAAATTCGTCCTTTGGGTGTAACTTTGGACCTAACTTCAATGCCACGAATAAAAAATATCTATTTCTGGGATCTTTTTTTAAATAGCATGAAACCTACACATTACTTCATTTTATATACGAATTACTGTATAGCATTTATACTAACATAACACCTAACAAGTCTATGATACTGACTGACAATACCCAGTTCCTATAGTTGAAATCTCGATAGTATTAACATTGAAATAAGATATATCAGTCACTTTAAATAAATAGCTATCTTCTTCTTAATATTAAAATCACATAATTATTCTACAAAACACAACTGCAATGTTAATAATGATTATAAAAAATAATTTCAATAACAAATCAGTCTAGGTAATTTTAGAGTATAGTTTGTAAAATGATTCCAAAAATGTTTCGGTGTCTATTTATGATGTTTCCATGTTTATGGATTCGAGAAAGACATCCAAACCAATACTACACACAGATCCAAAGAGCTAAATCAAAAAAGTGACTTACTTATGACTTCTATAAAAATATAGGTATTATGGCTATGGTTTTGGCCTTAAAAAAAACTCTAAACTAACGTTCAACATCACAAACAAAACAGCAGATCCTTTTTTTTATCGACTGATTAACAATATCGATTGTCTATCCTTATTCAACTAATATTCAAATCATATCTATCCATGTCTGTTCAACGTGTACATATATCGTGTACTTATGATTAATCACTTTTAGTATAAATAAAACTACATTCCATCATTTAAAAAGATGTATTATTTCATTCGAAATTTTTATTTTTATTGCCATTTATTCATATTACTACAGAGTGTGCGAGTTATGCGAATCTTTATATCATCTTAATACTCCCATCATAAATATCAAATTTTATTTGAAAACAAATATCAAAATTATTATTCATTTTATTACCTAAAATTTACTGGATCACTCTGTAAATGAGTCAATGGTGATCGGGGCACGATAATTCCTGAACATTCATGTATCGTACTAAAAGACAACTAACAGAGTTGATTGTTTAAATACTGAGTTATTCATCAGTGTCTATACTATTTATTTTATTTATATATTCGTATAGATAAGATTACTGTAAAAATAAAGTCAATTGTTATACCTAAGGATGTGAGTGGAAGGAATTTTTGTGTATAGACTAGAAATTGGCAGGATATGCGGCTGCAGCCGACTATGATAGGAACTATGCCGATATTCATATGGAGGTCGTGAAGGAAACTACAGAAAACCTTCTCAAGCATAGCCGGTTACTTCGTTCTTGTTCATACGCCGACAGTTTAGTCAATTAACCGTCCTTTTACTTTTCTTAACAATTGGCAAACTGCCGATGTCGGGATTCGAACTCATAACCTCCCAGTTTCCAAGTAGGCATACTGCGCAGACATAATGCCTTAGACCGCTCGGCCACTTGGACTGGTACTGTATGCATACGAGTATGATGAGACACGAGTGCTAATTTTTGTAACCCTTTAACGCTATTTTAACATTGAAATAAGATATGTACCTCATTTTATATAACATAATAGGGAATATGCATGGAAATTTTTTTTCACATTTATTTTCAGAATATGAAAATACTGTTAATACTGTAATAATATTTAAAAACGAAATTAAAGTGCGACAAATATCAAGGAAGCTAAAAGCTTTCAAAGATTATTATCTGTCTCTTTCTTGCAAAAATACTAAAAACGGAGTTTTACGTGTATTTTAAATGGTGAAAGTGTAATATGACGCCACAAAACATATCAAGAGGGCTATCACCCTCTTTGTCTAATCGGGAATTTCAATCATTTATATCTCGCTTATTTTTAAAGTTATTTAAAAAGTAATTTTACCTTGATATTTGTCAAGTAAACATGCTTCAATTCAAGTGAAAAAAATTTTTCATGCATATTCCCTATTCTGTTCGTAGTATGTATTAAAATCACATGTTAATAACTCCTATATAAAATAATTAAAAAAAAAAACAAAAACCAATCTGTATGCATTTTATTTTTCATATTTCGATACAATTCAAATAAGTGTAGACTTTAAAATATATCCCTTTTTAATAAATAATAATATGAGAAACATATTCTCTCTCTGTTACATTCATCAACGAATGCCCCCTTCGTTGCTGGTTCTCCTCTCCCTCTTCCTCCCCCCCCCCACCTCTTCCTTCCCATCACCATCGTGCTCACCTGTCTTCGTTTACAATACCCCAAAAAATATCGATGAATTTATATTAAAAAAAATATTTTTAATAAGTTATTGTGGAGTTAAAAGATTTTTTTTTATTTCTTGTTGTTTTAAATTTATTTTTGTTTGATAGTTGTTTTTTGTTTTTTTTTTTTTGTTTAAATGTATATTTATTGATTTTATAATAATTTTATAGTCTATTTCATGTAACTTGAACCATATAACCAAATATTTTGTATTCTAAAATTTGATTTATATATTTTATGACAATAGGGAATATGCATGAAAATTTTTTTTCACATTTATTTTTAGAATATGAAAATACTGTTAATACTGTAATAATATTTAAAAACGAAATTAAAATCCGACAAATATCAAGGAAGTTATAAGCTTTTAAAGATTATTATCTGTCTCTTTCTTGCAAAAATACTAAAAACGGAGTTTTACGTGTATTTTAAATGGTGAAAGTGTAATATGACGTCACATAACATATCAAGAGAGCTATCACCCTCTTTGTCTAATCGGGAATTTCAATCATTCATATCTCGCTTATTTTTAAAGTTATTTAAAAAGTAATTTTACCTTGATATTTGTCAAGTAAACATGCTTCAATTCAAGTGATAAAAAATTTTCATGCATATTCCCTATTGATTTACTTGATTTATATCCATCCGCTTTGCTGACGCTGTAATTTAAAACTTTAGTTATAATTTATTCATAGCTTTTATGTGAAATTATCAATACAATATACAATTTGATTTGTTATTATTGCTCCCGTTTTATAAATATATTGTATATATTAATTTTTTTTTCTGCATGTATTTATGAAAAAACTAATCGATGGATGAAAAAAATATTTGAAACAAAAGTTGTTTGTTTTTATGAGATTGTCAGTTTAAGATTTTTCTCTACCGTTTATAAAAGATTAGTTATATCATACGAGCACGGATGGATTGAATAAGAAATATTCTAGTCTATATGTTATTCGGTAAAACTGTATCAAAATCGGTTCAGCCAAGATTTAATTGCAAAAGCATTCACTAAATTAAGTCAATTCAAGTTTTGACTTGAATTTTTTACTGATTTTATAACTATTGAAAATAACGGAAAAACGTCAAAGAATTTATTTATCCTTAACTTTATGTTCTACAACTTTTGTCTGATATTGATTTTTTTATACACATGACCACAAAAGACCCGTTTTTTTATCAAAATTGATTTGCGCCTTATTAATTATTAATTCGGTTTTCGAAAAAATACTTCGAAAAGAATGACCCATATTACCTTGTGTTTTTTTTAATTGTATTGTATTATCTCTCCTCCGCGGGGTTTACTACTAGGGGGTGATTACTGACTATGGTCAAATACACTTATCATCCAAAAATTTAGATTTCTATCGACTTAAGGTAATAGATACAGATTAAGGTACAGATTTTGCTCATTTTTTTTCACAGACTAAAAATAACGTTTTCTAACTACATTAATCGATTCTTTTCTCGACTGTTGTTACATGATGAGTTCAAATTATATGAAATGAACTATAATTATTAAGTTTACAAGTCAATTTTTACAATATTTTTGTATGATATTAAATTCAATATTGAACTGGTTTCGATTCCAATCCAATCCGATATATATATATATATATATATATATATATATATATATATATATATATATATATATATATATATATATATATATATATGTTTGTATATATTTGTGTCTCATTCTTTGAAATGTGATGTTCTTTTTCATAATATTTCGTTTTTTTCTCGTTGTTTCATCAAAACGTAATGTTTTTGAGAACTCAATAATTTCAACTCAATAATATCAAACATTCCGCATTCATTTTTATTTAATATTTTTGTTTAAAAACAAATCAACACAAAATTCAATCAATGAACAACACGACTCGAACTTGTTTTTAATTTGGTTTTTTTTGTTTTTGTTTTATATTCAAACATTTTTGATACCATTTTAACCATTTGTGATACTGATTGTAGCTTAAGGTAGTTCCAGTGGCATTATCTCGTATAATCAGGACAAAAAACCGGTTTGCATTTATATACAAATTAATGTAATTTTGAAAGAAAAAAATGTTTAATTATTATATTTCGAAAACAAAACAATAAAACGTGATTTTTTTTTTAAATTTTTAAGAAATATTTATCTTTATTGTCCTTGTTCTTTTTTAAATTCTGTCCAGTATTTTTTCCAATACAACAGATAATACTTAGGCGGGCATGAAGTTTTACATGCTTCTAATGAGAGAGAATAATAACTTTGCTATTAATTATCTCGCGTTCGAAACGGTGTAAAATTCTCAAACTTCGGGATTTGTTAGAAAACGTTAGTTTTAGCCTGTGAAAAAAAATCAGCAAAATCTGCCGAAAAGTGATTTCATGCTGGGAACTACCTTAATGTCTCTAATATATCATTCAATGCTGCTCAATTGCCTTAAATTTAAATAATTCGATTAACATGGAAAATTATCCATGTCAATTCTGGAATTGACTCGTTAATATTATATAAAATTAACTGACTCGCAAAGGTTCTGCATTGAAATTGTGTCTAAACTATTTCTTGTATCAAAAAAAATGTTTCATACAAAAGTTGTTCGAGACCTATTTTGTTCGAAACATATTTTCGAAAACCGAATAGATTCGGTACAAATCAACTGTAACTATATATACTCACTCATACAGAATTGACCGTATCTATATTAAACTAAAGAGTCCATCAACAATAACAAATACATTCACTGAACACGTGAAACATATGCCAAAACAGACCCTCTTCGTTCTTTATTTTTTCGTTCTTTATTGATATCATTTTGTTATAAATAAAAATTTAACGAATCGAGACAATAAAAATAATAACAAGAATAAACATAACAATGAAAACTAAAAATAAATATTATTAAAAAAAAATCATAAATAGTAGAAACCAACAATTCGCATACGAATTACGAATTCGCACGCGTTTTGTCTGTTTATATGGATGGACTCTGTAGGTTGACTTTACTTGTATATAGATTTGAATACACAACATAGTTTTTGAGAAAATAATTTCCCAATTTGAAGAACAGGAAGTGATTCAGAAGGAGAGAAATAGATGATTAATTTGACTATGAATTAATTAAAATAAATAAAATTCGATATAAAATGAATCATAGAGTCATTTAACAACAAACATTGTTTGGTGTAAATAAATTATTTCTTCGAATCGGTAGTCTATAAATCAGTATAGATCATCCCATCGCATCGCATCCCACACTTACATACATCAGAACTATGTAATAAACAAGTAATGAAGCTGCAGCCAGCCAGCCCGCGAGCCATCTGCAGTACAGAGTTACTACAAAAGCAGCACCCAGAGTACCCAGAGTCTCCAGAGTCTCCATTCAGAGTTAAAATTTTGTGATAATCAAACTTATTTTCTGAAATATAATTTTTAAGTGGTTTCTAAAAATATGCTTATTTTTTTCTGATAAAAAAAAAAAACACATCATCTTCACCATATAACATTCTTCATAAAAAGATCAAACACATTTCATTTTTATTGAATAGATCTGTTTTTACAAAAATTGTATTCATTATACAAGGTGCTACAAAAGAAGTATATCATACGGAAGAAGCTTTATTAGGCTTTCTAACGAAACTATGTAATCCCATTTTAGTTACTATCTTTGCGGAGTTTTAATCACTATGAAGAAAATTACGCGAAACGTGAGACGCACATAAGAGATTTGTTTGTTCCAACAGCTTTTTCTTTCGCCGTACGAAGCGAGATACGACGATAAAAAAGCCATATTCTTCATCTCTCGTTAAGATTAAAAAATACTCTCCACTGGATACTAGAACATGTGGGGATAAGCGGGAATGGTATAGCGGATGGCTTGGCACGGTAACGAGTATCGTTTCTGTGGATTTGGTGATCACTTCTGTTGAAAGGAGATCAGAAACAAGAAAGATACTAAAATAGTCTCATTCTAGAGGAACTTTCTTTGACACAGGTAGGCCAAGATTGTTCTCGGAAGTCTAAACAAAAGTAGACTGCAGTAAAGAGGGTTTCTTACGTGGCATTGAAGACGCAGAGGAAATTAAAGGAAAATGAGACCATCTGCTGATTTTGTTAAAAGAGGAACGAAGATATTACGACGCTCTCATATTACTCAAGACATCATTCTTCCATTATCTTATAGAAAATATAGAATATGGGGATTGGAAATTTAGTCCTGAAATCCAATAAACATCTAGTACTATTTCAGATTTTAACAAATCATCGCGAAGATTTTTCCCTAGACCGAATATCTAAAGATTATACTTTCCAAGATCTGATTATGTTTTCCATAAAATATAGAAAATTTATGATTTGTAAAATAGATATAATAAACTTTTATACAGTTTGTTATTTTCGATTTCAAAAAAATGAATATAATTTATTTACAATGATTGGTAAACAGAATTTAAGTCAATTAGAATGTCTAATTTTAATTAATTTCAATTGAATATTACATTTGATACCCGAACACATAAAAGTATGTAGCATTCACATTTCTGCTCAACTATAGAATTGACTAGCTATTCCCTCCATTACCCAGCCTGTGTATAATCGACGGATCAGCTACATTGAACTTAAAATTATCGTTATAATGTATCTTATTCATGTCAAAACGATATAGACCTTAAAACCTAGCCAAAAAATATATATGGCTGGGGATATATATATGGCTGGGAGGTAACCATGCTGAGCGCATGGGACAACCAATGCACCACGGCTAGTGCAGGACCTGTCATAATGGGGAGGAAGAGGAAACGATGGCCCACCGTCTCTGTCACGGTCCAGCTCTTGCTAGGAGAAGACTGACATACTTGGGTCAGCCATTCTTTGACGACCTCTCTGAAATAAAATCTGTCAACGTCAAATCTCTTCGCTGAGTAGCTCCAAATGGCGCAAAGTATTGACTCCTTATGGGACGGTCTTCTTTTTCAGGGCCTACAATGCAAGACACTGCAACCTAACCTAACCTAATCATATATATATATATATATATATAATAATTAGAAAGAGGGGTACCGCAAACAGGTCCCTAGCACCTAGACCAAGGTGTCCATTGTGCCCTCCTTGAGAACAACCTGTCATCCGAAGGCGAGACGCCTCCGGGTAAGAGGTGCTATTTTAAGCAGATGAAGCTATAGGATTCTGTCGAGGCCAGACGCCACACAGAAGGCACACAACTTCTCCGCCAGAATGGCTCCCAGGATTGATGGATCCAAAGTTTAGTGTACTATATACTAAATATACTAAATAAGGTGGTTTGCGAGTTATAAGCAGACTAATAGATAGACTGGGAAACATTGCAATATATTATATGCCAATATACAAATAAATTTTTGACACACCCGGTATAATCATATTAAGAATACATTAAAATTGTTTTTATTCACTACAAAAATGAACTGAAAAATTTGTAAACCATTAATTTTAATAAAATGTTTCAAAGGTCAAAGAAATTATAGTTTTTTTTTTTTGTGGTGTTTGAATAAATATTTGATAGGACCCAAATACGATTGGGCTTCCGTATTCATCAACATTTTATTCAAAGTTGAAAAAGACTAAAAAAATAATAATAAACCAAATGAGTTTTAGACCAAACCCATATTGTTTTAAAATTTTCAAATTCAATTCACATAATTCTTAGAAAAAGTAATCAGTAATGTGCAGGCATTTGAACGTTGGGGGCTGGTAAACAGAGCAATAAAACGTCAGTAGTGAGTTGCCACAATACAAAAAAAAAAAAAAAACCAAACCAAAAACAAATGAAATCAAAAAACATAGCCAACACGAAGTATACAGACAGTTAAGCTTGTGCTAGGGGAACGTAGCGAAAATCCATTGATCTGTTTAATTTATTTTTAATGACTTTTTGACTAAATCATTCTTGTGAATAACTTACTTATTCAAATATAAAAAGCGTATCTTAAGGGGTTATACCTACTAATACATTCCAAAAAAAAAAATTATTTCGCTAAATAAAATTTTTTTTATAGACTTTTCTTATCGAATTTGATGGTGTTTATTTGAAATCAACAAAATTTCACTCAAAGAATTCGATTTTGTAGGAAAAAGAGAGAGAGATTGATCAATTATTCTATTGATTTTGGTGATAGCGAGTACATTGATCATGTATCTCGAAATCGATAAACGCTAGACAATTTCTTTGTATAGAAATGAAAGTAGACCCTAAAAGTATTGGTTTTAAACAATAATGATAATTAATTAATTAATTTTTAACCACCGACGTAAAAAGAGGGGTGTTGTAAGTTTGAAGCGTCTGTTTGTCTTTTTGTTTGTGGATCTGCTTGTGGCATCGTAGCTCTCAAACGAATGGACCGATTTGAATGCGGTTTTTTTTATTTTTACCCTAAAATGGATTTGGGTCTATCACGAAATCAATGAACGCTAGATAATTCTCTAGTGTAGAAATGGAAATTACACACCAAAAATAATGGGTTTCAAAAATAATATCATTAAAACACCTGGATAAAATTTAAAGCTACGATAGTCAAAAAATGAGTTCTGGCTAAAATCGATATGCACGCAAAATACCCACAGAACAGACCTAAAAGATTGAATTCCTGCCAAAAAAAGTTATTATGTTGTATGCATTAAACTAGACATAACTTTCGATTTTGAATCTTAATTATGTTAGGTACAATCGAATTCAAAAAACCTAATCTAATATAAACAATTTTACTAAATAATAAATATTGCATAAGAAATCTACAGTATATTAAACCATTTTATCTAGGAATTATTGTATAGCATGTATCTTAACATATATCACAAAACGTTTTTGAATGACAGTATTTAATTCTGTTAGCTGAGATTCTGATGCTAATACTTGTAACACAATTTCACCTAGTTTTAAATACAGAAAATATTATATCATAATTATTATAACATTGAAATATGATATGTATGCCACTGCCTTTATATAAATTTGTTTCTTCTACAGTAGAACTTCAATTATCTGGATTAATTGATTCCAATCTGGATTATTGGATTCATTATTTTATTTTAATATTGAAATAAGATACTTAGACTGATTTAACATTCATTTCTCTGCACTGTTCTACAATGTTAATAATTCCTATATAAAATGATTTAAAATAGAATCTATAGATAGTATTTTCTGTCATTTAAAAGATTGATATGTTCGTTTAAAATTTGAGTATACTCATTTCAAATAAATAGGAACCTATTTGTGTTAAATTAAGTGCGTGTAAGTTCAATAATATTGAATCGAACAGTAGGTATATTAAAACAATTGAGTGTGTTTGTTCATAATTATTAGTTATTGTTAGCATAAGTGCGCTACATATGAGTCTGACTCAAGTCGAGACACACCTTCCTTCATATTCAAATGTATTCAATTATTTGAAATTGATCTTAAAACTTGAAGCCACAGAACATGTTTATATTTCATTTTAGAGAAATTTAGAAAATAGTAAAATACTGTTTACAGACCGACTTCAAAAACATCACCCTACTCAAAATGTTACTGTTACAAGTCTAAAATTATATACTAGATACTTTATTTGAGTGTGTGTATTGTTTATTTTACGTATAAACACAAATAACTTCACCGGAAGATTTTCATATTTCATTGTGGAGAAATTTCGAAAATACTTTTTTTTGAAAGATCGACTTCAAAACCACTAGAAATACGAGAGCTATAAGATAACAATTATATACTGAATTCTATATTATTGTGTGTGTGTGTACTGTTTATTTTACTTCACATACAAGTATAGAAACATAACTTGATATATAATAGAATGAAATTTATTTTATTGTGAGACGCAATTTGTTCCGCAAATCTAAAATATAACAATTAACTGAGTTAATTGTTGGAATACCCAGTATATACTGAGTTTATGGAAAAATTTTGCCAAAAAAAAACAGTTGTTTATTTTAAAAAGAAGATTTTTTGTTATTAAATTTTTGTTATATCTCTTACGGTTTCAAAGATAGGCAGTTTGGCCCATTTTGCCCAAACATGGTCCGATTTTTCCGATTAACACACACACAAAATTTCAACTCGTTATCTCTTTTCGTTCTTGAGTTATCGAGTCCACAGACAGGCAGATAGACAAACGGAAATGACCGAATTAGGCCATGTTATGAACACATATGTCAAACATTAAAGCCTACGATCAATATTTTTAAGTCGTGATACTTGGTATAAAAATCATCACTTTTGGAATAGTAAAATAATAATTGATATATGTTACTGAAACACGCTGTACATAAATATTTATAATTGATTTTATTTAAGGAAAACAAAACTACATTTAAAATCTATGATTCTGTGAAAAGAGGTGGTAAATGTATGCTTGGTTTTATCTTATTCACTCTTATTCATTATCTTGAAATGTTCCTGCACTCTAGTCAACAAGAATAAAGGTTTGTATACACAAGCTGATTACCATAACAGTCAAAAAGTCATAACATTGAGAAAGAAAAACTGGATGAAAAGTTTCAAGAAACTGGAGAATCTTTTACAGCGATCTAAATCTGATGATTTAAAATTGAGATAAATTTGTAAGACGCCATCAAAAACGTAATCCCAAGCCCTAACTTTGTTCAAAAATAAAGGATTGTTTTTGATATGTTTTGATTAATCCTGCGATGAGCTCCCTTTTTAAAAAAATACCAAAGTTTTATATTTCCTATAGTGGAAATAATATTTCTTATAACTCATGTAGACAATTCTTTTTTGCAAAATGATTGAATGTAACCCACGAGAATGAACCAACTGTAACCGATTTTTAGCTGAAATATTTTCAGAGAATAAATTCCAGTGTGTCCATCTGTAGTATTGAAGTTGTTACCACCTCCTAACTGTGTGAAAACCAAATACCGTCTGTTTTCAAAAGCATTTCTAATAGTAAATAAATAAAATATTTACTATAAAACCATACGTACATACATACCTACACATACTTACAAACATCTGACTGCTTGTGGTATGATGTAAATTGATGTTAGTTTGATGCCATTTAAGAGTGGGGATTTAGTGATGCCCAGTTAATTTATAATAGTCTTTTATCTGATTGTAATGATTTTTTTTCTTCAAATCAACTAAATTTTAGTCGAGGAATTTCATTTTGATAGAAAAACCTAGATATCTCTATTTGAGTTTTTGAGTTGGTCTGTACATGGATCTTGTAACTTGGAAACGAGAAACGCTAGACAATTATATATTACACAAATGGTAAAAAAAATCTAAAAATAGTTGGTTTCAAAAAAAATTTCATTAAAATCGGATAAAATTTAGCTGTGATAGTCAAAAAAATGATTTTTTGAACCTAGTGACGTCATCAAATTCCAAAAAAAGGCTTTTGGTCTATCACGGGCATATTTTATACGATTTAAATGAAATTTTTTTTCAAATCCACTAAATTATAGTCGAGGAATTCAATTTTGATAGAAAAATCTAGATATCTCTATTGGTTTTTGAGTTGGGCTGTACATGGGTCTTGTAACTTGGAAACGAGAAACGCTAGACAATTATTTATTACACAAATAGTAAAAACAACCTAAAAATAGTTGGTTTCAAAAAAAATTTCATTAAAATCGGATAAAATTTAGCTGTGATAGTCAAAAAAATGATTTTTTGAACCTAGTGACGTCATCAAATTCCAAAAAAAGGCTTTTGGTCTATCACGGGCATATTTTATACGATTTAAATGAAATTTTTTTTCAAATCCACTAAATTATAGTCGAGGAATTCAATTTTGATAGAAAAATCTAGATATCTCTATTGGTTTTTGAGTTGGGCTGTACATGGGTCTTGTAACTTGGAAACGAGAAACGCTAGACAATTATTTATTACATAAATGGTAAAAACAACCTAAAAATAGTTGGTTTCAAAAAAAATTTCATTAAAATCGGATAAAATTTAGATGTGATAGTCAAAAAAATGATTTTTTGAACCTGGTGACGTCACCAAAATCCAAAAAAACGTTTTTGGACCATCATGGGCATATTTTATCCGATTTAAATGAAATTTTTTTTCAAATCCACTAAATTTTAGTCGAAGAATTCAATTTTTTGGGTGAAACAGAGATAGCTCGATTAGTTTATGAGATGGTGAGTACACCGGCTATCCATCTCTATTTGCTTTTGAGATTGAAATAAGATGAAAACAATGCATCTAATCGCGGAATTAACACGATTTTTGTATTTTTTGGGTAAAAATTATCCTATATACGGAGTTTTATGGAAATCAGACACAAATATTTTTTTTGGAAAAAATTTGTTAAGGCTTACCCCTTAGCAAAAATCGATAAAAACACGAAAAATTTTTAGTAATTGATTTGAATGAAAATTGGTTTACTAAGTAAATGAGACCCAAAAAACACAAAAATCCAGTTGGTTTGACGATTTAACGGATAGTTTCTGAGATTTGCCTATCTTTATGCGCTTTGATTCCTGTTTTATAAGATATTTCGTAAATCGTTCATCAAATCGTCAAATGAATATGACGATTTTTGTGTTTTTTGGGTCAAATTAACCTTATATTGTGAGTTTCATCTAAATCAGACACAACAAAAAATTTCTATGTTTTTTGATCAAACTTACCATATATAACAATTTGACCCATAAATACAAAATTGGATTTATTTTACTTTTTGATAGATATTTCCAAAATATCAAAAATAGTGGGATTTCAAAAAAAATTCCATTAAAACCGGTTAAAATTTAGTTTCCCATTTTGATGAAATTTTTGTTCAATTACACTAAATTTTACTCAAAGAATTCAATTTTGATAGAAAAATCTAGATATCTCATGGATCTTTTATCTGGAAATTGATAAACGCTACACACTTCTATATTGCAGAAATGGAAATCACTCCCTAAATATAATGATTTTCAAGAAAAATTCATTGTAACAGCCTCTGCAATCTATCTATCTCTATAGGGATCGGCCGGAACCATGCCATTTATTCGTAATAACCGATCCGTCTTTGTAAACGAAGTCAGTTTAGCCGATTTCGACTGTATGTACAAATTTCTGGGTGCTAGAGTAGCTCACAATACATTACCGTGAACTAAAACAGCATAAATAAAATGTAAAAAAAAAAGCTTGAGTAAAAACACAATTTATTTACTGTATAAATGACTTAAATAAACATGCATTGTTAAAATGAGACAGTTAATTACATTTACCATTGGATTGTATAATAAATAAAGATAGACAACACTATACACTACACATAAGTAGATAGATATTTTAAATCTGATTTTAGCATACACAGTGCAACACAACAGAGCACCAAGAGCACCAGTGACCACCTAGTGTGAACTTCTATGCAAAATAATACTGGATTTTTATCTGACTATTACTACCTATACGAATACGAAACGAACGTTTGTGGAGTCTTTCAATTCATTTTAAATTCTTTTATTTTTACAAAAAAAAAACAAAACCAAAAAAATATACACACAAGTTGGATCAATCTGTTTCAAACTAAATAACTTCACCTCTTTAATTGAAACCTTTAACATCGTTAAATATATGTATATGTGTTTTAGGGTGCGTTCACATCAATGATAACACCATTTATTGGCATAATTGGTTCAAATACTACGCAAAAAAATACGTTGTTGATTTGATGGCTCTGCTGAACGTATCCTATTTTTATATACAACTTAATAATTACCATTAATTAATTATCGTTTTCTTTTTTTGTATCAAATCGAGAGATACACCTTCGTTATGTCTAGTTTTTTGTCCTAATTATCAATGCAAAACCATTCAGAAATCGAACAATTTTTCCACTTGTTTTGTCTGTGTAGAACGGATACTTTTTTTCTGTGTATAAAATCATGGAATCTGTTAATGAATGTTTCATTTATAAAGGTCAGTTTTGAGTCTTTGATAATTTAAGGTGTGTTTACCATGTCAATTGTTTAAGGACGTTCATGCGTGAGACTTGATATTCGATATTTTATCTTTGATATTTGGCAAGTTTAACCACGTAATTATGTTTCCTCATACCTTAGCGAGGAATGGGGTCGGCATACCTATCATTGGAACCTATTTTAGGAATTCCAAAAACAACATGTAAACAAGTGACCATTGATTGGATGAACGTTAAATACCGGGAAAATATACCGCAGCAAAAACTCGAGAAAACACAGTTTCGTAATACATCCAAAAGATTGTGTCTCGATGCTCTCAGCCTAAACAGGATACAATTTCGGAAGGTTACCGGATTCAACACCTACGAAAACTGCACACAGCAGGATTCCACAATGGATCCATTAGTGCAGACTGTCCGGCGAGGAGGAAGAAACATCCAGCCATATCATACTTAAGTGCGAATCTCCCGATTACAATAGATACAAGATATTCGGTGCATCTCACCACGAATATATATATCTTCTGGCTATTGCTAAGGTTAGGGAGAAGCGAATCTCATCGGACTGAAGTAGAAAGGGGACCACAATGGGACATAAGGTCGAAGAGCAATACGTTTTTGTGGATTTTGTAGACTTTTACAAATGTACTATATATAGCGCTTGGAAAGCCTAAGGATTCTTAACAGGGAGCTTAACGGAAGTATCCAATTTTCACAAACGAAAATTAGTAAGATTTTCCAACTTGAATTTATCATACAGACCTTACATAGACCAAATCCGATTATCCTTTTATACAAATTAGCTTCAGATTAGGATTGTTAAAAGAGGACTATCAAGTTCTTGTTAAGCTTACCCTATTTACTAATCACTAGGATGTTAATTATTAATACGCGATATTCTCAAAATTTTAAAATCATTAAATGATCAATAATTATGCAAAATTGATTAAATTTAAATATTTCCGATCACATTCTCAAATACGAGTCTACACGATGTATTTAATGACGTCATATCATCCACTATCAGTGAATCGGTCATTTATCCCTAAGGGCTATTTTACACATGCAACTTTTCATGCAATTATTCATAACGCATACTTTGGTGAGCACGCGCAGTAGCATTTTTTGATGAATCTATGCTGTTATAACAGAATAGACCTGGCGTCTATTTCGATGCAATCTTATATGTAACTTTAGATGTAAGAATACGGTGATTGGCTTACTTCCTTGTGATTGGTTTACTATGATCATGTGACTCAAGTGGTTGACAAAGACAGAAATATTTAACTAAGACGAGAGTTATAAGCTATTAACAAAACATGCGATTGATATATTTCTGCATGTACAAAGAGATGTAAGTATTGTTACATCACATACATTTCTTGCGATTGAAAACTTTCATCAAAACTTTCACGTGTAAAATGGGGCATAGATGGGAAGAGTTAGCTATCCATTCTGTAGTTAATCTCGAGAGCAGTTAATCTCAAGAATGTCATTCAAACAGTATGTATCAAAACATTCAAACAGTATCACTATATCGATATCTTTGTCTTTCCCACATAAAAAGATAGCAATTGTAAATATGATAATTGGATAAAGTGGGACTGTTTGATAGTGGGTTTTCAAATACGAAATTATCAAATTTTGTAAATTGTATCGTGTCGAAAGCTGCACATACTATATAACAAAATGTTATACATATACGTTTTTTTTTTTAGGAAATTAAAAAACAATAATAAATTCAAAAAAAAAAAAATTAAGGTTGTGGTCGGAAATGATGTCGAAACAAAACGAAACAAAATAAAAATAAAATAAACAAAATTATAAAAAGCAATTGTTTTGAAAAAAACTAATTATTTATAAAAAAAAAAAAAAACTACAAAAAAAAAAACAAAAAAAAAAAAACAACCATTGAACAATAAAAAATGATTTTAACGGCGAAATCATTGAAAGTGACTAAAAAACTGCACCTATTTCCGGCAATTTTCTAGAAATACATATTGTTCTTCTCAATATATGTTAATTCTTTGTATGTTCACGAGAATGTAGCCACTCTGTTCACTGCTGTACACAACAGACAATCTAAAGGGCTCCACACACTTGTTGCTGTTAACGGTTGTGACTATTCAGTTTTAATTCTAAAACAGGCGACAAGTCAAGAAAAGTAATTGCAAAGTCCGATTGAATAGTTTCAGCCTATTTAGATCCTATATTCCAAGTCCAAGTATCCGAACGGTCTAAGGCGTTATCTACGCAGTATGCCTACTTGGAAACTGGGAGGTTATGACTAAACTGTCGACGTATGGACAAGAACGAAATAACCGGCTATGCTTGAGAAGGTTTTCTTCACGAACTCCAGATGAATATCGGCATAGTTCCTATCAGAATCGGCTGCAGCCGCATATCCTACCAATTCCTAGTCTATTCACAAAAATTCCTTCCACTCCACTCACATCCTCACATCCTTAGGCATCACAATGGACCTTATGGTCGAAGTTTAACCCGTCCAGGGCAGCCTCTACAATCTATCTATCTGTCTAGATCCTATATTTCACTCACGAATAGAAATGGACGCGAATAAAAATAGTTTGGATCTTATTTTCCATCATACACGATCCAAAACAGTCAGAAAGTCAAGAGAATTAAGAGGTTTTCGCCTCTTTTGATTCTATTGTTCCCTCAGGAATAGAAATTGACACGAAGAAAGATAGTTTTGATCTTGTAAATTTTGACAAATGTGCAATACTTTTGTGGCCCATAGTAGAATTACTTGCGAATGGACGAAGAACTTCAACAGTCAATAGTTCTACTAAACTGCCGACTAAACTGTCGGCGTATGGACAAGACCGAAAGTAGCTGGCTATGTTTGTGAAGGTTTTATTAATAAATAAAACAAAAATTAGAATAATATGAAAAAGTTGGCTGTCACATCACAATCGTCTTTGGTGTACAGGCAGCACACTGGGCTAGTTATCCAGAGGTCCGAGGTTCGATTCCTGGTTGACGAGTTAATTTTTTCATATAAGTATTTAATTTAATTAATAAATTCAATGGCAATGAAATTTGTCGGAGTATACGCTATAGTCTTCTACAGTTTGTCATACGTATTCGAAAAAGAATTTGGACAAACAACGTTATGTGGACACGAAAGTATACACAAACAAACAAATATTAATAAACAAATCACTTCAGAAAGAAGTAAATACTATCTAATAAATAAAACAAAAATTAGAATAATATGAAAAAGTTGGCTGTCACATCACAATCGTCTTTGGTGTACAGGCAGCACACTGGGCTAGTTATCCAGAGGTCCGAGGTTCGATTCCTGGTTGACGAGTTAATTTTTTCATATAAGTATTTAATTTAATTAATAAATTCAATGACAATGAAATTTGTCGGAGTATACGCTATAGTCTTCTACAGTTTGTCATACGTATTCGAAAAAGAATTTGGACAAACAACGTTATGTGGACACGAAAGTATACACAAACAAACAAGGTTTTATGCAGTTTCCTTCCACAAACTCCAGATGAATATCGACAAAGTTTCAAGCAAAGTCCGCTGCAGTCGCACAACCTCTCATCTCCCAATTTTTCAACCTCAAGAGGTTGAAAAACAATCTCTTTTCAACCTCAAGAGGTTTAAAAACAATCTCGTGTGGTTGAAGCCAGGCTTCAACCTCACGAAAATTTGTTAAAAACCGCTTATTACCGTCAACTGCCTACAATATACATCTCTTTTTAATTCAATAACCTCCCCATGGCTACTGCAACTACTTCTCTAAGATTATGTAGAATTTAAACCTTCTAGAAGTTATCGGATAGAAAACGCATTCGAAAACTTCAAATCTGAAAAATAACTTTGGTGTAAAAGTTACTTTAGATTCAATGTTTTTGGGGATGTAAAAGCCTCACATTTCCTAACATAGGCACACGAAAGTTTCATAAAATAAACAACAAGATCGGTGTAGTGAGTGCACGCCACGGCGGTGCGGTGCGGTGCGGCCTACAATTTTAATGAGGGATATTTTATGAACTTTGATTTTTTGATCCATTATTTAATAATTTAAAGTACTCTTATTTATAATAATTACGTCTATTTATATACATATGTTTTATTTAAATTCATCCATACCGTCTACACTCTACAATACCTGTTACATATACCGGGTGTCCATCCAAATTTTATCACATTTGTATTATCAATGTTGATCAATTCTCTTACGATACGATAATGCAACGAAAGTCCGTGAAGACCGACATTGGTGTTTTTTTTAGCGAATTTCCTGAAAGGAAATAGAGCTATTGGTCTCGTACCGACTTCAAAATTTTGCAAACATTTCTTCAAATGTCCATCGATCCTACCTAGTAGATGTCGAAAATCATCATGTGTAAATTTATATATATATATATATATATATATATATATATATATATATATAGTGGCACAATTTTAATGGCAAGGGGAAAGGGGAGTTTAGAGGGGGGGGGGAACACAAATTTGACATATCTCCCTTAGTATTAGAAAAATCGAAAAATTTCTAAGTAGTAAAGTTGTAGGTATTAAGTTACTGGTATTAGGATACTGGTCTAGAATGCCAAAATGAGGTCGTGGATTCGATTCCCATTCTAAATGTGTAAGATTTTGCATAAAATGTATTTGATGTCAACGAATGAAAATTTGTCTTCGACGTCAATGAAACGAAAATCAAGTTCTGTTATTGAAACTAGAGAAAAAAATTATTTGTAAAAATTAAAATTGGAATGATGCTTACCGTTGAGAAATTCATCGATGACTAGAGCTTTTGCCAATCCATTAATCCAGTCACTAATAACACACAGGAAACGCACTCAAAAAGCACCTACAAAAACTTTTTCAAACAATTCTACGATTCAAGCACAGGTTTAAAGTGAAACTTTGATTTACAAACAATGACTTTAAGGTATGTTATTTTTAACGCTTGACGTGTAAACCATACGTAACGCCCATCCAAACCGCAATCACGTAATCCGTAACGTGTAAACGTATCTGAAACAAATTAAATTAAAAAAAACATTAATTTACCAACATAAAAACTAATTTCGTACGTATGACAATAAAATTAGGGTTAGTTCTCACATTCATTCGGTTTTCGGAAAAATGCTTCGAATAAAAGTTGTTTATTATCACTATATTGATACCTTTTATTCGAAACAACTTTCATTCTTACCACTTTCATTCAGTTTTTGGATTCAGAGATATGTTGCTTGTTGCTAATTTGGTGCGTGTCTCACAATGACAGTATAAAAGTTCTGTCCTTTTATACGATTTAACTGAGGGTATGATCTAAACCTGAAGATTATTTGAGTTGACTGACTAACGGATTAGGTGTGTGAAAAGCCCCACCTATTTATTGACGGTATCCCTTTGTGACTATGCGGCGTTGTTTTTGTCACTAAATTGAGGGTATCGAAGCTAATCTTGATATTCAGGTATTCGTTTTTTTTTGAAAATGGTTTAATTTTAATAAATCAGAATTTGGAATTGGGTCATTGTCTAAATTCATTATCTGTTTTCTCAATTTGTGTATGTAGATACTTTCGTATGCATCTAATTCTGTACCGATTTCAGTAGTTAGTTTTAGATTCGATTTGTCAATTTTGTGGTTGTTCTCAATAATGTGCCCAACTATATACGATTTTTCGGTTCTCCCAAATTTCACATGAGCCAGACGTTCTTTGATTCAAAAAACCTAGAGTTTTTTTTTGATTATTTTAATAATCTTTACCTTATGTGTGACAATACATAGACCGGATATTTATAAACCAATAAATTAGATGATGTAAACAAACAAACAATGGTAATTGTACAGTAAACACTCGGTATAAATATGTATATAAGAGTCGAATATCTGCTGGGAAAGGTGTGGTCAGATATCTAATAAAATGTTATTGTTTTATGACGACTATACAAACATGTCAACTCTTTCAAAAACTCTATTCAATTGACTGGCTCATATCACTTCCATATGCACAATTATTTACCACTCTATTTACAACAAACGTGCTGCTGAGATTATTTCTCGGGTTCGAACTGTTTAAATATGGAAAAATTTTCACCAAATTTGGTTTAATTAAAGATAAATGTTCAATCACAGATCTAAAACGAACCCGCCGTTGGTAACGCTGACAATAGTGCAAAATCTGTTAATTTTCTATCGATTCTACAAAAGAACAATTTAAATACTCTGTATATATTGAGTGTTTTATCAGTATAGATTTACTATTTATTGTATCTCTACATACATATAGATGTATTAAAAAATAACTTGTGGTACTGTTTATAAATGTTGGTATATATTCAAGTTTTTGATCTACAGGTAGGTAATTACAGATGTTTGAGCAGAAATGCATTTTCAAAGAGTTTTTTGCTTTAAAAAAAAGAACATTTTTTTATATCCCTTTAAAAGATTTATATGAGGAAATGCATAGACCGATTTTGTCCATTCACAGATTCGAAGTTATATTTTAACTTTAGAATTTCAGTTCGTTCTTCTTTTGTCGTTTTTGAGTTGAGGGGCAATCGGGCAGATATCCGGAAAGGTAGGTAGTAACAATTCATGAAATCTTGTACCAAAATGTATTTTCTACGATCAATTTTTCTAACCGATCTGATAACAAAATTTTTTTGGTTTGTCCAAGTTTCAGGCAGCAAATTTTCAGGTTTCTTTTGATTTTGGGATGTCTAAATCGCATTTTAGTATCCTGAATATTGTAGAGGTCAAAACGAGACCAACAGATGTCTCTTAATCGAGCATTATCTCCGATTTATTTCGGAAACACATAATTTTGGAAATACAGATTTAGTTTACGATCAAACCATTACAAACCGTTACCAAATTGGGGCTAATCTTATACCATCAACAGTAGATCCATCAATTGATTTGTACCCTATTCGATTTTCGAGCAAAATGTTTCGAATAAAAGTTGTTTTTATAACGAACAACATTTAAAAAGCAGTTGATTGTACATAATCCACTAAAATGTTTTACGGTATATTAAAAACTGATTGTTATATATGTTTCGGTCACTGCAACCATTTCCAAACAACTTCAAGACTATATATTTTAATTGCGCTTTATTAAAAATTGTACTACATTCCAGTGATTAAACAATAATAAATCGTTTAGTAATCGTTAAATAGTATAAAAATGATGCATGTCAGCTCCGATGCGTGATGGAGTTTACTCCTTAAAATGCGCTCAGAGGCAATATAACGATTTCATTTTTTGTTAACATTCGATTTCGCTCCCCATCTAATTTACGTACGTACCTATATGCAAATCGATTCGATTCTTAAGGAGTCAACTCTAAAAACCTCACACATTTTATGACACGATTCTTCTATACGGCAGTAAATAATTATGAGCACGCGTTTAAATCAAGTCAAAGTATAAAATTTTTTCAAAAATAATTCAAACGCATATTTATTGAAAATAATAATAATTGTAGTGAAGTTAACTCTGAGTGTGTGTGTGTGTGTGTGTGTGTGTGTGTGTTTGTGTGTGTGTGTGTGTATGTTGGTGAGTGTGCGCACACAGCTCTACTCAGTACAGTTCTCTCAGATCGCTATTAAATACAAATCAAACACATAATTCAGTGTCATTATAGAACACACTCACTCATTGTTATTTAATTATTGTTTATACATTTATGGTATTTTAATTGTACAAATATTTTCATTTAAGGATGTACGAGCATTACAGCTTCAAAAATATTAAGGCATGATTTTTTGTTTACATATGGTTGAAGTCGGGGATCTTGAGCTAATTATTTGTTATGTTAAAGTTCGAGTTTTAATGCATTGCTCTTATGGGGCTTACAGACGTGTACAGCCTGTGCCGGAACATTATGAATGTTCGGTACTAGGTTACAAGTCTGTATAGCTGTTGCATTACAAAAAACATGTCCTTGAACTGGTTACAGTAAAAATCAAAATTCTTTTGTGGGAGGAGATTAATGTTCCTGTACAAATTTTTAGTATAAGTAATGTGTATTACATGTATTACTTTTAAGTAATAAAATAATAATTTTAGTTCCTAACGTCCGTTGCACGTCTGTAGAGAAAATATTTTGTAGGTGGAGTTCTATGTTGCTGCACAATGCTTCCTCGTCTGTAGCCTACTTTATGGAGAAACCCTTTTTTTTTTACACATATTTTGACATATTTTGATAATTTTCACATGAAATAAAATAAGACGAATAAAAAAAAACTACGCAATAGAAAATAGAAAAATTAATAAAGAGATTGATCCAATAAAATTCCGGTCTAAAAAATATTTAAGAAAACTTTATTTCTGTCGGCGGTAGGTTAATTACCCGAAATCTCAGGTTTTTTTCTTAAATATCTATTTTGTTAGGCCCGGCATGACGGGCCTAAATTTAATTTTAACGATAAAAAATAATAAACATTTTTGTGGAGTTTTATGAACGTACTATATAAGATTTTGAAGAATTTTGTAAATGGACTATACATCAGCGCTCGTACATCCTTAAGACATTATTTAATGTATACTTATTGAATTACGAGCATGCGCACACACATCTACATATATCACTTTTCATGTGGGTTTAGTTTTAATTGAACACTAGGTACTAAATATGACCAACTTTGTATATATGTGTATAATTTATATAGTGATATATTAAGTTTAGTCCTGACTTTGTCAGTTGAAAATATCGATCGCAGAACAAACGTTTGAGTATAGGTGTTATTAAAATAACGTAATTAGTTAATATCCGCATATCCGTCCGTTCACACCAGGATTGGGGATGTCCATTTTTGATGCCCCCCACCCCGAAATTTCCAAGCTCACAACCAATTCCGCAAAGTCTCATGATGATATAAACCCTAAAATCTGGCCAAACAACATATTTATCAACTAATAGAAAAAAAGCTTATATAAATCGGTTCAGTAGTTTCGAACTAAAACAAACTAATGGACAGGCACAGACAATGATATTACATTTTATACGAGTCAGGACTAAACTTAATACACCCTTGTATATATTATATATAGATATACAGGGTGAGTCGAACCAAGTGGATAATAGCACACACCTCCACTTCCTTCCACGATTCTCTCTGTATATATAGGTATAAAAATAGCAATAAAATTTGAAAGGTCCCATTTGCATAACCAAAGCGGTTATGGTTGTTTAAGAACAAGAAATATTAACCACCACTTACTAATTTGTTCACCAGAATGCTACCACAAAACTCATAGCCTGAAGGGTATGTCACGGGGGTTGGGGCAGACACATCGACCTACTAACTCTAGTTAATAATTTACCCTCCAGAGAGTATAGTGCTAGAGTACTCAATACTAATACCAGTGTAAGTGGTCTAACTTGTTAAAGGGACTTTGTTCGGAACTGGTAGGTTGCTGATTCGATACCCAACAGCGGCAGTTTGTCAATTAAAGTAATTAAACAAATAATTAATGGGACAGTTAATTGACGTATGGGCAAGAACGAAATCAGCCGGCTAAGTTTGTGAAAATTTTCGACAATTTCCTTCATAGTCCAATCAAAGTCCGCTGCAGTCACACAACCTCCCACCTCCCAATTTCTAGTCTACACACAAATTCCTTATCCTTTAGGGGTCGGTAAAAAAGGAATAGAAAGGCCTACTTGCCAGGCTTCGACCTCACTAAAATTTGTTAAAAACTGCATATTAGGTACAAACTGTATTATTCTAATTTGTAATCAACATGGCGTCAACTGGCTACAAAGTACATTAATGTATACTGTAGCCATTGGACGCCATATTGAGTTTAATTACTCTTATATGTTTCGGTCACTGTGACCATTTTCAAACAACTGAAAACTATATGATTTAACTATGTTTAATTAAAAATTGTACTACATGCCAGTGATTAAACAATAATAAATCGTTTGTAATCGTTAAATAATCGATCCGGATTGAGTCATGATGAATTTTAAAGTATGAGCACGTGTTTCAGTACCACAAAAAACAAAGTCAAACACATATGTTCTTTCTTGTAAGAATAAAAAAATTACACACTACTAGAGAGCGAAGCAACAAACAGTTCAATTCACATTACGTCAACTCACAACGACAAGGTGTAACAGAGATAGTATTACAATGTGTTCAAGTGAGATGGATGCCATGCATTGAAATGATTTGAACAGAGCATCGTCATGTGTTGGCTGTTCCACCACGTACATTGTACAATTCTGTACGACAAGCGACCAATGTGAACGCATTCAAATCTATTGTAGGTGGAGTTCATTCAATCGATCCAACCAATCCGTTTCTATGTTTATAATTTAGTATGTAATTCATTACATCTCGGATTCTTCTAATTCACTCTGTAGTCGTCTGTATTTGTGTCTAATTAAGGTTGTACGCGCATTCAGGTAAGGTAAAGATAACGACCTGAATTTTGTTGAATATGTTGCTAATGAATAGTAAATAGACATAATATAAATTTATTGAGAGATTTCAGAACTTTTTAGGAATTAGGAAAAGTTTTGCTTTTTTTGCAAATAGGGGATGCTAATACTAATTTTCATAACACTATTTCACATAGTTTTAAATATATTGCCTATATTAATAATTGTTAACATGAAAATAAGATATATATGCCGTAGCTTTATATAACTGTTTCTTCTACGGTGGAACTCAGATCCACAACGGATATTTGGGATGCATCATCATAAAATAAGATAGCAAGTAATCAGCCTTGATAGAGGGTTTCCAAATATTCGATGTTGCAAAAACCACTTGAGTATGGCCTTTTTTTCCAGAAGACGAATCCGGATAATTGGAGTGCTACTCTAGCATTTTGAAGGATATTTATGCTGCATAGAAAGACTCCTTATTAACAACGACAACGAATTTATTGTTATATTTCTTTTTTATTTTGGGCTTGTATTTTTAATTTCGGGATCAGGATGGTTAGGTAAGAAACCATAATTGTGCAAGGGTCAAGGATAGCGTATTTTTTTAAAATTATTTTCATGAGATTCTAATGCCAATTCTAATTTCTTGAGAGAGGTATACGAGTTTCTTGTTTCTCCTACAATTTCTCTGACTTTCCCCGAACATTCAACAAAGTCGAAATTCACAAGTAGAATAAAATTGATTTCTAAACACTTCCAAATATTCGATTATCCTCAAAAACTTTAGAGATTAAAACAATTTATATAGAATATTCGGGAAAAATTGGGTAAATTTGGATATATAGCATTGATATTTTTCCAAATTTGGATAATACAAATAGTATTACAAATAGTATTGTAAATTTACTGTATAGTACATATATTAACATACAATGGAACTTTCCAGATCACCTTAAGGAACAAAAATAGTTTTTGCAACAGCGAGCATTGGAAAACCCTTTTTCTGGGTTAAAATATTTGTGAAAAAGTAAAACTTTTAGACCAGAAAATTGACATCGAAAATTGACCCAGTCCAATGCTATCAAAGGCGCTCAGGTGGGGTCTAGGAGGTGGCAAGTTCGATTCCTGGCGTTGACAGTTTGTCAATTCAAAGTAACCGGCTATGCTTGTGAAAGTTTACAGTTTCCCTTCACGATTTCCAGATGAATAGCGGCATAGTTCTTATCAAATCGGATGCAGTCGCAAAATCTTATACCAATCCCGCGTCTGCATACAAATTCCTTGTCTTCCATCCATATCATTAATGTATGGTTAAAAATTAATAAAGGCGTTAAAACAAATAATATGGATGGTCTCTGTTATAGGCTATGGAGTCTTAGAAACGAAGATAACCACCCATTGACAAACTGTCACTGTTGAGAATCGAACCCGCAACCTTTCACTTCCAAGCAGAACGATATTAGACCACGTACGGCCATTTGGACTGATTTCTTCAATTAATTCTCTCAACATAAGTATAGTATCAATCTAAAATATAGCATAAACATGATAACAATGTTATATTGTAAAAAAAATAAACGTTGAAATCAATGTATAATAGGGAATATGCATGAAAATTTTTTTTCACATTTTTTTTCAGAATATGAAAATACTGTTAATACTGTAATAATATTTAAAAACGAAATTAAAATCCGACAAATATCAAGCAAGCTATAAGATTTTAAAGATTATTATCTGTCTCTTTCTTGCAAAAATACTAAAAACGGAGTTTTACTTGTATTTTAAATGGTGAAAGTGTAATATGACGTCACATAACATATCAAGAGGCTATCACCCACTTTGTCTAATCGGGAATTTCAATCATTCATATCTCGCTGATTTTTAAAGTTATTTAAAAAGTAATTTTACCTTGATATTTGTCAAGTAAACATGCTTCAATTCAAGTGAAAAAAATATGTTCATGCATATTCTCTATTAGGTATATATACCTAGACCAAACAATTTACCCTAAAAAAAACAAATTCCCTGATTAATTTCGAAAATATATTATACCTTTACAACACACAAATAATTCGTTATCGATGAAACCTATAACCATAAAAAAAATATGGGTTACACATATAATATTAATTTGCACAAAATATATTGATAACATTGATCGGATCAGATTATGGATCCGATTCGACCCTTTGAATCCGCATCAAAGTAGTAAATTTTGATTAAATTGCATATAATTCAAAATTGATTAATTTTTAATTCATATGGAAATTTTGTTCAGTAAAATTTATTACAAATATCAATATCGATGTATTGTGTCACCACATGTGATAGGGTGCAGGTCGTCGTCGTACTTTTGAACCCACAAATGGTTTTCAACTAATTTGCATATTAATATTTATTGATTTTGATATGGGTATCATTGTTAGTATTTGGGTTATATTCGATTCACATAACCGTTAACGCTTTCGCATCGACTGCTCTTTTTTTTTTTTTTATTGATCTAATTTGCATAATTTTTGTTTGTTATTTTGTGAGGGGTAGGTACAGTTTTTTTAAATTTAAACCAAATTGGGAATATAGATTGTAATTGCAAATATTTTTTTTTTGTATAGAAGAATTATTAACATTGCAGTATATTGGAGAAAAATTCAGGAGTAAGAAAACCAATTAGGTACTGAGGAAAACTATTTAGGAACTATTTATTCAAAAATTTTTTCCGAAAACCGAATGAATAAGGTACAAATTAATTGTAAAACTAACATCAACCGTGTAAACCATAAATAAAAATCGCATTTGCGTTTTAATAAAGACGTTTAATATGTTCAAAATGGTTGGGTTTGTAGCGGTATCGCTTCTTTATTAAATTATAATTATAATTTTGTTTATCATTTTTAGTTGTTGCATAACAACTATAACTTCCCTCTATTATCACGGTTGCTTTGAATGTTAACAACTTTGATAATTAGTAGCGGTATCGCTTCTTTATTAAATTATAATTATAATTTTATAAAGAAGCGATACCGCTACAGGTTTAAGGATATTGTAAGGATGGATGTCCTTTTTCCATCCTGAAAATAATATTAATTATCATTTAGCATTGACTGATTTTTGCTGACACATGAAGCGATTTGGTGGGGGGGGGGATTCCGAAAAAGAATCAAGAAAATGTTTATCTAATAGAAACAAATAACTTTTGTATGAAACATTTTTTCATACAATCAATAGTTTGGACACAATTTCAATACGAAGTCTATGCGGTTCTGCTGTAGAACTAAATACATATATTTTGTTTAAGTTTCTTATTTCAAATTCCTCCTACGCTTTAGAATAATCGCGTTTTTAATGTAAAATCATGAACAAAGTAATTAGAAAAAAAAAATCTGAATAATTTTTGATATTTTCAGCAGAGTTCAGCAAAAAAATAACATTTTTTTAAACAAAATAGAAAGATTGTAAATTATATGCGCATTATCGTCTATTTAAATATTTCAATTATTATACAGGATGGCTCCAAGTAAATGGTAACTTCAAGACTTGTTCTATAGCGATCTTGAAAATTGAACAAAAAATTCAGGACCCAATGTATACAATTAGGGTAAATTTTTTTTACTATATCATCACGTTTTGCCATGAAATGGGATAACCGTAACGATTTAGTGTAGAAGTTCACATGACGTGCGCCGTCCAAAGTACATCGTACCTGATTGATCTATTTATTCCTAAAGTGATTCCACTTCGGCTTTCGAAAATCGTTTTTAGAACAACAGTTGTTTTTGTATTCAAGTGAATTCGACACAAATCAACTTTAGCATCTTAATAAAAACACGCCAATTGTTGCTTGTGTTAGTATATTTAGAACCATGTTGGCTCAAATATACAGTCCGAATATCTAATTATCCGGTTTAATTGAGACCTAACCCAACCCGTATAATCAAATATTCGGATTAATCCTGAAAAAAAGGTCATTTCTTCAAAAAACAAGGTATATTAACTAAGAATGCAGACAAACTCTCTAGATTAGATTACATTTGAGTCAAAAGACTCTTATAGATAGATAGATAAATCTTGGGGTTTACTCATGGTCCATTGTGCTCCACCTTCTACTTCAGTCTGGCGAGATTCGCTTCTCCCATATCTTGACAATAGCCTGGAGCTTGTTAATCAGATCTTCCTGAAGGGAGATGCACCGAATATCTTGAATATGCTGTAACCGAGAGTGAATATGTTGAACCTCCTCGCCGTACATTCTGCACACCTTCCACAGGGGACAATGCCCGGTGATGAATCCGGTAACCTTCCGCAGCTGTATCCTGTTCAAGTTCAGTGCATCGAGGTACAGCCTTTTGGATGCGCTCCGAAGCAGCATTTTCCCGAGCTTTTGCTGCGGAATATTTTCCCAGCGATTGCGGTGTTTAACAGAGTAAAGAGCTTTTGTACTGCGGCTTATTTGATATTGTACCTCATTTCCCTCGAAGGGGTTCCAGGAGTCCTATTTTGTCCAATTCCAGGAGACAGCTCATATTGATTTTATCTGGCTGAAGTTTGAAAATTTCCTAATACTTGCTTCTGTAATAACCACTTGAATACAGCCAATTTTATCCTCAAAGCGATCTGAATAGATGGAATTCGAATAATTGGAGTTTTCCTGCATTGAATTCGAATGTATGAGGAATTTATAATCAGCTGTATGTGATAAGTTTTACAGCAAGTATTACCTACATTAGTCATAGACTTCAGCTCACTTAGGACTTAAATAATGTTATAATTTATACATAATATATCAATGCTACCTACCAACACCTTACTATGGACTCCAAAAGTAGCGATGTTTTTTCAAAACTTGAAAGTTGATTTATACCGAATCCATTTGGTTTTACAGCAAAATGTTTCGAACAAAAATTGTTAATATTTTAATAATGAACAATTTTTATCCGAAACATTTTATCGAATATCAAATGGTTTTGACACAAATCGCCTGTAAAAATTGGTGAAAAAAGTAACGAAACTTTTGGAATCGATAGTAGCATTAATAAAAAAAAAACATTCTCATATTTTATTATCTCGAAAAAGTTACCGTACTGCTCCTCTCTCAACTTTCAATCTCAATTTGATTATTATTTTTTATTTTCATTTGTTTTTATTATCCGAAATGTTTATTTTTCTGAAATGTTGTTGTCAATTCTGAGAAATTTATGATTTAATACAATTAGTATGTTTTTTTGAATAAATTGTCACGTTTAACTTCACTCAATTGGAAAAAAAACACCATGAAATTCGTCAATGTACAGTCCCGTTCATAAAAATTGAACCAGTAAGTCAGATTCTAAGCACGTATACAGGATGAATCGAATCAACCGTATAATAGCACACACCTTCATTTCTTTCTATGATCCTCCCATCTCCCAATAACATCCAATAGAAATTGATAAATTGATCATCTCCCCCAAACTTATTGATATCCTCCCATTCCCCCAAATCTTATTGAAGAATGGGAGAATGATAGAAAGAAATGGAGGCGTGTGATATTATACGGTTGATTCGATTCACTCTGTATATTATTAAATATATGTATAATATTACATACAATAACACTTAGAATGTTTCCATTGGTTCAATTTTTATGAACGGGAGTGTACACTCCCTGGTAAAAATTGAACCAGTTGAAAAATTCTAAGTGTTACTTTATATTTATATTCAATAATATTTAACAATTAGAATGTGATTTACTATTTCGAATATATTGTATTTACTTTTTCCAAAATTTGTACCATATTCATTCTGTTTTTGGGAAAATGTTTCAAATAAAATTTGTTAGTTTATTAATAATGAACAACTTTTATTCGAAACATTTTTTCGAAAATCGAATGTATAAGATCATAAATCAATTATACCAATTTTGAAAAATTAAATTTTCTGACCAAGTGTACAGTCGAATAGAATAAACCTGAATCAAATAGTGACAGTCTATGTACGAAGACTAGTTCCTTGTAATACGAGATAGTATTTAAAATAGTAAACTCAACATACAGAGTCCATCTATATAAACAAACGAAATCGCGTGATCATAGCACATGGTGCAATGTGATTGATTCGTTTGATAACTTGAACCTTTAAATCCGAATGAATAGAAGTATCAGTTCATTCGTATGCGAATTGTTGGTGAACCTCTGATAATATATTAATGATATATCAAATTCCATTATTTACCCCAAAAAAAAAAACTTGCACCCCTTTTCTATTTAAATAAATCAATAACAAAACAGAATTGTATACCTGGTCGATTGTGAGAAATTTTAGAAGAAAGTCTACACAAAATTTTTTTTTCCATAAAACTGGAATTTGATATTTTAATCGATTAATCATTTCATGTTTTATTTTTTCTGCGTAAATTTGTGATTAATCGAAACTTAACTCTTTTTTTCTCGTTAAAATCATTTCGTTTTTTTTTAACGGTTTCTCACGAATTTTACGAATCATGCCCCCATACACTGTACTATTAGTTTCAAAAAAGACGTTAATCAGGATAATCGGTTCATTTATACTGTGTTCGAGTGTATTGTGGGTGTAAAAAAAGAAATACCGTCTCTGTCCCCCCCGCTTGACCGATATATAATGCCATCCAAACTAAAATTATATTATTTTCAAAAGTTTGAATAAATATTTATTTTGATAAATCATATTATAATGAATCAAAATCAAAAGGCTTAAAAGCTGAGCTAAGCGCGCAAAAAAAAAAACACCGCACTAAGATATTTAATTATTTGTTTGTTTATTCAAAAGTAAATAAATATCTAATTCGAACAATTAATCGTTTTAGAAATGGAAATGTATACCTACATAAATTATAAATTAATATAAATGATTTTTTATTTTATTTATTATTTGACGACATCACATTTGACTCCCATAAATTTAATTCAATCAATTATTACCAAAAAAATTGAAAAATAATCAAATTTGATGCTTTTTAGGTATTAGTGCCTCCGAAATCCTCTGCTTTTTCAGGCGGAAATCATCCATTATGATGAAAAATGATAATTAAAATTATTTTCAAGAAAAACATCCATATCTGTATACAATATCCTTAAGGATGTACGAGCACTAATGTAAAAATAGGATTTTCGTATTAATAAATACGTTAAGTATGGTCAAAATTGGTTTAAAGGATATTGTTAGGCTAATTTGTATGTTTTCTATCCTGGAAATAACGTTAATCAACATTTTTCATCATAATGGGTGATTTCCGCTGACAAAGGAGAGGATTTGTAGTAGTGGAATTTCGAAAAACAAACCAATCGTCCTAATTTGAGCGATTTAGAAAAACCGTCAAACCAACTGGATTTTTGTAATTTTTCGATCCAAATGACCCTTACAAATTACCTCATCCAAATTGATGACTGAATATCTTTTGTGTTTTTTTTTTCGACCATACAAAATTTACCATTTTTGTGCCTGATTGGGATGCAATTCACTATATAAGGTAAATTAAACCCAAAAAAAAAAATAAAAATCATATTCGTTTCACAATTTGGTGTCCGATTTACAAAATTCAAATTATAAACCGGCGCAAATGAATATTTCGTAAGAATGGAAGTTAGATTAGAATGATTTCTTAGAAACAATTATACGATTAATTTAAATATATTATTTTATCAATTATGTTTGTTTGAGAATAAAAAAATATTAATTCACACATTTCCTGTCTAAAAATAAACAAAAAAAGAATTATTTAATTCGATTTTGATTTTGATTACGCGTAGTGGTTATTTATTTATTTATAATCGCACTCGTTCAAAATTATCGACAGTTGATGCAATTTGATTCATCAAAGCCGCGTACGAATCCAAAAATTACTATCAAAGCCGTTGAATGTTGACTGGAACTTTTAGAAAGTATCACATGTCATGATATTAATAGGTCGAGCTAAATCCTTTCCCTATTGGGTATGTTTTGGAATCTTTCAGAATTCCTAGTATCCATTAATTGTGGTATTGTTCGCATTATCACCTTGAAAATACTGAAATATGTTAAAAACGTTGAAAGCATTACTCAAAATACGTCATTCAACTTATTGACGAAATATGATCTACATTAAAATACAAAATAAAATAGTGGACTCAACCAGATAGTAATGAGCTTTCGGCAAGACTCTCTAGTCTGCTAGACGGATGGTTCCAAGCTAAAAGAGGGTTCCAAGCTAAATCGGGGGCCGAAGTATACGTGAAAAACAAAAACGTTAGAGCTAGAGGTTTTATGCTTTTCGAACAGAGGTTTATGCCACACTTTCGGGGGTAAATATGGAGGAAGTAGTGGGTTACACTGAGCGGCGGGTTTATATCTGTGAGGATAGTCAAGCTATGCTCAAAGCAATCTGCTCCGTCGAAGTGGCAGTCGGCAGCGCGACCCATTCATTTTTCGAAAAAAGTGTCCATAATTATTATTTTTACAAACAACATTTATACGAAACAATTATTCGAAAACTAAATTTGGCAGACATCATCTGGCAAGGCTGGAAAAAACGGAATAGGTAAAAGTACAAATGCTGCAGATTTCATTGGTCTAATGTCTAGGAGGATGCACGACTTTCACCAAAATGCCGGATTTTTAGAGTGCCTACAACTAATAAAAATATTTTGTAACAATCAATAAAAATTTTTACATAAAAATATTTTATTAAAAAGAAAAAAAAAAACTACGTCATAATTAAGAAACGATTAATTATGTGTCATGAATATTAATTAGTTAACAAATATTTTAAAAATAATTATTGAAGTAATTTTTATCAAACTATAGATGGCACCAGGCTCAATGCTCAAATGTTGAAACCACTTAACTCTTATAAAACTTCTATTTCAATTTCAAAACAAGTGAAAATAACAACTAACTGAATGAATGGCTTAAATACCCTAAAGTAAACGTGACTGAGTTTATAAAAAAAAAGTTTCAAGCAATAGTTGTTTATTTTTAAAAAAAGAACATTTTTTGTTACAGTTTCATCTCTTACGGTTTCAAAGATGGATGTTTTCCATGGTCCAAATTTTCCTATTCGCGAACTTGAAGTTACTTTTTATCCCTAGAATACACATACAAAATTTCATGTCGTTATCTTTTTTCGATGTTGAGTTCTCGTGCCGACAGACGAACGGGCAGACTCACAGACATGCGGGTAATGGACTAATTAGGTCATTTCATATACATCTATATTCTCAACTTAACATACATTTCTACCTCAACATTTCTAGGACTCAACTTAACATACATTTCTATTTACGAGGTAATAAAAAATTTGATCTGTGTTAAAATTTGTGCCGAATACATTCGGTTTTCGAAAAAATATTTCCAATCCAAGTCATTCGTTTTAAAAATCCGAACTTTTTTTTTTCCAAAGCATATTTTCGATAATCCCAATGAAATTTGGTAGAAATTAACTGGAAAAATTTTCAAACTGATGTACAACAACGTACAGTAAAACCTCATAATGTGAAATTAGTAAGATAAAATAATTTGACAAACGATTGAAACAATTTTTTTTTAAATAGATTCAGCTGCAATAAACTTTCAGGAAATTGAAATATGAATTTTCAAGTAATTTAATAGTTGTGGGATTTTAAACAAATGTATATTTTACTTAACACCTGTGTCAAAAACATTCCTGATTAACTGAACACTTGCTGCGTTGATTATTATACACACTTAACCGAATATTTGAAACGATGGTAAAAAAACGTACTAAGTTGTGGGGTGCGAATGGATAGACCTAAAACGCCGTGATCACTGGGAAATTATCGGAATGCATTCAAAAGGCTGTCTCTCGATGCACTTAATCTAAACGAGATACAACTTCGAAAGGTTAAACGGATTCATAACCGGATATTATCACCTACGAAAGCTTCTGTACACAATAGGACTCCACAATGAATTGTGGAGACTGTGCGCCGTGGAGCAGGAAATATCCAGCCATATCATCCTTAACTGCGAATCTCTTGGTTACACCAGACACAAGATATTCGGTGCATCTCACCCGGAATATATGAACCTTCTGGGAACCTGATAATCAATCTCCTGGCTGTTGCCAAGATTTGGGAGAAGCAAATCTCATCAGACTGAAGTAGAAGGGGGAGCATAGTGGACCATAAGGTCAATGTGCAATACTTTTTATACCCCCAGATATAGATAGAGGGATAGATTAAACCGGCTGGCCTGGACAGGCTACAAATCGATTATAAGGTCCATTGTGATGCCTAAGGATGTGAGGATGTGAGTGGAGTGGAAGGAATTTTTTTACATAGATTAGGAATTGGTAGGATATGCGGCTGCTGCGGAACTATGCTGATATTCATCTGGAGTTCGTGAAGGAAACTGCAAAAAACCTTCACAAGCAGAGCCGGTTACTTCATTCTTGTCCATACGCCGACAGTTTAGTCAATTAACCGCCCCTATTTTCCTTAATAATTGACAAACTACCGATGTCGGGATTCGAATCCATAACCTCCCAGTTCCAAGTAGACATACCCCAAGATATATCTATCTGTCTATCGAAATTGGCGGAATACTTTTTCGGGAATAAAATACATTCTACGTCTATAGAATCGATATATCATATCAGATCAAATGAATTATTACAGAATTATATATTTTCTACGATCCGATTTTCTCGGCATTCTAAAAGAAAATTAAATCTTGAACAGAGAAAAGAAAGCGATGACGTGACTTGGATCGATTTGGGTACGTTAAAAGTATTTGACAAAAGAATGTTAAGAAAAAAAAAAACATTTAATAAAAAAAAAAAAATGAATGAAATAAATATTTGATAGCGAGCTTAAAAAATATAATTTTAACACCTTTTTTAGAATACACGTGACACTCGCTTCAATCACTGACTTAACTTCACTCATATCAAGAATGTGTGTGTGTATGACAGAGATAGCACTATATGGTATATGTATACACACATTTCCGGATGTGACTTATTTTGATGTCTTGAATACAAATTAGTGAGTACGTTCAATTTGATATGTAGCTCAGCTGATTGTGGCCCAAAACAAAACACATGCATTCATGTCTTACGTACATTACCCAAACCGATTGTATTTTTAATAATTATACATACGAATTACTATATAGCATATATATTAACATATAATATATATTAATCTATTATTAATTATATATTATAAGTCTATGATTCTGAACATAATTAATTGTGTATCATTTTATACCAAACAAAACATGCCAAAATTTTCAATTTCGGGGTTTGATCATTTTACCGTTGATTTGACCAGTATTGCACCTAATTGTATGCCAAATATCAACTTTATAGGATATTGGGAAGTACCACTTCCATTTAATATTCTGTTTTCCAGTATTTTTTGGGGCGTATTCACGTTTTTTGGACTTTTAAAATAAATTATCTTTAATTATATTTATCTCTTAACGATGAGATTCAAAACGGAAGGCTAAAATGACGAAATCTTCCTAGATAGATAGATAAATTGTAGAGGCTGCCCTGGACGGGTTACACTTCGACCATAAGGTCCATTGTGATGCCTAAGGATGTGAGTGGAGTGGAAGGAATTTTGCCCATTACCGGGGACTATAACATTATACTAGCCATATGCCCGATGGAATTTCTCAGGAACTAAACAACTTTTCTCAAATGTAAAAAGCCTAAATACCAACTTAAAAAATGACGCTCTTCCAAAACAAGCTTTCGTCCCTTATTTTACCCCCTTAAAAGATGAATTTCCAAAATGTTGATACAACTAAACACCAATTTCCATAGTTCTAGCTTCAAAAATGACGAACTCCCATACAAGATTTCATCCTTTATTTAACCCCCTTAGGGGATGAATAATTCACAGTGCTAACCTACGTTATATAAGGAACTTCTATGCATAATTGCATGCTTCTAGATCCACCGGTTTAGGCTGTGCGTTATCTATCAGTCAGTTAGTAAGATTTTATGATTGACACCGGTTTTTGAGCGTATAGCGACTGAACTAAATCAAATATTTATTATTTCTATTTATTGAATTCATAAACAGAAATATTTAAAAAAAGAAATAAATAAATAAAATTTTATTGTAAAAAGTCAGAGAATAACATTTTGTAACACTTCCTTAATGCTTCAAAACGGATACACATTTGTCTATAGACCAACAGTTTTTTAGCCAAATTTTACCAAAAATTTACTTTTAACATGAAAACATCGAAATCAAATACCTCAGAACTCTGAAATTTGTGTGTGTGCTCTAGAAATAAAAATTAGTTTCAAGTTGGGCAAAATCGGACAGTTCATTCTATTGCCAGGGGGGGAACTATCCATCTTTGAAACCGTAATGCCGGTAGCACACTCTCAACGAACGTCTTGGCGACACATTCGTAAGACGAGGAGCTGCGAGTGGATCTGTGCACTTTCTCATCGAGAGAGTTCAGCCACCATCACAGTTTTCGTTCAGGCAATGAATGAGATAGTTGTAGACGTTGCTGATTGCTTTAAATCCATGGTATGTCGGAAGCGTCGCACTCTCCGCTCGCATCTTTTGATTCATGGTCAAAAAACCGTCTCGAAATGAAGTGCTCCCGTGGCAAGGCGAGTCGACACGAAACAGACCGCGAGTACACTCTCACACTCTTACGTCTCGCCGTGCCTCGTCAAGAGTATACTGTCAGCATAAGAGATAGATAAAAAGTCCTTTTTTAAAAAAACATAACTTTTGTTTGAAACTGTTTTTCATAATCTCAGTAAACAGCAGGTATTTAATTGTACAAATCGTGTTGCAATTGTGCTAATTTAATGATTGAATCTTGTAGCGTTCTCGTAGAGATATCGATTGGGTTGATCGGATAAATTTGAACAAATTTACGTGATGTATCAAAATATGGTGACAGATTTGTTATTGTTTTTGTTGTGTTTGTGAAAATCAAATTATAATAATGCAATCATTAAATATAATAATGTTTGTGAAAATAGTTTTTCACATTTTCAATATCATTAAACAAAGTTTGATAATGTTGCATTTGACATAAATTTATGTAAATTTTCTCTCCATATCTTTGCAAAATAAATTGTTTTGTGGCGAAAACTTTTATCATATCGTTAACAGCATACAATCCAAAAACAAGTATCTCATTTTATGTTTGATATACCATCGAACCATAGACTATCAACTGTTTAGTATAGACTTTTTACACTCATATTTCATACTAGCAGTACACTCTCGGCGAGGCACGGCAAGACGGACGTAACGAGTGCTAGAGTGTACTCTCAATGCTCAGTTTATCTCGTATCGACCTGCCTCGCCTCGAGAGCGCTGCATTTCGCTCCGTTTTTTTGACCACTTTGAGTCAAAGGAAGTGAGTGGCGCGTGTGAACGTGCTGAGTATACTCTCGTCTAGGTACGCGACATACGCCATGGATTTTAACCAATCAGCAACACCCACAACTATCTCATCCATTGACTGAACGAGAAGTGTATTGCCAGAACAACACTCTCGGCGAGAGTGTACATAGATTTACTCGCGACTCTTCGCCTTACGTATAAACCGCCGAAACATTCGTCGAAAGCTCTTGCCGAGAGTGTACTACCGGTAATACATTTCTCGCTCAGTCAATGAATGAGATAGTTGATGTTGCTGACTTGAGATATCTCGTAAACCGCTCATCAAAACCGTAAAATATTTCTAATTTTCATTCAAAATTTGAATGAAAATCAGTTTATAAGATAATTGGGACCCAAAAATCTAGTTAGCGTGGCGATTTAAAAGATAATAATAATAATAATAACCAAGGGGTCCTCTGTACCCTCCTTGAGGACAACCTGTCACCCGAAGGCGAGGCGCCTCCGGGTAAGAGCTGCTATTTTAAGCAGATGAAGCTATAGGATTCTGTCGAGGCGAGACGCCACACAGGAGGCCCACAACTTCTCCGCCGGGACTGCTCCCAGGATTGATGGATCCAAAGTTTCGGACCCAAACATTCTATATCTGACATCGTCCTCCATACAGGCCCTACAAGTGGGATCATCAGAGATCTCCAAGTTATGTAGGTGGTAGTTCAATCGACAGTGTACTGTCAAAAGCCCCACCACCCTTCTCAACTGCATTCTATTGAGTTTCAATCGAGCACAGTCGAATGGCCTGGCTGTGTTTATGCACAACTTTGCCTGTCGCATGCCCTGCGCAAAGTTCCAGTAATCGAGATGTGCTTGTTTCAGCCACCTCTTGATTCGGTTAATTACGGAGCTATAGGAATGATAGGGTCAGGTGAAAGGGGCACGATTTAAGAGATAGTTTTCAAGACATGCTCCTTAAAATTTCCGATTTGATGAAAAATTCGTTTATACTGTAATTAGGAACCATAAATTTAGTTGGTTAAAACATTTGACAGATATGTTGTCGAGATATGCCTTATTTTGTATGTTAATTTAACTATCGTTAAATTAGTGATCTATCCACAGATCATATATTCTCGAATGCCTGTGTACTTAACAAAAAATCATAAATGTATAATTTAGCAATTTAATTTGTTTGTGAAAATGTTGTGGAAATGTTTAGTATCATTTTACTGGAATGATAAAATTTTTTTTTCAACAATATTACAAGTAATGATTGTACTAAATGTACCACCTAAGTACTAGCAGCTAGTAACTGGTAGTTGGTAGCATTAGTTTGTAACCAGTATAATGTTATTTTCACATCTTTTCCTCCGCTAAACTTTTCATAATATTTTGAAACAATAAACAATTAATCTTGATGTCGTGTGCAGTGATTGTCGTTGGCTGCTGATAAAACGATTTCATATCGCACACGCCCACTCTATGTTCAAATATGCTAATTAAACATAAAAACTTTCATAATTACGATATTATACACCACACTAATACGAAATGTTACATCACTTTATATTCTATCTGTTCTATCTCATTTTAATCTATTACTATCTCTCATTTTCTACATTCAAATATCAACCCCTCAATCCTTTAACCATCGCGACATGCACAAATTTTTCACCACTAGTTTTTAGATTCTGATGGGAAACCAAAATTTGGTTCATGGAAAACTCAGTGTTTCGAAAAATAGCTAATCTATAATAATAATAATAATAATGGGGTTTAACCTCCGTTTTTGAGACACGACGGGCCATCCACATCATTTTTTTTCAACCGATACTGATGAAGACTACTTTGTAGTCGAAATACGTATTTTGATCTAGGAAATTGGGTCAAAAATCGAAATTTAATTCGAAAAATCCTAGAGTTCTCTTTAATATAATTTATAACAATTAATTGTCAAATATCAGTAAAATGTAAATTAGAAATTGATTTGACTTCGCTTGACAGATCTAACAATAAACTATGCTTTTTTTATGACATTCACAGTGTATATGTGTATATTGTTGTGCGCTGACGCCAGTTTTCAAAACAGTTTTAATTTTATTAAATAATTAATTCAAACGTTCGACAACATCATTTTTTTAATGCAATTATATAAACTGCATATTTCAAAGAATATTTATCAACATTATTTATTATGGTGCCTACTTTAATAATATAGTTATTATAATAAGTACAAACAAATTCTGTTCTCCATAGATAGATCTTTTTAAAGAGTATTACTTCCGGGTTTATATAAGAGTTCCAATTCAATAAAAATCGTTAAAAAAACAATCTTTTCCCTAACTGTGTTCAACGGTAAACGCATTAATCGTATTTAATGAATCGATTTTATCTCATGATTTCCAAGAGAGTATTAGATTAACTAACCTTTCGTAATTTTGAATAAGCATTGGATTCTCTTTTCGAATAAAGATGCTGAGGAAATGTTGTTTTCTCTATCTTCACAATCTGCTTTCCAGTGGCGATGAAAGACTCTGTAAAAAAATATTGAAAAAATGTTGAACTGATAGCAAATCAATGTATAGAGATGTGTTGTGACATATTCTTGATGCGTATAATAAGTAGCGCTAAGCTCAAACTAAAAGTTGTGTGTTGTCCTCATAATAAATAATTATAAATATAGACTAAACAATATAATTTTTAATATTCTGATGACAAGTTTGAAATTAATAAATTATTTATTTTTATTTTTTTTAAATTGTTTTAATAAAATATTACGTCACAAAGATTCTAAAAAATTAACACACAGCTACGACGATGGCTTCAAACGACTTCAAAATCATAAATATTAAACGTTTTATTTATTTATTTTATTTAAAAATAAAAATAATATTAGAAAAAAAAAAAAAAAACTATATAAATTATTTTAAATAATCACTTTTGTGTGTTGATTTAATCTAATTTATAGGCAAGTCAAATTTATATAGATTCATTGCATTGCATGCAGACCTCAAACATCACATTCTAAAGGGTCCCATACACTGTCTGAACAAACAGAAGCGTTCAATTATTATTTAGGTCGAAAGTAGTGTTTAAACAATAGTTATGATAATTCATTACTTGTATTTGTAATAAAATAGCAAATTTATAAATTGATTAAAGTAATAAAATGACTTCGTTATTTTTTCCACCCTGACAGTTTGATAAAAAGAACAACGTGCTGTCATTTTTATATATGAAGGTATATGTGTAAGTTGTAAGACATTTGAAGAACTGTTTTTTGAAGTGCCCAAAAGCACAATAAAATATTTAATAGTAGACGTTTTCAGCCGTTCTTGGGTAAACACTCATGGCCAGATGAGATTGTTGTCGAATTCTAAATGTAAATCCTGATGTTTCCCTTTTCAAACGATATCTAGATGAGGCTTTCTGGGCTGATACTATTAACAGCAAGGTGTAGTACTTTTGAATCACTTGGTACATATTATTGATATTAATAATTTATTTGTAATGAAAAATTGAAAAAGAATTTTTTTTTTTTTTTTAAAGAATAATCAATTCTGGTCACGTGATTACACCGTTTTCTAATTTATATAAAAATAATATAATATAAAAAATTTATAATATAAACAATTTTTCGCCACGTTTTCACGTTTTATTAAAAGTTATTGTTATGTTAAATCAGAATATTATTTATTATATATAGTCTGATTATTAAGTATCTAGACACACGAATAATATTTAACTTAATATTGATCTTACGAGAAGTTAAAGATAAATCATCGTTTTGATTTTTTAGAGATAAAATTTCGAATGCAAATTCATACGTTCAAATATATCGGCCCTCAAAATTGACTTACAATAATGAAAATAACAAATAAAAATCAAAGCTTTTAAAAGCAGCCTATTGGAATATTTCGATGTAGTTACTAAGTTGTTCATTTGAATTATGCGACCACGAAACTTGTAGGCCGAAGGGTATGTTACGGGAATCGGGCCAGGAAACATCAACCTACTATCTCTAGTTTATAACTTACCCACCAGAGAGCATAGTCCAAGTGTGCTAGAGTTCCCAATACTCGAGAAAAAATTTAATAAAGGCGAACTATAAATTGAGTTCAGCTCAAAATCAGTTTCAAAGATTTATGGTTCAGAAAGAGTTTAATCTACTTTTAAAAGCAGCCTATTGGGATCTTTGGCTGGGGCCGAGCTTAATATTTTAACCTACTAACAGTTACTAAATTATTCACCAGAATGCAACCACGAAATTTGTAGGCCGAAGGGTATGTCACGAACCACGGTGGTTAGGACAAGAAACATCGACAAACTATCTGTAGTTTATAATTTACCCACCAGAGAGCATAGTCGAAGTGGTAAAGTTCCCAATGTGCTCCAGAAAAAATGTAATCAGATTCAAAGATTTATGATTCAGAAGGAGTTTAAGTCTATCTAGTACGTATATATAGATAATGAATGTCGTATGAAGTATGATGTTTTAGAGTGTGGTGTCCCTGTAAATAAGTGGGTATTTCGTCATTTCCTGTATAAAAAATCCAATAAATAAATAATAAGTGTTCATATATTCATATTCCTTGAACAATAAAAGAAAAAAAATTATGATTTGCATTTAAATATATAATTTTTGTAGATATTTCAAATAAAGGTTCATACTTGATACATAAGTATTATAAGTATTAGTATATATATGTATGTGAGCGAACATTCAGTATTTATTTATTAAAAAAAATAACAATATTTATATTTTATTTTTTAATAATTCAATTCGCTTTTTATAATTTTGATGTTAAATACGTTTATTGCATTCATTAATTATTCTATTATTGTTTTAATATTTAAACTACAGTCAAACTGTACTAATCATACAAATACCAACACTCCCAACAAACCATTGAAGAATTTGAATAAAACAGTCCAAAACCTGAAGAAGAATAACTGATGACTCTTAGCCTTTTTTACACGTGGAAGTTTTCAATCGTTTTGCATAACTGTTTACACGATGAAATTCACATAGAACTTATCAAATCCCCTGTTTTTTTAACCCGTTTTAAGTCCCTTCTTGTTTAATATTTCTTTCGTTATCAACCGTGTCAATCACAATGATAAAGTTGTCAATAACAAGAAAGGAGATATCACACATACGCTAATACTGCACTTACATATAAAGTTACATGTAAAATTGCATCAAATAGAAACCTTCTCTATTTTGTTATATAAATCAAAACTTACACAATACTGCGCGTGCTCAGTAAAACAATCGATTAAAAATTTACATCAAAACTTACACGTGTAAAAACATTCAAAAATACTTTTCATCACGCTTGTGAGCAATGCACGTGAAGAGTGATAGTTTAGCTCAAGTGTGGAAGAAATGAAAACAGTTATATAAAACAAAACTAGAAACTAAATAGTTCTTAAGCTCACGAAACAGTTGGCCCGATCTTATCACACACTTGAAGTAATCCCCGAAAGCCAGCGGAGGCTTTAGGAAATAGGACAAAAGATACTTCTCTGAATCTGAAATGTGAGAGAACGATTTAAAATATCATTGTTCCAAAGACCAAAACGGTAATCGGTTCTTAATAAACTATTCCGATATATTAAAAGCGATTTTTTTTCTATTGTATGTAACATAGCTTAGGTACAGAGCACAAGAGTTGATCATGATTAGAGGTTCGGTAGTGTACTACCGATATGTTCCAGATCAGGAATGCCAGATTGGGTCCAGATTACTCATCTGTGTTACATGCCGGATCAGGTATCGATCAGTTAAACCTGATCTGGTCCTTGTCAGTGTCAGGTGAAAACTTCTAGTCGGGTACTACATAGCTGCACTTAAAATTCAGTACCAAAGTTATATAACCGAACAATTAAAAAACGTTGGATAGTCCCTATGCTATGATATTTTAATGGAATTTCGAGAGATGGAATTTTGCAAACAAATTTTTCCATTAATGTCATAGATCGTATATTTATGGATTTTATTGGAATCCGTACAGAGAATCATGAATTTATAAAAACGAAATTCTATCCCAAAATCAATGAATATCGAAAAAATGTTGTAGTAATTTCTTTTCTGATTTCAAACTGTAAACATTGGAATTCAAATATAGTTTGTCGATGAGGTTTGACTGTAATAACAAATATTGAATGCGTAACAATTTTTAATTTACATCACATCCGATAAACATTCCTATTTATAGGAATCTAATAAAAAAATTTGCCTACGTTTTTGTCACCATGAAAACTATTAAGTCAAAATCAATAATCATTAAAATAATCATAACTTCGATATTTTTTGTTTGTTTTGTTTGAAAACGGGAATTTTAATATCCATGTATGGATCATTGAAGGTTCTTTCGAATTTTCGTCACTATGTGGAATCTTTAGAGATCATTTTATTATATGTATGTTGTTGCTCAACAACGAATTTGAAGGTCTTGATTTTTTTTTAGTAGCACTTAAAAATATTTTACCAAACCAAAAGAAATCTATAAAAAAAAAGAAACGAAAACGAAACGCAGTAATTGTTAAAAATTTTATGAGTTTCAGGTGAAACCCAAATACCTTATTGCCGAAATCACATTATTACCGCATACAAAAAATGCCACTAAATAGATATTGTACCCACAATTTTTTTTAAATATATCTTACTAAATGGCTCACAAAAATTTTCGTCACTTGATTGTTTTGTCTTGGAAAGAATAGTTCTGACCTTAATCACATTATCTTAATGTTGTTGTGTTATTAATTTTAGTTTATTTACACATTGTTAGTATGGTTGCCTTTCAGTTATATTATACCAACGTAAGTGACTAGCGTTTACTTAATTTGACATTTAAGTAATATTTCTGGACATTGATAATCATTCTTTAACATCAAATGTTTGATATGAAAATCATACAAATCTGGAATGAGACACGAACCCACGACCTCTGGCATTCCAGACCGAAGCCTTGCCTGCTCCAGAGCAATTGTATAGACAGTCGGTCTAGAATGCCATGGACATGGGTTCGAGTCCCATCCTAGATGTGTACTATTTTTCATATCAAGCATTTGATGTCAAAGATTGTTATCAATTTTCAGACATTTTACTTAAATATTAAACGCTAGTCACTTCCGTTGGTATAATATAACCGAAAATCAACCATACTAGCAATAGAATAGGTTGACGAAAGTTACTACATATCGGATGTAATAAGCTAATGGAGTAAATGACATATGATATAAAATAAAGTATATTTGACATGACGTTACAAACATTATGAATTGGACAATGTATAAAAGATAATTACAGGTATAAAGGTAATTTGAATATTAGTTTTTAAACAAAAATATGGATTAAATATTTGAAAAAACTAATTTACATGGATTTTAATATAAAAATATTTGATAATAAAAACCTGTTTTTTTAAAGGTAATTTTTGTGGTAGATGTTGATGGAACACTTCTCTACTCCGTATAGATGGACCTTAAGTGTCACATTATGCAAATTTTGAAATTATTTAGATCAATTAGATGAGTTCTCTGAGCACAAAAAAATTATATCATAACTTGTAATTTAAAAAAAAAAAAAAGATACAACATTTTATAAAATTTATAATTAAAAGTTTACAGAAAACATTCCATTCAACAAATTTGTATTCGTTGTTTTTTTTTTTCTTCAAATCAATCAATCTGGAATCTAGTGCAGAGGCCCTGCGCAAGGGTACTTTAATTTCACATATGCAAGCAGCAAATTTTAATGAAATTATTTGCAAATTATGGAACAAAAAGCATTTCATAAAGTTGTTACAGATAATTTCGTCTGTCATTTCGTAAGGTTTTAGATAGGCGTGTCAAAAAAACAATTTTTTCGGGACATTTCGAAAAATGGTTTGAAAAAAATTCGGGATATATATTGTCAATTAAGCGGATCAAATAGGTAATTTAAAAATATGTACCAAAAGTGTACACACATCACTTATAGATGTTTCAGTAAAACATTTTCGATCGGGTATCTTCGGTCTAGAACCGGGTATATTCGTCATGAGAACTTTAACATTTTTTATTCTTATGCAAAAAGCATCAGAGCATTTAAATTTGCGGGACAATTAGCGACTTGCAAGACCGGGATACATTTAAATCACCTCATTTCCAGGACATTCGGGATAACTAGCAAACTCTAGTCCAGGCCTCCATTGCTTTATGACTTATGATAGATCGATATGGAACAAAATTCAAAGAAATTCAGAACAAACAATAATTTTTCAATAGTACATAGTAATATTTACTATGTTACATACGACGAATTGTTTAAATGAATGTATTTATATGGAACTAAGTCTCTAATACTATATAACATAGTAATTATTACTATATTATATAATTATTATTATTAAGCGCCAACACAGTTGCAGTATTATAGGATATGCAAATTATATATTATAAAAATTACTGTATAGCATGTATATTAGCATATATCAGAGTAAAGTCTATGACACTGATTTGACAGTAGTCTGCAGTTCCGTTAGCCGAGATATTGATAACATTGGTTAAATGCAAATAAACATTATACAATAATTATTTTAACATTGAAATAAAATATGTATACTCCCGTTCAATAAAATTGAACAGATATGAATCGAATCAGTCAGTCTCTCACAATTTTGATTATTCTTGTAGTAAATGTTGTTTACTATACTTCCATTTCTTTTTTCACACTTAAAATATATACTAGTTATCTTTGTTTATAAATAAATCATTATACAGAGAGTTACAAAAGTGAAGAGTTTTATGAAATTGTAGCGGTATCGCATTTTCATTAAATTATTATTATAATTTTATTTATCATATTATCTATTTATATGTAAATTATCAAAGTTGTTAACATTCAAAGCAACCGTGATAAAAGAGAGAAGTTATAGAAGTTATAGATTTTTTTTTTTAATAATATGTTAATTTACCACCCTCTTCGCTTACTTTTTCCCGGGGGCGCCAAATTGTAGAAGTGATTGATTGATATGATAAATAAAATTATAATAATAATTTAATGAAAATGCGATACCGCTACAAAATCTAAGAACATTAACCGATCAGGTCTGTTCAATTTTATTGAACGGGAGTAAGTACACCGCTTTATCTAACTAGTAGTTATTTTGGTGTAGTTGTGCTTTTACGAACAAATGTTTCGAATAAAAGTTGTCCATTATAAATATACTAATAACTTTTATTGGAAACATTTTTTTTTTTTAAACTGCAAAGACCGCAAAATTTTGGATATAAGAAACGTTACTTCAATTGTTTGAATGACCACGAATTATTGTCCGTGTACGGATTTCCCTGGGAAGAAGGGAATAATTTTCTTCGAGATCCTACTTTTCCTGATACTCGTACATGGTACAAACATGGTCTCCTGTAGGACAATGACGTGACAATATCTAATTTATAAACTATACAAAAGTTCTACATAACAAGAATCTAAAAATATGGGTAAAAAATTCGAAAAGAACAAAAAATCCTGTCGATTGCAGCCAGCCACAATCAATTCAAGTCGATTCAATAATTAAAATCAACTAAAAATTGATAAAAATATGTAAAAATGTTTTTGAATTGTGTTTTTTTTTTTTTTTTTTTTTTTTTTGGTTTTTTAAAATGCATTCGTCAACACACAAAAACTAGATCATTGTATCCTTGTTCAATCGTATCGATTGAACAGAGTGCACACTAGTCAGATGAGTGTATGATGGATATGTTATATTTGGTGGTACCTACTAGTAGTGTGGTGGATTGTTTTTAATGGTTTTTTATTGTTTGTTACTCTTTGGTGAATTTTTCAAAACCAGTCTGTGACTCTGGCTTGGCTTGGCTTGGCTTGGCTCTACGCTGAGTGTAGAACAGCACTCACAAAACTGAACCCAAATGTATGTACGTTTTTGTTTGACGATCAACCTCGTATCATAATATTGTATTTTTGGTTACAAGACTATTCAAAATTGATCCAAACAATTGATTGGGCCAATAAAGGAGAGCTATAATTAATTGCCTTCATTAGGAACTATCCCAATATTAACTTTAGTGCTACCATTTTGAAACCATAGAAAATCATAGATAGATAGATAGATATCTTAGGGTTTAAAAGTATTGCACTTCGATCTATATGGCCCATATTGCTTTCCTTTGTACTCCGGTCTGACGAGATTCATTCCTCCCAATATTGGCAATGGCTAGGAGTTGGCTTATCAGGTTTTCCTGAAAGTTAGATAGATAGATAGATAGATATATCTTGGGGTATCTATCTATCTATTGGGCACTTCTATTTCAGTCTGACAAGATTCGCTTCTCCCACATCTTGGCAATAGTCAGTAGCTTACTTATCAGGACTTCCTGAAGATTCATATATTCGGGGTGAGATGTATCGAATATCTTACATCTGATGCAACCGAGACAAATTCGCAGTCGTGCTCTTTAGGATTAAGCCACGAGATCGTTCACAGTAAAAGTCTAATTATACGTGAGAGATCTCTATTAGCGACACTATTTCTAAAGTTGGAGTAGGTATCGAAAAACTTCTGTAGCTGGAATTTTGCTCACGAGAAACCCGTTTAACTATATTTGCAACGCTAAATAAATAATCGTTGAACGACCATAGAGAAGGTAGACAAAAACCAATTGGTACGGACTCGACATGCAATTTTTTGAAGGAAGTTCCTTGGGAAATGATTATATAAATATTGAGAGTGTACAGTAGAACTTCCTTGAATTGAGACCCGATCCGATTCGGCTAATTGGAGTTTTACTGTATTCAAAGTTGTCAAAATAATGAAGTTGAATGGGGTTGGATAATTATGGAACACATTGTAATTGAGTGTGTTGTGTATATTGGTGAATACACAGATTTTTGCAGTTGTGGTAGTTATCCGTATAGTTTTGCTATAAAATGTTGTAGTATTCGAATTTCAGCTCTGTAAAAATTCTCAGACAAAATAAATCATAAAACTTGTTATGGGCAGAAGCAAAGAAGTTCAAATATATTATTTTGGTTTTTAGCTTTGTTTAGTAATCATTCTTTAAGGCCATCATATTATACCGTCCATACCAAAGACCAACGATTTACTTGTACTAAGATCTGTACTAATATTATTTACTTCTCTAACGACCTTTCCCAGATTATTTTTGTGATCAAAAATTAAGCTACTCTTTTACGGATTGTAGACTTTAATACAAATATTTAATAATTATCCTGAAGGAAGATTAAATGGAAAACTAGATATTTTCTTTGACAACTGAATTTTTATGGTTTTTGGGTTTAAATTACCTTAAAAACTAATATTCATTCAAATCGATTACTAAATTTTTTTTGTCATTTTTTCCATTTAAAGCTGATGAATTAGCCAGAATGGGTTATAGTGCTCCACTAAACGGCCCAGAATCGTTTCTTAGAGTGTCGAAAAGCACAATAAACGATAAAATAAAAGAGTGGACTGTACAAGAGTCCAACCGTTCTTGGGTAAATACTCATGGTCAACGTGTCTTCTTACTGACCATTGCAAATTCAATCTGCACAAAATCAATCATACAGAGAATGATATCTGCAAATTTTGTCATGAAGACGAGGAGACCGGAATTCACCTTCTGTGCGAATGCGAAAGTCCCTTTCTCTCAAAACACACTATCATTGGGGAGATGAACAGATCTTCACCCAGATAAAATCAATGAGGTGTCGCCGAAGAATATCCTAACATTTATCAAGACACTAGGACTCCTGGAATACCTTTGAAGGGAAGGAGGTTTAATCGATAAAATTGACCGCGGTGCAAAAGCTCTTTATAAGCCTTGTTCCTGATTCGAATCTAATCTAATATAGCTTTTTATTAACCAGTCTAAGGCATTATGTCTGCGCAGTATGCCTACTTGGAAATTGCGAGGTTATGGGTTTGAATCCCTACATCGGCAGTTTGTCAATTATTAAGAGAAAAAAAGGGGCGGTTAATTGACTAAACTGTCGGCGTATGGACAAGAACGAAGTAACCGGCTATGCTTGAGAAGGTTTTTTGCAGTTTCCTTCACGAACTCCAGATGAATATCGGCATAGTTCCTATCATAGTCGGCTGCAGCCGCATATCCTACCAATTCCTAGTCTATACACAAAAATTCCCGTCACTCCACTCACATCCTCACATCCTTAGGCATCACAATGGACCGTATGGTCGAAGTGTACCCCGTTCAGGGCAGCCTCTACAATCTATATAGCTTTTTGTTTCGAAGATATTGCAGGAGAGTGTACATACATACATACACAAAAGACCTTAGAATAATGAGAGGAATAAAAATGCATGACATCTATTGGTAAGAAGTCTATAATGAATACATGACATTAACTCGTAAATGTATATACGAGAAATAGATTAAATAGTTTGATTAATTTTTTCGAAATAATTATATTTTTTGTTAATTAGTTTACACAACTCAAAAAAAAAAAAAACAACAAAAATAAAATAAACCAAACATTTTTGTGGAAACATTTTGTGGAACAATCAAATATAATAAAAATGTTGATAATAATTTTTGACAAATTTTTGGAATAAAAATTTTTTGATAAAAATTCATTTGTTCACCAAAGTGCATTGTACTCGAGTCCGTACGTCTGTTTGTCTGTCTGTCTGTCTGTCTGGGAGTCCGTTCATCCACCACCAGTTCGCACACATTTGATTTTAATAGCAGACAAATATATATATATTGGGGGGAGGTCATATTTATTATATATTATACGGTGTAGTGTACACAAGCCAAGCACACTCACTGGACCACTGGGGCCGGGTTGGGACGGGTCGGGACATTCGACGTTGGACGTTAATAATAACACACAAAAAAATGTTGAAATTGTTTTTAAAAAACTGATGAAATATTTTTGAAATTTGTTTCTTTTAAATCGGCATTTTGTTCTTGAACAGAAAAATAACAAATACAATTGGTTTCGCCTTATTTCTTTTATGCAACTGTCTGTCTGCGAATTAGTTGGAAATAATCTTTTGAGAGAAAAACTCACCCTAAAGGATCCCATACACAGGACTCATCACATATTCTCCCCATTCCTGGAATACCTGAATAGTTGGGTTGAACAGTAACCAGTAGCGTGCTGTAAAAGGCGCTCTGCTTTGAACTGAGAGGTTGCGAATACGATTCCCAAAGTTGGCAGTTTGTCACAAAAACTGGAGCGGTTAATTGACTAAAGTGTCGGTTTATGAACGAAAGTAACCGGCTATGCTTGTGAAGGTTTTCTACAGTTTCCTTTGGTAATCCAACCAGTCCAAGTAGCCGAGCGGTCTGAGGCGTTATGTCTGCGCAGTATGCCTACTTGGAAACTGGGAGGTTATGGGTTCGAATCCCGACATCGGCAGTTTGTTAATTATTGGAAAAAACAAGGGGCGGTTACTTGACTAACCTGTCGGCTTATGGACAAGAACGAAGTAACCGGCTATGCTTGAGAAGGTTTTCTGCAGTTTCCTTCACGAACTCCAGGTGAATATCGGCATAGTTCCTATCATAGTCGGCTGCAGCCGCATATTCTACCAATTCCTATTCTACTCACAAATTCCTTCTACTCCACTCACATCCTAAGGCATCACAATGGACCTTATGGTCGACGTGTAGCCCGTCCAGGGCAGCCTCTACAATCTATCTCTCGGAAGTCCAGATAAATATCGGCATAGTTCCTATCAAAGTGGTTAAAAAACACCTACTTGCCAGGTTTCAACTTCCCCTTTGCTACTACTACTGTGTTGAACAGTCCAAGACCTCGAACGATTTCCGAACAGTTTACCTTCCCGGTTCCTCTTTACCATCCTTTCTCTTTACCGAATTGTTCAGCCATAACTTAACAGTCCTTAAACTAACTGGAACAGTTGGCCTGCCCGTAATTATTCCTTAAAATAAGGTTCCGCCAAACATCAGTGCTCTTTGTAAGTCCAAATTCCAAGATTCTCAAAGTGTTCCATCACAGAAAAAGTTTGGGAACCCTTGCTTTAAAGGAATAACTGCAAGTTAGAATTTCTCATATAACATTCGCACCACACGATTGTTTTATCTACCCTGCTAGCGATAGCAAATCCTCCCCTAACGAGGGGTGTACATTTTTCCAGAGAACAAAAATTTTTAATTACAATATACATTTTCTTGATTGAGTTTGAGGTAGAAATCGAGTGCGAACTAAATATGTATTTGGGTCGAATCCATTCCAACTTTTGAATACAATCCATTCAAGAATATTTCGATTTGCGAGGGAGTGAAAGGGCGGTAAAAAACGAATGTGGTTGATAAATGAAACATGATTGATAGGTAATGAATTTAAATAAATCATTTGGATTGGATTGGAGTATTGGACGGACGATGGTATTGTAGTCAGTAGTGGTTGGTATTCAGATACATCTGAATAAAATGTATCACTTTATCCAAATCCAAAAAACAATTGAATAATACATTTTGAACAAATGAAAAAGAATGTGGTTCGACAAGCGTACAAACAGCACACACAATTAATGATGCCATCTCTGTTTAGTTTAACATTCATAGTATGATGATCATCTTTATATTATTATTAAATAACATTCAAGTTCACTAAATAGATTCATATAATACACTGTGTTCAACAAGACGTGTACAGGATGATTCAAATTAACGATACCAGTCAGGTATCTGATTTTTATTTATAACTCAAATCTAATAATTTTTGTTTACAACTAATATTTCCACAGACTTAGACCACTAGATAGATGACCAATCCAAGTGGTCGAGCGGTCTAAGGCGTTATGTCTGCGCAGTATGCCTACTTGGAAACTGGGAAGTTATGGATTCGAATCCCGACATCAGCAGTTTGTCAATTATTCAGAAAAAAAAGGGGCGGTTATGTAAAAGTAACCGGCTATGTTTGAGAAGATTTTCTGCAGTTTCCTTCACGAATTCCAGATGAATATCGTCATAGTTTCTATCATAGTCGGCTGCAGCCGCATATTCTACCAATTCCTAGTCTATAGACAAAAATTCCTTCCACTCCACTCACATCCTCACATCCTTAGACATCACAATGGACCTTATGGTCGAAGTGTAGCCTGTCCAGAACAGCCTCTACAATCTATCTATCTAGATATATCTTAGGGTATAAAAAGTACTGCACTTTGACCTTATTACCCATTGTACTCCCCCGTTTACTTCAGTCTGACGAGATTCGCTTCTCCCATATCTTGGCCATAGCCAGGAGTTTGCTGATCAGGTTTTCCTGAAGGTTCATATATGAGATGCACCGAATATCTTGTATCTGATGTAACCGAGAGATTCGCAGTTAAAGATGACGTGACTGGATGCTTCCTCCTCCTCGCCACACAGTCTGTACATAATGGATCCGTTATGGAGTCCCATCATGTGCAGATGCTTTTGTAGGTGATAATGCCCGGTGATGAATCCGGTAACCTTTCGCAATTGTATCTTGTTCAGGTTCAGTACTTCGAGGAATAGCCTTTTGGATGCATTCATAAACAGTATTTTCCGAGCTTTTCCTGGGTCTATGGAAGGTAATCCGAGGCCCTTCTTTAATCTTCTTTTTCGAAACCACAGTGACCTGGTATCCAGATCAATTTAACATTGTTTCGTTTTATCAGCTCCAATAGTTTCTCTAAACAATCCTTGACTACCCCTGAGAAGACTTCAGTTCCAGATAAGGCTTTTAGAGCAACTTGACTCTCCGAGAGAAAACATACGATCTGGTTACGTAGCCTCTACGTAGCCTCTACGTAGGCCTCTATCGTAACAGATAGAACAAAAGTGTACAGACAAAAAATGTTCCAGCTTTTAAAAATAAACAATTTTTGTTATAAACTTCTTTACATAAATTCAGGATATACCGGGTATTTAAGCAATTAACTCAGTTAGTTGATATTTTCAATTGTTTGTTTATATTTTCAATATTTTTATACCCAGTATATGTAAATATACAAGATATATTAAATATGATCACAACTTTTTTAACGCTTAAAAATATTGATCGTAGGCATGAATGCTTGGCATAGTTGTTCATATTATGGCCATTTCCACATGTCCATCGGTCTTTACGTCTGTCTGTCCGTCTGTTCGTGGACACGATAACTCGGGAACGAAACGAGATAACGAACTGAAATTTTTGTGTGTTCTAGAGCAAAAATTAAAGTCAAGTTCGTTAATGGGCACAATCGGATCGTGTTTCCCTTAGCCAGGGGTAAAATATACATATTTGAAACCGTACAAGATAGAAAAAATAATTTGTTTACAAAAAATCTTTTTCTTTTTAAAATAAAACAACTTTTGTTCGTTTTTTTTTTTTCATAAACTCAAGAGTTTTCTCATAATTTGTGATGAAAACAATTCGAATACGCAAAATATTATTAACAATAGGGAATATGCATGAAAATTTTTTTCACTTGAATTGAAGCATGTTTACTTGACAAATATCATCAAGGTAAAATTACTTTTTAAATAACTTTAAAAATCAGCGAGATATGAATGATTGAAATTCCCGATTAGACAAAGAGGGTGATAGCCCTCTTGATATGTTATGTGACGTCATATTACACTTTAACCATTTAAAATACACGTAAAACTCCGTTTTTAGTATTTTTGCAAGAAAGAGACAGATAATAATCTTTAAAAGCTTATAGCTTGCTTGATATTTGTCAGATTTGAATATCGTTTTTAAATATTATTACAGTATTAACAGTATTTTCATATTCTGAAAATAAATGTGAAAAAAAATTTTCATGCATATTCCCTATTCAATCATTGATTTACACAACTCAGTATATACTGGGTATTCAAACAATTAACTCAGTTAGTTGTTACATTATTTGTTTTGTACAATATTGTGTGAGAAAAACCCAAAATATGTAAATTTTAACAAATTTCCCACGAGAACAATAATATCGATGTTATTAAAATTGATGTGCGTTACTGAACTTGGTTGGTACAGGTATTCGACTGGATCTGTGTAGGAGTAAAGGATCTGTATAGCTAGCTTGAGCTAGCTTGATCTACAATAACGATACGCAAGTTTGATCTACAATAATAGGGAATATGCATGAAAATTTTTTTTCACATTTATTTTCAGAATATGAAAATACTATTAATACTGTAATAATATTTAAAAACGAAATTAAAATCCGACAAATATCAAGGAAGCTATAAGCTTTTAAAGATTATTATCTGTCTCTTTCTTGCAAAAATACTAAAAACGAAGTTTTACGTGTATTTTAAATGGTGAAAGTGTAATATGACGTCACATAACATATCAAGAAGGCTATCACCCTTTTTGTCTAATCGGGAATTTCAATCATTCATATCTCGCTTATTTTTAAAGTTATTTAAAAAGTAATTTTACCTTGATATTTGTCAAGTAAACATGCTTCAATTCAAGTGAAAAAAAATTTTCATGCATATTCCCTATTGGTATAGTTAATGTTAGTTTAGTATTAAGTATTAACTATCAAGTGTTGTGTGGTGGCTTGCTATGGTTGGTTCGCGGACGTCTGTTGAGTCTCATCGTACTTGGAGTTGGGTACATTAAAAAACAAGTTGACTTATAAATCGTTTTGTGTGTTTTACGTTTTATAAATGACTTGTTGCCAATTTTTAATGTACATTTTTTAAATTGGGTCAATCATTTAGGTACCATCTTACCTTACTACCAATCACTATATATTTTTATTCTGCTATTGTTTTTACTGAATTCGATTCAATTATTGGGTTTTGTTGTGTGTGTAAAATTATGCTTAGCATAAATTCTGGGATTCATTTATTAAGGACCGCGCAGGGAATTTTAATCTCGATTAGGTGAATGATGAAAAATAACCTTCATAATCGAAGTGTTTCCAAATAAATTAAACTCTTTTAAAAATCAATTGAAATAATTGACACCTTTATAGCGCGAACCAATATCTAAGTAAATTTAGGTTTTGTACCGATGAAGAGATTCTAGAAATGTTTTCGTTAAATGGAAAGAATACATCCATCCTTAGAATATCCTTAATAGATAGATAGATAGATTGTAGAGGCGATTTTTTTATAATATGATCGATGATGTAATTATTCCAACCGAGAACCAAACGGTCATCCCCCAAGTTGGTCAGATTTGCGTGTTTTTGGGCCGCCGCACTAAAAGGTGTTCTATATAGTTCAGATATTGTGGCAAAACTATTGAAATTCAATAAGGTTACTATTTTAATATGTACAGTGTGTACAAGGTGTGTGTTACAAATATATATATCAAGTATCCTTAAGGATTCTTTCTTACAATACTCATAGTGACATTAATATCACATCCAAGACATTAAGGACCTTTTTTTAATATAATAATATAAAAAAAACACATTTGCGTATTAATAATACGTTTATATGGTAAAAATTGGTTTTAAGGATATTTTAAGGATAATTTATCCTTTTTCCACCGTTGAAAACTGAAAAGATTTGTTGCGAGAGGCAGAAGGAGAGGAAAGGGGGGGGGGGGTTAATTCCGTTGATACGATGATTTCAAATGATATTTTTAAGAAAAAAGTATCAAAAATTTCTTTACGATGATTTTAAAAATTTAAAAAAAAAAAAACTTTTTTTTTTGTAACTTTCGTCCCTTTTTTCAATCTATATTAAAGTATCTCCTTAAAAAATAGATAAATTTTTTATTTTTTTGAATACTACCCTATTTTTTTAAAGAATAAATTAACACTCTAATCGATCGTCGATCCTTTTCATAGACCTTTTTTTACGTAAATTTATGCAAAAAAAAAAAAAAAAATCGTATTTCAAAAGAATCAATAAATTATTTTAAAATATACGTTAAAAGGTCCTAATAGTAAGTATCTTATTGACACACATAAAAATTGAGTAGTCCTTAAAAAAATAGATTCTCATCGATCCAAATTAACTTAGTGGTGCTGTCCACATCAAAAGAATCCTTATGTCCTGTATAAAGAACACAAGGCCACAACAGTAGCAGTTCATTTTGAATATTTTTATAAATTGATTTGGGTCTTATTCATTCGGTTATCGAAAAAATTACCTCAGGCAAAAGTTGTTCATTATAAAAATATACAAAATAACTTTTATTTGAAATATTTTCCCAAAAATCGAAAGAAACATGGCTAATTTTGTGCCTTATAGTGTGCTGTTGTGATTATACGATTCAAATTTTGTTGGATTCGAAGGGATGAAAAAGAAGTGGGGAGTAAAATTGTAAGCTTTTCACAATGGTATTGGAACATACCACATCAATTTATAACTTTACAGAAAGCTAATTCGTAACCATTAACGCGCATGCGCCTACACTGGTAAGATGGTTTCACAGGCAAAACAAATACAGCGCAATAGACACGTACAGACATGATCTATCTATTTTAAACCATTAAAACGCATTGTTCGTCTCGAAGTTATTAGCGAATGAAATTTTACAGTATTTCGTCAAGAAAGTTCGACAAATCACCAGTGTAATAATAATAATTAGAAAGAAGGGTACCGCAAGTGGGCCCCTAGCACTTAGATCAAGAGGTCCTCTGTGCCCTCCTTGAGAATAACCGGTCACCCGAAGGCGAGAAATCTCCGGGTAAGAGGCGCCATTCTAAGCAGATGAAGCTATAGGATTCTGTCGAGGCCGGATGCCACACAGAAGATCCACAACTTCTCCACCGGGATTGCTCCCAGGATTGATGGGTCCAAGGTTTCGGACCCAAACATTCTATATCTGAGACCCTGCAGGTTTCTGCAGGTGCATATAATATGTATAAAGGTGTCATCGTCCTCCATACAGGTCCTACAAGTTGGATCATCAAAGATCCCCAAGTTATGTTGATGGTAGTTCAATCGACAATGTCCAATCACCAGTGTAACAGTCGAATAGACTTTTCACGTCCATATTAGCGTGTAGAGATAATTGATCTTTGAGATTGATCTTTATTAAATTGAATTATGACATATTATATATATTTATATGTAAATTATCAAAGTTGTTAACATTCAAAGCAACCGTGATAATAGAGGGAAGTTATAGTTGTTAAGCAACAGATAAAAATGATAAAGAATATTAAAATAATAATTTAATAAAGAAGCGATACCGCTACAAGCGAAGTTGGCGAAATTTTGAGTGCGAGTATGTGTTGTCAATGAAATAGACGTGATGAAAGTTTTCAACATTTTATCAAATTAATAAAATAGTTGGAAGAGTACCTGGGCTAGGTGGTGATAGCTGGGTGATGCGGGACGGAGGACGGTATCGTTCTTTTTTTGTATAAATATATTTTTATGTTGTTTCATCATAAACTGTAAAGATTTATTTTCGATAAATGATTGATTCAGTTTGGTGTACTCCCAATCCGAACCTAACAAGAGAGAGTTCATTAGACCCAATAAAATAATAAAGTTTTTAACTAGCATTATAAAAATTTATTTATGTTTCGACTCAATTTTGATGACTTTTTAAGTTTTTTATTTATTTTTATTTTCAATTTGATTGGTTGGCACCACTGTCTATTTTTTTTTTTTATTAATTTATACAGAAATTTATCAAAATAGTCGAGGAGAAATCGGCGCATGAATATCGTAAAACATTCGGCCGCAATTTTCGAATGCTTTCCGAAAGGTTACCGGATTCATCACCGGGCATTATCCCCTGCGGAAGCATCGGCACACAATGGGACTCCATAACGGATCCATTGAGTGCAAACTCGCGAGGAGTAGGAAACATCCAGCCACATGAACCTTCAGGAAAACCTGATCACCAAGATCCTGGCTATTGCCAAGATATGGGAGAAGGGATTCTCGTCAGACTGAAGTAGAAGTGGGGGTGGGGGGGGGGTGCACAATGGGTCATCAGGTCGAAGTGCAGTACTTTTATTTTAATGGATGATTTTACGGATAGTTTCCGAAAAATGCCCTATTTTTAACAACAATTTTTTATCGGAACTCATCAAATTTGCATTCCTATTACCCTAGACGACGTTATTTTCAAAATGTCGTGAATATTATAAATTTTAGGACACTTAAAACTTGCAATAAGAAATTAATAGATTTAACGAGGGTCCTTATTTATTGAAGGGCTTTATATGCAAAATCTTGGTATCGTGATTCGATTCGATTCCCTCATGCAGGTCATTTGAATGCCAACACTTAAATAAATAATACCTAATGAAAAGTTATCGATTTCAAAATAATATATTCATCAATTTTTTAAATAGAAGAAAAAAAAATTTGATTATCATAAAAATAGGTCCAAAAAAACTAGACCTTTAAAAAATTGTGTGTGTTTTTTTAGGTCAAATTAAACAAACAATAAACTAAAATTTATGATATATTTTTTAAAAAAATCGATACTTTTAGTTTATATAGGGTCTCTATCTAACTAAGGGTCTCGATTGATACGATATCGATGGGAATTTTATATTTGAATAAAGTTTGTTTTTTTATTGAATTAGAAATGGGGTTAGTCGGATATATTTTATCCGTTAATTTGTTGTAATGATTATAACCTGATTTTCTGGATATGCTTTGTAACAAGTGAGAATGGTAATTAGTTCCACAAATAGCTGGACGTTATTTATTTTGAATTTTCCAAAATCAATGTTGAATATTTATCGAATTTTTTTTGGATGGGTCTTTTAAAAAATCTATTAAATATACTAAAAACCATTAAAATATTTCAATTTCATAATTAAGGACGTTGTATCCATAAAGTTAAGTTCATCAAGGGCGGTAAACATAACCATAAAATAGCGGTCATTTTTCAAAATTTTTTAACTGATTTGTGGACCATAATGGACCATATGGTCCACATTGTGTATGGTCCACATACACAATGGACCATAACTCATATGCTCGAAGTGTAATTCATTTATATACCCCAAGATATATCTATCTAGTGGTCTATGGTACATGATCAGTTTTTTATCGCTCGACAACGTTGTTTAATTAATATATACAGCTTATTCATTCTATCACTAACAAGTCATAAATGCATTCCTTATATACAGCGATTCTACACCTCGAATGGATACAATGTTTTTTTTAACATATACATCCTCTATTTAAGGGATGTGTGGATACTTATTTGTTCTGATCTGGTGATTCCGATTATTTAGATTACTATCTTCGATTTCCAGACTCTGGGAAAATCCAGAAAATGGGAATTAAACAGTCTAACTAATTCTTAAAAATTATTTGAAACCGGAGACATAATTTTCAGGCTGGAAAAATTCCATTATCACTGAGGCATTAGGCTACATTGATGATGCAGATAAATGGAATTTTCTTTCCAAGCACGTTTCTAAACTTTATAAAAATTTATCTGATTGATTTTAAAGAAGTTTCATCATTTATTTCGAATTTTCCGAACATTGATCATTGGTTTAAAACGTAAATTTTTAAATAAATACTGCGTCTTTTGCTTTGAATTTCGAGTATCTAAATTTCGCAAGAGTTTACCAGAATCTGGAAATTCCCCACCGGTAATTTTGAGTATGTAAATTTTATTAGAGCTTTGGAAAAATTTAAGGTTACCATAATCTCGAAATTTCCGAACATTGTTAATTTGTTTTAAAGTTTTGCATTGAGTTTCGAGTATGTGAATTTCACTAGAGCTTCGAGAAAACAATCGAATACTGGAATTTACCAAAATCTCGAAATTACCGTTAGGGAATTTCGAGTATGTAAATTTCACTTAGAAAAAATAAGCTAAAACTAAAAGTTTTTCAGAATCTCGTAATTTCCTAACATTATCAAATTTTGCTCTGAATTTCGAGGATGAAAATCTCACTAAAGCTTCGAAAACATAAGCTCAAAATTTGAGTTTATCAGAATCACGAAATTCCCTAACATTTTACTTTTTTAAAGACATTTTTTTGTTTGTTTTATACCAAATTTAGTACTTTTTGAAAAGTGATTATCAAATTTCCAAAATATCGAAATTCCCAAATCAAATCGTTAGTTTAAATACAAATAATATTTTTGCAAAAGTTTCAAGAGTATGCAAATTTGAGTGTTGTGTCCCTTCATCTAATTGAATACACACTCCAGTCCATACACAAGTGACCCATATTAGAGTAGGTTACACCCAGATTATAAACAAATTAGTATCATCACAAAAGACCCATAATAATCATATATTTTGACTTTTTATTGACACATATTGGAATATATTTATTTTGGTCCATTTAACAATAGTCGTATTGTGTACACAAAGATGACCGGGATCTATATATATATACATTCAGATGATCCTTTTTAAACAAACTCACCCTTAAAGAGACCATCATCCATTGTCCACTGCAAATGGTCCAATTATCATCACTGAACAGCGGTCAACAATGTTCACACGAGCGTGAACAAAAATTACAATTTTTACAGAAAAAAAAAAAAGCAAAAAAAACACTTTTTTTTTTTTTAGTACAGGTATTATTTTTTTTTTTAAGGGAATATAAAAAAGAAACCCTTCCCCAAAAAAACAGTGTGAAGAGAGATAGCGATATGATGTTATAATTGTTAGCAATAAAGATATGGGATAATTTTTTGTATTATTTTGAAATGATTGTTGAAAAGTGGGGATGGTGAGTTCAGTTTGAATCTAATGCTTTTCAAGTGTCGTATGAATCAGTACGGACTCGACAGGCTTGTCGACTATTTCCGTTTCATTTGAATGAGAGGCGAGTATAAGCGACGATCTCATTTTTAAACAAACACTACAATTCGAAACACAACAATTGAACGTAAATTCGCGTTCACGTTTTATTTTGAAAATTTGTACACGGTTGTTTGTGCTGCTGGCTGGCTGGCTACGAGTGCGAAATCTTTTTTTATGGTTTTGTTATACTTTTTTTTTTGGATGTTGTTTTTTTTTTTTTTGGTCGGTTTGTTGAAATGTGACTTGTACAGTGATTTTTTTTTTGGTTTTTGAATGTTTTTAAGGAAAATTTCTGTATAGTGAAGTGCAAATTTTTGTGATTTTTTTGTGGTTATAATAATGCAATATTAAGGTTTGTCAATCAATGTTTTTTTTGCTTTTTTTTTTTTGGGAAGTTTATGATAAATTTTTAACCGAGCCGTAAACTGCCTGATTTTTATGCTAAGCAAATACGTGTTCAAAAAATTACTGAAATTTTACATTACGCATGCTAAAAAGTTTTTTTTTTTTTGCGTATACTAAGAATTTATGCACAATGTGCAAAAAAAAAAAAGAAGTTATTTGCGATTTAGATTTTGTAAAACAGGTGTTTCATTTATATTCAATCGATTTTTTTGTGTGTAAAATTTTGTGTGAAATTTGAATTTTGCTTAGGTCAACAGTGTAAATATCGCATTTTTGGTATAATGTTCTTTTTTTTTTTTTTTAAATGTGTAGAATAAGGTGAATGGTCGAATTTCACCTGAATATTGCACCTAAATATTTTGAGTGACAGTAACTGAATAATATTTTCATAAATTTTTGTCATAAATTCATTGAATTTTGAAGTGATATTACGGTGTGCGTATGACAGGAAGTTCATTGTACTCAACAATACATAAATATTTTTCGATATTTTTGTTTTAAAAACTATTATTTTGACATTCATATACTGACCCAAAATTGTGTGAAGATTTACCATCAAATCTAACAACCATCAAATGTTCGAAATATCTCAAGAAATACAAATGTATTTCGAATACAAAGTAGACATCATCAGTAATAATTAGATAATTGTAATTCGAGATTACAGAATTAATTCATTCATTCTATCACTAACAAATCACAAATATATTCCTTGATTTATACCTTTATCATGCGGTTATTGGGATAATGTTTCTAATAAAAGTTATTAACATACTTAGAAAATAGAACTTTTATCTCGTAAACTAAATAAATAAAGTTTTTGTGGCTATACAAAATAATTGGGGTAAATTGAAAATAGGGTAGTGTTAAAAACTTACTTGCTTATAAGTAATTCAACCGAAAAGTTTGAAATAAATGCATTAAAATTTGTCGAAGTTATGTTGTATGTAGCCAGTTTTGGAAAATTTTGGCAAACATGTGCCCATTAAAGGGAAACAATAAAGTTAATTTTAATTTGAGTTATAAAATCGCGGTTCAATTTGTTTTGAAATTGAAATTATCAAACATGTTTGAAAAATGCAAATTTTCATGCAAAGTTGTTTCCAAAAAAAGTAAAATAAAAAAGACCTTTATTTTGTAGTCGAGATAAATTTTTAACGCACAATAATTAATTGATTTAGAAATTGGATCTAAATAAATAAAACTACTACATGCGAGCGACGACGGATATTATAAATGCATAAATTTATAGTAGGTATATGGAAGTAACTTGAGTATTTCAAATATATAAATAGTTTTTCAATTTTTGTAAAGGATTTTTTTTCACACTTTTATAAACCTATTTTCACACTTTTTTCAAAACTGACTAATGCAATATTTTAATATTTGTCGAATATAAATATCACGTTACATCATACAAATGTTTTCTGAATTGATTTTCATATCATGATTGCACAATTTTACTATTCTTTAATTGTATAGAAAATTTCTGCGAATAATAGCGTACGTTTTTTCCACAAGTTCATTCAAAATTTCCCATCAAATTTTGTTTGGGAAAATGATTTAATAAAATCATAAATGATTTTTTTTTGTTTGATTTATCAATGAAATGTTTCGTACAAAAGTTGTTTAAAAATAGATTTCATTTTAGTTTTCTCTAAAATAATGAATGCTAAGCTTTACAAAGTTTTATCTAATTTAAGATAAAATTCTGACTCTCATATACAGGGAAAATAATATATATTTGATATTAGAAAATAAGTATCTTGACATCTATAGTTTTGATTTTAGAAACTTATCTTAACTAAAGATCAATTGACTCTTGACTCAAGAATCTAGAAATTCTTAAACTGAAATGATGATTTCTTTGGACCAAGATGCTAAAATTTCGGATCAAAATAATCATTTGTATAATCCAAACAAATGAAACATTTTAAAGAAGTAATGAGATACTTCAGTTAAATTTTAAATATATATACTTCAGTTAAAGAAGCTGCATAAACTTTCTGTTCTTGGGTTTTTTATTGTTTTAATAAGAAAAATACTTTTTACAAGAATTTCATTTTCTTGACTACACAAAAGTAAGAAACACAAGAGTATTAGGCCAAATGATGGCAAAGAAAGTCTCTCTTAGGCCAAGACTAAGGAACTTTAAAGAATTTTAAACACCGTTCAAGAATTTTAGTTTGTTCGCTCAACTGAACACATGTTTTTGGTCTTGAATGAAAACAAGGGTTTCTTTATTGAAGCAAATATTTTGAAGAAAATATATTTTCTAGAGGAAAGAAATGCCTTCTATCAGTGTACAAAATACATTGAGTAGGATTATATTGCCAAGTGCGTATTATTTATTGCCTAAGGACTGGAATCTCCTGGATTCTATTTAAAAGACTACACCAAATCTTGGCTTTTTTTGTTGTGAAAACAAGATCTTCCGATAAGATCAAATTTATCATTTTTAAAATATAATTTGGCTTCAAACAAATACACAGATAGTATTTTAAATCACTGTATGAATTATTTTATAGCAAGTATATTAACACATATCATAAAAAGTCTATTATGATACGAACTGACAATAATATTCAGTTAAATATAATAATTTTGGCAAGCATTATATAACAATAATATAATTGTTCACATTAAAATATGATTTGTCAGACGTTTTATTTAAATAGTTTTCGTCTCCGGAATAATAAAATAATTTCCTCTTTACTTCAGCAATGTTAATATGAAATACGGATGGATAAATTTTACTAACAATAATGAATTGTGACAATTTTGACAAGTTTCGTTTGGCATAATATCTATAAAAAAAAAAAGATCTCAAATTGAATTAAAATGTTTTCGTAAAACAATAGAGATGGATGTGACGTAAGGTAGATTTGAAATAGATTCATGTATATATGGTCTCACGTAACTAGTGTGTGTATATATAACTAATTTTGTACGTAACATATAATTAATGCTCCATTTACAACGACTTCGAGTGCAATCCAGTCTGAAGAATGATATCATGTTTTAAATATCGATATTACCTTTCAACAATTACCTTATTTATCTTTGTAATTGTTTACCGTTTATTGTACGCCGAACATCTATCCTTTTCATGCATTCAGTTACAATTTTTTTAAACTCGAAATAAATCAAAAACTAATTACGGTCAATATATTAAAACTATGGAATTCAAACTTTAAGATATTGCCTAAAATTCAATGAAATGATTAATTGAATTCCTATTTTTGCGAAAGTTTTGTAAATAGGGCAATTTATCGAAACGTAAGATCATTTAAAAAAATATAAAATAGATCATTTTTTTCGAAATTTAGGTTGGTAAATAACAATCTCTGTATATAATTAATTGCATTTGATCATTCGGTAAAGAATCGGATAATATGCTTTACATAAATCGATATTCGAAAAAAACAGTATAGAGAGATTTATCTTAATATAAAATGATCCAAGGTAAAACTATTCCTTAAATTTTCTTCACGTCTTTCAAGTTACATTCTGAAGAATTGTAGGATTAGGCAAAGAAATTTTTATAAGAAGTGGATTAAGTGTATAAACTTTAAATAAATTATTGTTGTGATATCCGTAGTATATTTTTCGTAGTATGTCCAATACCTGCAACACCAATAACTTTTTTGTGCCCATAACATAAAACATGAAGCGTTCATTATCGATCCAAGATCTGAGCCTTCTTGATCCTTCTCAATGAGGAGAGTATTACCTCAATGGGCCGAAATCGACCACATGATCTTGGATCGTCACTGGTATTAGTTTTAACAAAATACTCAAAATGCCTTATAAAATTTTTAACTAAAACTGATTTATATATGTAAATTTTCTCGCAAGTCTTAAGACAAAATGGAAATCGACGAAAAAATTGCTAGAATTATCTCACGATGCTCGACATATGTTTTTCATCTTATCTCGATTTAAACCAATACCAAATATCGTAACTCCCGAATATTATCTCGTCTAAGGTCGAAATTCTCATTTTTCACAACAAAGTTCAACTTGACAGGAAATAATATTGCAAATATTGAAAACAATAGAATTTCAATATAATCACTATGCGTATACTAACTTAGAAATCTATAAGCTTTATATTTCGATTAGCTTAAATATAGACACCTTTTATTATATTTGAAATGAAATAAAAATGATCAAATATCCGATTTTCGATGATATGATCGGTAATATTCACAATTAAGAAATGTAGTAGATTTTTTTAAAGCCAGTATTGTCTCGAATAATCAGGACAATAAGCCGGTTTGCTTTTATCATAGAACAAATACATATACACTCACATATATACATTTATATACAAATTAATGTAATTTTGAAAGAGAGAAAAATTTTTAACTATTATATTTCGAAAACTAAACGGTGAAACGCGATTAAAAAAAAAATTTATTTAAGAAATATTTATTTTTACTCTCCTAGTCTTTTTTTTTAAATTCTGTCGAGTATTTTTCTTAATACAACAAATAATAGTTGGACGGGCATGAAATTTTACATGCTTCTAATGAGAGAGAATAATTACTTTGTTATTAATTATCTCGCGTTCTAAACGGTCAAAAATTCGGGATTTATTAGAAAATGTTATTTTTAGTCTGTGAAAAAAATGAGCAAAATCTGTCGAAAAGTGATTTCATGCTGGGAACTACCTTAAGTTATATACCAATTTGTTTAATTATATATAAAATAGATCAGATGGATTGAAAACAGAAAAAAAATACATGGATATAAATATAAGAAAATGATTGAAACATTATTATTATACAATTGACTTAATGTAATTCATATAATTTTTTATGCCTTTAGATGTCCATCAGACTCAGATCTTAAGTTACTGCTTTTATTGACGCACGTATCCGCACGCAGCAGTCTGCACAAACTCTATTGAAACTCGTTCGAAACCGTTTTTTTTTTTTTTTTTTGTTATAAATCGTAATTATTTATACAGAAAAAAAAAAACCATTCAGAATGATTATCTTGAATCGTTGCAGTTTTTTTGAAGTTGGCTTACTAAGGATGAATTATTATGACACAATCTGTATTAATTAATGTGTAAAATTAATTAAATTAAATTAATTAAGAGATAATGTTGTTAATCAGTACAATGTTGTAGTTGAAATACTTGAAATTATTGTTCAAAGAGTATGTGAATGGTGATCTGTACCAACAGATTTATCTGGTAATTAAAATTATTTAACATTTTATCTTATTTTAACCGATCTCAAAAAAATGTAGGATATCCATACAGAGTGTATTTTAAGGATGTTCCAGCACTGTGTTATGCAATCAATACAACAAACCGGTTTGATTTTATTATAGCACACATACATAAACACATATGTACAACGCATAGACAAAAACACTGTTCACATATATAAAATAATGTTATGTTGAAGAAAATAAATAAATTTAAACTTTTATATTTCGGAAAGAAAACACACGATTTTTTTTTAGAATTTATATAATAAATATTTAGCTTTACTCCTAGTTTTTTTTTAAATTCTGTCGAGTATTTTTTCTAATACAACAGATAATAGTTGGGCGGACATGAAGTTTCACATGCTTCTAATGAGAGAGAGTGAGAGAGAATGATAACTTTGATATTAATTATCTCGCGTTCTAAACGGTCAAAAATTCTGAAACTTTGGGATTTATTAGAAAACATTATTTTTAGTCTGTGAAAAAAAATGAGCAAAATCTTTCGAAAAGTGGTAGTATGCTGGAACATCCTTAAATCATTATACCCGGGTATATATAAGAAGGGTATTATAAGTTTACTGCCGTGTTTTGGTACAAGGCAGTCAAGGGTTAAAAGTGAAAACGGAGAAAACTGAAGTTCTGAAATATTTCTAAACTAAATTAATATTTTCCATAATAATTATTGAACGACTAATAATATGTGACATGATTTCATCAAAAAGTTTAAGTGTGATTTTAGATCACAATTAATCAAAATGCGTAAAATAATAGATCATCTGTCTTGAATTGTTGTAAATCGAAAAGCAGTAAAATGTGATTTACTACCTTTAATACTTTGTAAAACATGAATTACTGCTTTTCTCACTATTTCTATTATTTTTATGTATTATTTTGTCAAACGTAGTAATGCAGAATAAAAATCAGTGAGATTAGAATTATGTAAATGTGTTAAAGTTTACAAAGTGTACACAAAACTATGTTATGATCATCCAATGAATATTAATAGTATTAAAGAATTAAATTTTTGTTTCAAACATACCTCTAATATTATGATTTGAACAAACTATAATCATAACGGATAATAAAGAGTAAAAAAGCAGTACTTATAGTTTTTAGTGAATAAAAGCAGTACAATTTGAAAACTACTGCTTTTTTTACTTTGAAAAATGAATTACCTGCTTTTATATTTAGGAAATTTAAGCAATTGGAACAAGCTTAAAAAATTATTATCTTGTTGAAATAATTATAACTGATATGTCGGAAAAATCTATTAGCGTCAAAATTGATAAAAGGCAGTAAACTTCATTTACCCTAGCACGGAAGTAGAGTCCCTAAACTTTGTAACTAGATCGATTAGCAGAACAAAATTTACTTCAGTATTGGTTTTTATAAAATGACCTAATTCGTTGAAATATTGTGTGTGTGTGTTTTAGTGTTTATAAAATGAGCTCAAGTTCGTTATTGGTCAAAATCGGTTTATGCGTTCTCTGCGTTCTGTAATGAATAGCATAGTTACTGTATTAAATATAGGATAGTCATTATAACAATGTTAGATCGAACTGAATTGTTAGTTATAACCAAAGTTAGTTTCCGTTAAATTTAACGTAATTAATTTTTTTTTTTGGTACAAAAACATCTTATCTCAAAAAATGAAGATAAATTTTTCAAAAACGTTTTAATTAGGTCATATAAAATACATTTTAATATTTATTTAAATTGTGTTCCAATTGTTTTTTACCGAAAAGATCACAAAACTGTGTGCGCTTGTCAGTGGTAAATATTTACTTTGTACAACCATAAAATGGATTCGATTCTGAAAAAGCAGAGCGCTTCGCTTTAAACTATAAAAAGATCTATAAATTATTTTTGAATTATTATTATTTTTTTCTTTTTTGATAAATGTAATTAACATATTTTTTGTCATAATTTCAAATCCGGTCATACAACGAACGTTCAGCTCATACTTTATTATTTTTTATTCGAGGGTTCGATATGTTTCACAGATGGCTTCAATCGAAAATATGCAAATTTTCTTTACATACATTACAAAATCATAAAACATTCCTCCCAAAATAATATATATCACCCTTTTTCTTTTTTTTTTTTTTAAATTGTGTTTACACCGGATGGTCTAAGTTAAATTGTGCTGTTTTTTTTGTTGGAATATATATGATTTCTCACTATCTAGATGTCGTTGTATTATTAATTTTACTTTATTAACTATTTATGTTTTGTAAACTTCTCGTCAATCTATCCATTGTTAGTAAGGTTGTCTAGCGGTTATATTATACTAACGGATGTGACTAGCGTTTACTTAATTTGACATTTAAATAATATGTCTGACTATTGATAAACATTCTTTGACATCAAATGCTCGAGTGTATGCGAGAACTAGAAGATTGAGGGAATGAGGAACTCGGCTTGGTAATGTGAATCAAGGGCCCAGCTAATTCTTTGTTTGTTTATATGCTATACTATACAACATAGTTATAATTATCATAACATAAACAGTGATTAATGATAGGCAAAATGGGACTAATTCTCGTAGTAATTTCCTAGCAGTAACCATGGAAAATTCCCTTGTAAATTTGGTCACAGCATTGAGAAATGTGAAAAATTTAAGTAGTAAATAATACGTCCCAAATTTTTAATATTTTTTCCTAAGTTTTAAGGATAAGGGTGAGGATAAACGTCCACCTTACGTTCTCCCAAGATTTCTACAATCAATTTGTGTCGGACCTTCGAAGAAATATTTCGAATAGAAATTCTACTATAATTGTACTAAAATTTAGAGTTGAGTTGTGCCTTTTTCAGTCGCTTTATGAGAAAATGTTTCAAATAAAAGTTGTTAGTATATTTATAATGACGAACTTTGATTCGAAACATTTTCCCGTCAAACCGAATAAATAAGGCACAAATCAATTAGAAAATTTTAAACGATAACGATACTTTCGTCGCCGATTTTCCGCAAGGCATGCGATAGACCATTCGACTGTACACGTTTGAAACTCAATAGAATGCAGTTGAGAAGGGTGGTGTGGCTTTTGACAGGACATTGTCGATTGAACTACCACCTACATAACTTGGGGATCTCTGAAGATCCCACTTGTAGGGCCTGCATGAAGGACTACATGTTATACGCACCTGCAAAAACCTGCAAGTTGTCAGATATAGAATGTTTGGGTCCGAAACCTTGGACCCATCAATTCTCGAAGCAATCCTGGCGGAGAAGTTGTGGACCTTCTGTGTGGCGTCTGGCCTCGAAAGAATCCTATAGCTTCATATGCTTAAAACAACACCTCTTACCCGGCGACGTCTCGCCTTAGGGTAATAGGTTGTTCTCAAGGTGGGCACAGAGGACCCCTTGGTCTAGGTGCTAGGGATCCACTAGCGGTACCCCTTTTTCTAATTATTATTATTATTCGTCGCCAATTTAAATAAGTGATCGTGATCGTGAAACACTCGGTACTTTTGTTTAAAAATATAAAAATACCACCCTCTTATAATTTTTATTTAAAAAATAATTCGAAATACAAATAAAGCGATTTTTTAAAACAGATAAAAGTTTATATGCAATGTCCTTTGTTCAAATTTGATTGCATGACTCACATGAAAATAAAAATAATCACACAAAGGGGGAGAAGATTCATCAACAGAGTACAGAAAACAGCTTCTTACATCTTTTTCTACATCACCGTTTTCAATTGAACGCAGGCAACATTTACCCAAACAAAAAAAAAAAAGTTGCATTTTTCTAATTTTTTTAATATTAAGTATGTAGTGCATCAGTTTAGCTAGACAAGGTGAGGTGCGTGCATCCATCATATTGTTATTTCTCTCCTATTTTTAATAATTTTTTTTTTTAATGTTCATTTACATATTTCAAAAACAAAATTATTATTTAAATTTGGGGGAAACATTATAATACAATTATACATCTATACCATCCATAGTCCATACATCATCATACATGTTTCATTTCCAAACAAAAGTTGTTTCAAGTTTCAACATGACGGTTTATCAAATTGATAGCGGCGCATCTATCTATTCAACGGAGATGACAAATAATAGTAGAGATCACCCTGTTTTCACGATTTTAGACAATATCTCTCGTTAATCATCGTGTTTTTTTTTTTGGTCCAATTTATTTTGATACCAATTTCATTCAAATCGCGTACAAAAATTATCATTCGACTTTTTGTAGATCTTTTTTCAAGGTAAAGAAAAATCGTCAAAAATTTTTCGTTTTTGAATGAAAATTAGTGAAAAAGGTAAATTGGACCCAAAAAAAACGTTGGTTTGACGATTTCAAGCAAAGTTTTCTAGGTAAGGCTCTCGTTATACTTTTCGATGCCCCCTCTTATACGATTTCAAGGGATATCTCGTAAACTGCTCATCAAATCATTAAATGACTATGATTTTCGTGTTTCTTGGGTCAAATGTACCTTGTATAATGAGATCCATCCAGATCTTAGCGAAAATCGAAAAAATGATTTTTAGCCATCGACTTAAAATTAGCTTGTACGATAAATTGGAACACAAAAAATAGAAAGTAGGTTTGACGATCCTGGCTATTGCCAACATATGGGAGAAGCGAATCTGACTAAAGTAGAAGGGGGAGCACAATGGACCACCATAAGGTCGAAGTGCAATACTTTTTAGACCCCAAGATGTATCTATCTATCTAAGTTTGACGATTTGAATGATAGTTTCCGAGGTATACCCTCTTTTGAGATACTTTTTTCAGGAAAATATCCCGTGACCCCACTGTGATCCGGTTTGATTATATCAATTTTATTATCAATTTATATATTCTAGGATATGTAGGAACAGTAAGCAATAGGAACAATAACCGGAGCATTTATATCAACCCCTCTATCCCTTTATCTATACCAGATAAAACAATTTAAAATTTGCAAGCATAGTTGATTGACCTAAAAAGTTTAAAACATGCTAAGATCATAAAATTTCTGATACAACGTCTTAAAACCAATATACAAGTGTTCTCGAATGTGCGTTTTTCTAAGCGTAACAAACATGTTAATTATTACCGAGTATCTATGTTTCCAAACATCCTGCGTTGCAGTGAAAACAACATTCGCCGGTGACGCTGCATTGGATCCCGCACGGCTCGAGGACGACCAAAGAGCTAGCACCTGCGGGCAAAGATGGATGGAAGAAAGGCAGAAAGAATTGGACACAGATTAAGACCCTGGCCAAGAACCGAGTTGGATGGCAAATGTTCGTTGATGCCCCCCTATGCTCCACTTAGGAGTTCAAGGATCTATTATGTTTGCAAACAATTTTCTCGTAGATGAGTATTTCGAAGCGTTACTCATACATGTGAATAATTAACCGGGTGTGTGTGTGTGTGTATGTATGGGTCTACATAAAACGGGTATGAAAATACAGAAAGAATGATTAATAATATTTCTTTTTTGGAATACAAAACAAACTTTTAATAATAATAATTTTTTTAAATAAAGTTTACAATTTAAAGGGGTTTAAAAAACTACCCCTTTTTTTTTGCATTAAATTTAATAATCAAATGACTATTTCGTTTCTTTTTTTTCTCTATAAATATTAGGCATCTGATCTACTTACTGTATGTATGGACTCCCGTCCATATGAGTGATCTGATTTATATAAATGAGTTTTATACGAAAAATTTTAATCCCAAATTTATTAAAATTATATATTTAAAAAAAAAAAGAAGTAAAGTAAAATTAAAAATAGGGGATAGTTTCACCCTTTCATTAAATACATACTTCGGTACAGTCATTTTGGACAATTTTTTTTTCAGACATTGTGTGTAATTAAAATCGAGCGTTACGACGAGAATCAACATCATTATATAATTTTTAGAGAAAAAAAAAAAAAAGAACTGGTTAAGGATGTACGAGCACTAGATATAGTCCATTTATAAAATTCTTCAAAATCTTCTATAGTACATTCATAAAAATCCACAATAATGTTTATTATTTTTTGTCGTAAGTTAAAATTTAATTTAAGGCTCATCATACCAGGCCTAACAAAAAAGATATTTAAGAAAAAAACCTGAGATTTCGGTTTATTAAGCTACCGCCGACAGAAATAAAATTTACCCGAAATTTTATTTTATTCCAAGTGAAAATTATCAAAATATATTAAAACTCGAACTTTAACATTAAATAATTAATTCAAGGCCCCCGTAACCCCCTGCAACTTTTATAATTGAAGCTTCAGTGCTCGTACATCCTTAAATCAACTATAGAAAAAAATTATTTCATAAATTCATACACGTATGCAGATATAGGGGTGGTATATCTAGCTAGATTGTTTGAAAATGATCGCAATGACCGAAACATATCTAACAATCGATTTTATTGTTGTAATTTATTAAGTATGAATTTCCACAAAGTAACGTTCGCCACAATTAATTCAGTATTCGGAACTCTAGCCTTTAATAGGTTGATGTTTACTGTCCCAATACCCCTGAATACACTTCGGTCCACAAGTTTCATGGTCGGACTTTGGTTAACAACGTAGTTACCACTGCTAGTGGGTTGAAATATTAAGCTCTGCCAGAGATCCCAATCTAGTTTATCAAATAGTACTTTTCAAATTTTAGCCCATTATGTAGAAAACTATTCGTCTAATTATCTTAACTAAATTATATTTGGTATAGTTTTGACTTGAGAAAATTATCTTAACTAAAGATCAACTGACTCTTGACTCAAGAAACTCGAAATTCTTAAACCGAAATGATGATTTCTTTGGACCAAGATGCTAAAATTTCGGACCAAAATAAACATTTGTTTAATCCAAACAAATGAAACTTTTTAAAGAAGTAATAATATACTTCAGTTAAATATATATACTTCAATTAAAGAAGCTGCATAAACTTTCTCTTTATGAGTTTTTCATTTATTTTTTAATAAGAAAAATACTTTTTACAAGATTTTCATTTCCTTGACTAAACAATCACAAGAATATTTAGCCAAGAAAGGACTCTCTTAGGCCAAGACTAATGAACTGTACTTCAAAGAATTTTTAAACACCGTTCAAGAATTTTAGTTTCTTCGCTCAAGTAAACACATTTTTTTTGGTTCGACTGTGTAGTCTTGAATGAAAACAAGGGAAGAAAATATATTTTCTTGAGGAAAGAAATTCCTTCTATCAGTATAGTCATTATTATTATCCGACTAGATATACAACGAGTGACATCTCTCTGGCCGGAAAAACTTTTTGTGTCTATTCCCCGAAAAAATCCCCCCAAAATATAATTACCTTCTTAAAAAAAAAAAACCAAAATATAAAATTTAAATCGTTATATTTTGGATTCTGGCTAAAAACACATCACACTAAAGATTTTACTATTGACCACATAAGTAGCGTTCTTTATTCAAAATTTTTTAGTTACATTGTACTTAAGTCGTTCAGTTTTTGGTAAAATGTTTCGAATAAAAGTTGTTATTATATTTGAAATGAACAATTTTTATTCGAAACATTTTCCCGAAAACCGAATGAATACGGGTACAAATCCAATATAAAGTTTTGAATAAAAGAACGGTACTTTTGTGAGCCATAGTGTATCTATGTTGATTTAACGCGGTATACAAGTGATACACAAGCGATACAAACGTTACAAGCTGTATTCGTGTACATAGTCTAAACGCAAAAGGTATGTAATTGTGTTACACGTGGTCCGTGATGGTAAATAACACGCATGTTATGCTGTCATTTAGGACTCGTTTCAATCACTTAATTATAGCTACTTGCTACCTGGTGCTGTTTAGTAAGTGCCTACTGTTTTTTTTTTTTAAACTCCAACACAAATTGAATACTAATTAGGCGTGCGGTCTGATGCGGCGCGCCGCTGTACAAATGGACGGTACCCATCCAATTCATTTTGATAATTCTTATCTCTTAAATGTTTGTTTAAATATCCTCATGGAATTTGTTTTAAAGATACCGTCGGCCGCGCTTTATACCGGGTGTATACATTGTTGTTATAGACGTGTTTTTTTTGTTGTTGTTGAAATTAGGTCAAATTTAGAAGCTGTTAATTTTTCTTATTTCCAAAAGTAGCAACAATTCTAAAGTGCCGAATATCTTAGAATCGGGGACAATTCATATTAGGTTATTCATGTTTTTTTTTTTAAGATATTAGAACACTTTTAAAAAATATGAGAGTTATATAATTTAATTTTCGGAAAACCTTTCATTGGCTTAGAGCCCAGTTTAGGTCCCTGATAATAATATAATAATTATTTCCTACACTGTTTTGGAAATGATCTTTTGTGGTGCATAGGAATTTATTTTTTCTATGATCCATAGAATTTCGTAAACTTAACATATACTTTTCAGGACTATTAATGAACTGTTTTCTATCGCTTTTGATGAGATATTTCGATCTCATCTTAAAGCTTTGAGACATATTTTTTGCAACTTTGTACTAATCTTTATAACCTTAAAGCTGGGTCTATATATGAATTACATGAAGTATTATCTATTATAGTTAATCAGGTGTGACGATAGGTCAAGCAATAAGATCAATTTATTGAAATAGGGGAGAAGATTTATTGTAAATTACAAAAAGGTCCTTCCGTCGCTTTAACACGATTTGTTCAGTAATTAATCAAATAGATGCTATTCAGCTGTCTCTCTTGTATCTGTGTTAATTATCTCGTAAACTGTTCACCAAATCGTCATAGACACAATGTTTTTTTAGGTCCAATTTCTACCGCTTTTATGTTTTAAATCCGAAAAATTATCATCAATTTGAAAGAAAATTAGTTTTTAGGGTATAGTCGACTCCAAAAAAAAAAAAAAAAACGGATCGTTTCTAAGATATATCCATCCATCTCGTTTTTCGTCAGAATAAGTAAGACTAATTTTATTTCCTAATTACGAAACTTCAAAGATATTCAGGGAGAAAAGTCAGGGGAATCTCAAACGCCATTTTGTTTAATCAAATCAGAAATTATAGAATATGATATCATTTCTTTCGTGAAACATCTTGTACAAATTTGAAATACTTATTTGTAGAAACAAAAACCATATCATGTGTTTTTGGTGACGATTGTTTAATTTGCGCAACTAAGTAAATATATGTACGAATAAAATTTTGGTAGGTAATTCCGTAGCAGTATATCAGTGTGGCCTCAAAGGTTCTGTCTGTACAATGATCACATAATTAATATAATTAATATATAATAATTAAAACAATACAATAAAATGGCTATGTTAAATGTAAAAAAAATGTTGGCATTAAATATTCAAAGAGCGTCAAATTACTATTTTTTTTGTCGTAATTAGAATAATACAACCCAGCCCAACCCATTCTTTGTTATACCTCCATACACACTACACTTACTGACCTCCATAACTGGACAGATTATCCCATGTTATGGCACTAACTAGAATTGCGCGTTTAACTAGAATTACAGTGCGCGTGTACGGCGTTTATGTGTAATAAATATGTGTAGCTATTACATGTATTTTCACACATACATAAAGTTTTTAGCCACGCAAGCGCACTGAAGCAAAATATACTACCTTGACAAGGCTACCCTCTTGTACACGTTTAGGCCCATACAAGGATACTTTGTCCATTTTGGTCTTTGTTTCTTAGGGCTATTACATCTGATGGCAATAATTGATGAAACAGAGTAGTCAAGCTCAACTGTGATAGTTACATATGCCCTACTATAGGGTTACATTAATAAAATAAACAAAAATTTAATGAATACCATCTTTTTTTATGTAAAGCTAACTAAAGCTACCATTTTGGAATATGATGTTATGAGTAACATGTTTATATTGACGTAATATCGGCTTCAAAAGTACCTTTTTCGATTTTCTCAGTTAAAAGTTTCACTTTTTTTGCAACTAATTGACGCTGCAAAAAAACCACTTGAATATGGACTTTTCCGCAAAGCGAGTTCTATTGTATATGAAAGTCTATAAATAGAATCGTAGCAAAGTCCAATACTCTTGTTGTGGGGAGATTAAGAATGCGGAGATTATGGATACCGGTCACAATAGATCTCTGTACATAAATACAAAATAAAAAAACCTTTCAGACAATTACGTAACAATTTGATCTTTGAACGCGTACATTCCCCGATATCGTTTTCAAAAATGTTTTTTGCAAGCATTATTTATAATATTATTCAAAAACAAAACATTTTTTTGTATTTTTTCGTTAACAATTATTCCTAAGCATTACATAATAATTTCTTGATACCTATTTTGAATTGCAAATAACCTTTATGCTAGCAAACTATTTAAAACAACATTAATAAAAAAATATAGGTTAAGTGTGTATCACATACAATACATAAATGGTTCGAACGTTTTTAAATATTGAACAAATATAGATTTTGAATCTAAAGCACTTGATATTTTTTCAAAACAAAGAAAAACAAGGGAAAATGACAACTAACCGAATTAATTGCTTGAATATCCGGTATATTAGTTCATTGTCAATGCGTGAACTGTTTATTTTAGTTTTTTAGTCGCTGTAGGAAAAATTAGTCAAACAAAAGTTGTTTATTTAAAAAAAAACGAACATTCCCTGTCTGTAAACTTTTCTGTATCTCTTAGATACGGTTTAAAAATCTAGATATTTTCCCCTCCGGGGATGCATGGTCAGATTTTGCCCATTCACCAAATTTATCTCTTTTCGTGTATAAGAGAACAGGCGGATATCCGAAAACGAACGAATTAGATAATTTTATAAACACCTATACCAAAAATTTTTCATCGGGACTAAACTTAATATACCTTTGTTTATATTATATATGTGAGGCTTTATGAATGAGGAAATTATTTATAAAAAGCGGCATATATCTTAACTGAAGATAAACTGACTCTTGACTCAAGAAACTCGAAATTCTTAAACTGAAATGATGATTTCTTTGAACCAAAATGCTAAAATTTTGGATTAAACATTTGTTTAATCCAAACAAATGAAACTTTTTAAAGAAGTAATGATATACTTCAGTTAAATATATTTCAGTTAAATATATCTACTTCAGTTAAAGAAGCTGCATAAACTTTCTCTTCTTGGGTTTTTTATTTATTTTGAATAAAAAAAATACTCTTTTTTTACAAGAATTTTATTTTCTTGACTAAAGAATCACAAGAGTATTTGGCTAAGAAAGACTCTCTTAGGCAAAGACTAACGAACTCTACTTTAAAGAATTTTAAAAACCGTTCAAGAATTTTAGTTTCTCTGCTCAAATTTAACAAATTTAAAAAAATGTATAAAAATTATCGCTAGCAACTTCGAGCAGAGACAAAATTATTGAAGGTGTACGAGCCCCTTGAACAGGGACATAAATATTGAAGGTGTACGAACCCCTTAATATTGTATAGTCATTACACATATTTTATGTACGGAACTGAAAATAATTTTTACAATAATTTCAATTGAAAACAATAGATACAAACATTGTGGATTGGTTTGTTGCTGGTGGATGAAATCTTGGATGTTATTTTTTTTTTTTGTTTCAACAAAAAAATAACAAACTATTCGTTTTGAATACAATTATTAAAATGAGATAAATGCATAATTGTCTTTGTTGAATGTTGTTTTGTATTTAACAAAATAAAAAAACGAACCTTAAACGAAGTCTTTAAAATCTTATTATATTTATTCAAATATGAATAAATATTTTATTCAAATTTACATAAAACTTTTAAAAAATATTCATATACAAATCTACAAAAAAAAAAAACAAAAACAAAGAAACCAACAAAACAATATCAACACACAATTCTTTCTTTATTGTTGAAACTCAACGAATGAAATACTTTATATGTAGTACGTACTATTTAAATCGGTGCGGTCGCTTGCTTGCCAATCGTTACCAATAAATAATACTACACATTTATATGAGAAATCGTTTGTTTCAATTATTTAAAACTAAAACTAAACACATTCAACTATAATTAAACTTATTGCATAATTAACTGATAGTTAATTATTTAAATATCCTGTATATATTGAGTTCATTATTGTTGGTGTGCGTGACCTGTTGTATTTTACTTTGTACACACGCTCAGATGTATAAAGATACGAAGAATAATTACAGATGTTTGATGGTCTAAGGCGTTATGTCTGCGTAGTATGCCTACTTGGAAACTAGGAGGTTATGGGTTCGAATCCCGACATCGGCAGTTTGTCAATTATTAAGATAAAACAAGGGGCGGTTAATTGACTAAACTGTCAGATGAATATCGGCATAGTTCCTATCATAGTCGGCTGCAGCCGCATATCCTATCAATTCCTAGTCTATACACAAAAATTCCTTCCACTCCACTCACATCCTCACATCCTTAGGCATCACAATGGACCTTATGGTCGAAGTGTAGCCCGTCCAGGGCAGCCTTTACAATCTATCTATCTGTATATGATGGATTTCATCCTACTTTTAATTGTACTTTAATTTGTTTACTATTAATTTTATATTTAATGATAAAATATGAAATGAAACACCCTGTACATAAATTATCCACTGAACTTTAATGACACATTCTTTATTTGAAACATATGGTATGACATTTGTCACACCTTATGAAAAACAATTGAAATTCATCGCATATACATATTGAGTTTCAGCAGTGGATGTCTATTACACATATACATATATATATATATATATATATATATATATATATATATATATAAGTTTATTATTATTTTATATTGAGACGTAATCACAGGGGTACGTGAGTAAGAAGAGTGAGGGGTGGGTGGGGGGTAGACAAACATGACGATACACGAGTGTTGTGGAGGGGGACCACAATATTATTATTATTATTATTTTATATATTGATTATGGTATTTTATTATTATTAATAAATAAATGAAAAAAAAAGTCGATTGTAAAAAGATTTCAAACAAATTAAGTACAATCATGCTCAATTTTTGTTGTTGTAAATAATTGTGTTATATTGAGGTTACACTGTACTCGTCAGCTTAATATTATGAACAACAACTTTTATTCGAAACAGTTTTTCGAAAATTCAATGAATTCGACATCAAATGGTAAAGTTTTGACAAACACAAAACTCCACTTTTGAATGCAGAAATTGGTAAAAATCTTTTTGTACGAAAATTTCAGAGATTTTCGTTCAGAGGTCATGTTATCAATATGAAACTTCTTATCTCCTCTTTTCTATCCATTCAAAGACCCTCAATAAGCAATAGAGTAGCAGCCATGGGATACTGGCTGGGAGACAAATATGCTGAGTGTATTTGGTGCCTACCAGTGCACCACAACTATGACCCATCTTCTCTGTCCCTGTCCCAGCTCTTGCTAGGAGAAGACTGAACACAATAGGGAATATGCATGAAATTTTTTTTCACTTGAATTGCAGCATGTTTATTTGACAAATATCAAGGTAAAATTACTTTTTAAATAACTTTAAAAATAAGCGAGATATGAATTAAATTCCCGATTAGACAAAGAGGGTGATAGCCCTCTTGATATGTTATGTGACGTCATATTACACTTTCACCATTTAAAATACACGTAAAACTCCGTTTTTAGTATTTTTGCAAGAAAGAGACAGATAATAATCTTTAAAAGCTTATAGCTTCCTTGATATTTGTCGGATTTTAATTTCGTTTTTAAATATTATTACAATACAGTATTTTCATATTCTGAAAATAAATGTGAAAAAAAATTTTCATGCATATTTCCTATTGGCTCAGCCATTCTTCGGAGACAACCTCTCCGAACTAAAATCGGTCGACATCAAATCTTTTCTTGAACAGCTCCAAATGGTTTAAGAAATAGTGACTTTCTGTGAGACGTTCCCGTTTTCAAGGTATCACAACGAGCCGTATGGCCTAAGTTAGTCCCACCCGGGATTAACCAATGCAACCTAACCTAACTTAAGCTCCTTAAAAACTTTTTTGTGTAAGGGTGATAAAATAATACCAGGTTTTTAAAAAGTAGCTGATCGATCGATTATATTCCTGAAGGCGTTTGGGGGTGGAGTGTTATAGAATAAATGCATGAGTTGAAGTTGCGAGTACAGCTAGTATGATGTAAAAATTGCATCTAAATAAATTTCTAAGATAATTATAAAAATAATTTTTTGAACTAAATTAAAACAAAAAAACTAAATTAATTAATTAAAACTGTACAAATTTTCCCTAATTAATGAACAAAATTTATAGAAATCAAATGAATTCGTTAGCACCATACATCATTGTTCATTCACATAAATAATGTAGGGTCCGTTATTTATAATTTTGATAAAATTCTCACAATTCTTAATCCAAAAATAAAGTTTTTAATTAAATTAATGAAATCATTTTTAATTAATCATATGCATGTCTTTTGAGATTCTATGAAATACAGTCAAAAATAATTATTTGAACAAATTTGTAAGATTTCAACTATCAAGTAGCCTTCAAACGATTATTCTTCACCCTTCAAAACATTTATTTGGATCGATTCTTTCAAGAAAACGATAAGGGTGATTTATATATTATTTCAACATATTTTAAACAATGTCTCGTAAACTGCTCACCAAATCGTCACATGTATACGATTTTTATAATTTTTCAGTCAAATTTACGGACGAACAATTTTTTCCCCACTTTTGCACTTGGAATTTTTATTTTTAATGTTGTCCCAAAATAAAAATAATAGTTTTCAGAATATTTTCACGAAATTTGAACCGATTTAAATGAATTCCATTGGCTTGGATCATGGCTTGCACCATTTTTCCAAAATTTATTGGTTCATAATGATACATCAAATTCGAGTATTTCCTTCTATAAAATATCAAACGATATCTCGTAAACCGTTCACCAAATTATTAAATAAACCCGATTTTCATATTTCTTGGGTCAAATATAACTTATATAAGCAGATTCATCCAAATGTAGTAAAAAAAATTTTTTTCGAATTTTTTTTCCAAGGTACATCCCTTAGAAAAAATCGAAAAAATTACCGAAAAATTTTAGTCTCGTATATGAATGAGAATTAGTTTATTAGGTCATTGGGACCCAAAAATTTCATAAATCTAGTTGGTTTTACGATATGACGAATAGTTTTTGAGATATGTCCACATTTATACAATTTAATACCCCTTAGAAAATATCGAAAAAATCAGAAATAATTTTTAGTCATTGATTCGAATGAATATTAGATAATTTAGTAATAGAGACCCGAGAAACCCGAAAATCCGGTTGCCCTCGATAATGCCCTCTATATATATTGTTCGACGCCCTTTTTTTATCAGATTTAAAACACGTTATCCCGATACTGCGTAGACCCGCTACCCGTATCGTCAAATGAATACAATTTTCATGATTTTTGAATCCAATTTACTTGATATTTTTATCGGGAACAAATCAATCCTCTTTAAATTTCATCAAAATCCGGAACAAAAATTATTTTGATTGAATTTCATTGGTTAAAGAGAGAGGTATATAAAGTTCACAAATTGGCGGAGACTAAGATTAATTAAGGTAGTTCCAGAATTGTCTTGTATAATCACGACAAAAAACCATATATCTAACAAAACATATATTATACTAGCTTAATTCCTCGGCGTTACCCGTGGAACTCCAAGATTTGCTCCGGCACTTTTGGTGTCAATAGTGTGTACTACTGAATTATTCAACTTTATTAATTTTTACCCGCACTTCCGCTATCAGAATTAAAATGTTATTTTGCTTCCCAGAACCTCCACCTTTTTACACCTCGGGTTACATTATTGGAGTTTCCCTAATTTTTTTGAAAATATAATATGTCAAAAACAGTAAAACGCGATTTTTAAAGGAAAATTATTTAAGAAATATTTATCTTTACTTTCCTAGTTTTTTTTTTTTAAATTCTGTCGAGTATTTTTTCTTGAATACAACAGATAATAGTTGGGCGGGCATGAAGTTTTACATGCTTCTAATGAGAGAGAATAATAACTTTGTTATTAATTATCTCGCGTTCAAAACGGACAAAAATTCGGGATTTATTAGAAAACCTTAAAAACAACAACCTTAAAAAAAAAGGCGACATTCATAATCATTTTTGTTGTTTTTTATTTGGATACAAAAGAATGTGTTCATTGAGCAAGCAGCAAGCAAACGAATGCTATGATAATAAAAACTGCTTAAATACTTGAACTTTAATAAGACATTAGTCGAACAAAAAAAAAAAAAATTAAATAAATTTTATAGCAAATAAAATATCCCCAAAGGGCAGACAGATTCTGAACAAGATGTATAAAAACCAAATGTACTACGTTTGAAACGACCTGGTTTCAATTTGAAAATATATATAAAAAAGAATCTTTTTTTTTTTTTTAGGTAAATAAAAAATTAAGATTTCTCTATTAATTGAGTGAACTGTTCTCAAAGTAAATCACAATTAAAACAATGGACTTGCTTGCTTGCTTGCTTCGTTCATGATTTCAATTCAAACCGGAAATAAATAAACGGTTACTCCTAAAAATAATATTCAATTAGTTCATTTCTTTCAAAACAAAAATATCTTTATTTTTATGATAATTTTACCAAAAAAAAAAATAAATAAATAAAAAATGAATTGTTTTTTTTTTTTTTTTGGATGAGAAATTCACATTCGAATTGTGTGTGTGTGTTTGTATGTAACAAACAGCTGGGCAACAATCTCAACACATATGGTTGAAGTCTGTTCGTCTGTCTGTCTGTCTGTTCGCTTCAACTGGTAAATTCAATTAAAATTTTGTAAATTTTTCAAATTTAATGAAACATTACAAATTTATTATTAAAAACAACAAACAAATGACACATTTTTGAAATTTTTTTGAAAAATTTATTTTTAACAAGTTGAAATCTCATACTACATTTGTAGTTCAGGACTGTTCAGAAATTACCAAAATATTGGTAATCATGAATAAATGAATCGTCCAAAAAAACAAACACCAATAATTTGGGCTTAATAATTTTGTCGTTTTAGTTCATTCAACAATATACCCGTCAATATGCTAAAAATAACAACTAACTGAATGAATTGCTTAAATACCCAGTATATACTGAATTTATGTAAAAAAGTTTATTATAAAAGTGGTTTATTTTTAAAAGAGGATCATTTTTTGTCTTCACATATTTGTTCTATCTCTTATGGTTTCAAAGTTGGGCAGTTTTACCCATTTTTCCCATACATGGTTCGATTTTGTCCATTCACTAACTTGACCATACTTTTTACCTGTAAAACACACACACACAAAATTTCAGCTCGCTGTCGTTTTTCGTTTTTGAGTTATCATGTCCACGGACATGCAGAAATGGTCGAATTAACCCATTTTAGGAACACTACGACATAGGTTTCGACATAAATTTCTTGATTGTTGACACTTAAACAGATTTTTGGTGACTAGACACTCTCCAGTGTCCGGTGTCTGTTCACACACAAACGTACTTATTACTGCTTAAACAACGACGTAAACGCTATTTATTTATAACTATAGAATATGTATATGGAATGTATGGAGTGTATGCAAAAATGTCGAACCTGTTTGTAAACCTAAAGGGACACTTGGACACAAGATATTCACACAGCTGCTTATTCGACACTAATTATAGTATCACAATTAGAGACACCCGTGTGCACACATAAACACTCGGTGTATACACGGAGTGTACGGTACATAGTGTCGTAGTCTAAACGAACCTTAATAAAAATTCGCAAGAAAAATTGTGTCGGAAAAATGTGATCTGAATAAAAAGGGGGAATTTTCTAACATAAACTTACTTTCGGAATTGAAGAAAATTCCCCAAAATTGGAACAATTTCCATGCAAATAGAAGCATTTTTCTATTATGATAAATGATTGTTTCTCTTTCAGTAAAGCTTAATAAGATTAATTGCATGGTTTGTAATCAAATTTTCAGACAAAGTAAGGTTGAAGGAAAACTAATATAGAATTTTCTTTTTGTTACAGTAAAAAGAAAGGAATAGCTGTAATCCAAAGTACAAAAAAAAAAAACAAAAACAAATTTCCACCCACCTTAAAAGGACAAAACAAAATTGTAGACTGATGTCTTTTGGAAATGTCGACATACATTAGTAATGCTCCCCAAAATGAACTACACACATCGAAAACCGAATACACCAGTGGACCAACCGAACCGACAATATGTATGGTGACAACAAGTGTGACGACACAATCCACGGGACAGCACTCGGGACTCACAGGGAGTTCCACACCCACAAAACGTAACAAACGTAAAAATTTCAAACCACGATGCTCAAATGTTCCTGACGATGATGCCGATGAAGAGGAGGCTGTAAATGATGCGAAACGACCTCGAAACGATGGCGGTAGTGAATTCGATAACGATAATGAATTTAACAGTGATAGCGAGAATAGTGAAACTGATATACAAAATTCAACATCGAACAACAATCATTTAAAATGTATTCGACGTCGAAAAACAACACATATTACGCGTCGTGTCTTATCGAATTATTACGATAAACATTCGTCAGCGTTAAATCTATCATCATCGAAAAGTGATAACGATGATTGTTGTTCCGATAACGATTCTACGGAAAAATCGACACGGTCTCAATTCGCTAGTATCGATCATTTATCGAAATCCGCATCGGCAGCTCAGCATCCGCATTCAATATGGCCACTAGTTGAACATTCCAGAATGTATGACGAGTCACATGATACTGCTACGGCACACTTACAAATACGGCCGCCACCACCAAATTGTAATAATGCTAACGAAATACGTGATTTTGCTGTGAAAACTGTTCGAGAGTTGTTAGGAATTTATGGTCTCACTTCTGAAGCTGAATCCATTTCCAAACAATTGCCGATTGGTGTTTTTCAAGGTAAGCGTTTTATTATAAAAGCAGTCATTTTTTATTTACAGTGGTTTATTTGTCAAATCCTATTGAACAATAGGATTGGCGAGAGGGTGGCGAGAGACCAAGAAAATCTTTAAAGTGTTTTGAAATTTTGAACGAGCCCAGTTTGATGCCCACTTTAAAGACTATATACTCTTATCAAATCATCAAATTAGTGCAGGTTTTTTTTTGTTTTTGGGACCAACCCGGATAATTTTTATCCCTTGAAAATAATCACCGAAAATGGTTTGTCATTGATTTGAAATCTTTAAAATTTTGAAGTGTTTTGAAATTTTAAACGAGCCCATTTTGTTGCCCACTTTAAAGACTATACTCTTATCAAATCATCAAATTAGTGCAGGTCATTGATTTGAATGAATTCTAAGGCAAATTGAACCCACAAATTTAGTGGATTTGTACAATTTAATGGATAGTTTCCGAGATATGCCAAATTATTTTGATAGACCTCAACAATGATCAGGAGTTTTTCTCGTAGTCAGGGAATTTTGTCGATTTCGGTTGCCATCCTAAAGCATATTTGATCCTAGAAAATATAATTTTCTAAGAAAGTTAAAACTGTTCAAGCGAACCAGTGTGTACCAACCAAGTACACAATCAAGTTTACGTACTGTCCGCTTCATAAGTTCCTTTTTCAAAATGTTTTTTTGAAAACCAAATGAATCAGTGGATCATTTGGATTTTACTATCAGAACATTTCAGAGTTAGCTCAGAGGCACAGCATTGGTTAGCTTAGAATGGCAGAAGTCGTGGGTTCGATTCCCACCGTAGATTTGTCTGATTTTTTTTTTTTTTTCATATTAAGCATTTGGTGTCAAAGACTGGAATTTGGCATAAATCATCCGTAAAATGTATAAAAAAGAACGGCAAATTTAAAGTCGATAATACCTTGGCTTAAGCTTTTTTTGATTTATAAAATAACGGAATTTTTTCGTAAAATATTGAAACAGCGACGGTACTGAGTTTCTTCTACCACTCATAAAAATTCGTTAAGTAGGATATAAAATTACAAATACCCTCTCAATAGAGAAAAGGCTTAAGCCGTATGAGAACGGAACATGATGCCAATGTCAGGAGTTCACAGCCTTGACGGTAAAATGAGATCACATATACCTGTGTTCGTCTAAACAATTGCATACCACGTTAACCCTGTGAAATCGTCGGTGAAAAATTGTGCAATTTTTTGTAAAAAAAAAAAAAAAAAACTAGGGGATTTGAAATATCAATTACAAAAATACACCATCACTCAATTGGAATGGATAATATAACAGAGACCATCCAATTCATGGATGCTTATGGTGCATCCTAATAAGGGCACGACCCCTCTTTTAAATAAATTTACTGATTTTACCCCAAAATACGAAAAAAATTACGTACGATGACAAAAGAGTGTTAAGTTAATATCTCTGTAAATCTATTGTCGAATTTAACCTTTTTAGGTTAAATAGTTTTTTTTTTTTTGGGTTTTATACTAAATTTCACACGGTACGAACAGGTAGTTTTTTACCAAATTTACCCGTTTACGTAAAAAAAAATAGTATTAAAAAACATTGAGAGTCTTCTTTTCTATCAACCCCTCGCCAAGTATGCGTTTATTAGGGGAGATCGAATTTCATACAATTTTTTAACATTTTTTTTTTTTTCAATAAAAAAACATTTTTTTGAATAAAACCTGCAACTACTTTTATTTTTAAGAAATTATAAAGAGTTGATTGATTTGTGTTGGATTTTGTAACGGTCGTTTTAAGGAAATTTTTGAATACTTAAGATCTGTCTGGTCCAAGTGGTGGAAAATTGGTATTCTATTCAGTTTGAGAACACAAAAGCTCAAGAACAACAAAAGCATTCTAGATTGCAGAAGCATGTATAGGAATATATATATATATACATATTCAATAGCTTGATATACAAAGCACCAATAATGTTTTTATACATTTATACGTTTGTAGAAGTAAACAAAACGGTACAAGTATTAACACTGAATAGGCAAATTCAACTTTATCAAAAATTTGCAATCTCTTCTAGATGGCAGAAGCATGCTTATGAATACATCTACAATATACAGTACTTTGGTATACAAAACACAAATCATGTTTTTTATACATTTATGCGTTTGTAGAAGTAAAATAATCAGTACACGTGCTAGCACTGACTGATTAAACAAATTCAATGTTTTTCATTTTTCAACCGTTCATTGAACGAGGTTAGCACTATGAGGATAGCGATATGCTCTCTGGTGGGTAAATTATAAACTAAAGCCAGTAGGTCTATGTTTCTTTCCTTAATCCCCGTGCCATAGCGTTCGGCCAACAAGTTTCATGGTCGCACTTTGATGAACAACTTAGTAACCACTGCTAGTAATTTAAAAAAAAATTAAGCTCCGCCCTCTGCCATAAATCCCAATATAGATTAGCATGTATATTAACATATTTCATACAAACTCTATGATATTAATGGACAAAAGTCAGTTCTGTTAGCTAAGATGCTGACGCTTAATTTTATTATACTATTTCTCAAAAATTATATAATTGTTAACATTGAAATAAGATATGTATGCCGCTACTTTATATAAATAATCTTCCAAATATAAAATATGTTAATATACATGCTATAGAATACTTCCATTACAAAAAAAAAAACCATCTATATGGTATAAATAGAATGAGTTCGACAATTTGATCACTCACATATAATTGTTTTAACATTGAAATAAGATATATATGCCGCTACTTTATATAAACAAACCGTTCTCCTTCATATAAATATGTTAATATAAATGCTATACAATAATTCTCATATAAAATACAATCTATATATAGTAAATACAGTCAAAAACCCCTTAAACTCGGCCTATCGCACTCCCGTGTTCTAGATATGAACATTGCAATAAGATATATATGTCGCATAAAATACGCAACTGCAATGTAAATAGTCCCCTTATAAAATGATTAAACCAAGATATTTTATTAATGAATAAAAATATTTGCATGTCTATATGAGAAAGTTTAACACCACCCCACCCTTTCTCCCTCCAAAAAAAAAAAAAAAAAACACAATTGTCATTAAAAATTTTGTTGATGATTATTCAAAATAAAAATTCATTAATGTTAACTGTTGTTGATCTGTTGATTACCGTGAGTTAGTTCAGTGTCAAAAACGGAACTCATTCAATTAATTGGCAAAAATCATTTGATTTGTTTGTGTTAAGTACCTATTAAAGGTTCCGTTGCAAAAGTGATTCTTGTTCCAAAACATTTAAATACATAAATATATATATATATAGCGATACAACGATGCGAGCGATGTATAATTGTATATGTAAATGTGAATTGATCGCAGGTCATTCAACTGTTTTGATGGGTCCATTGTTTTAATAAACAAAAATTAATATTAAAATTTTTGTTCCAATTTCGTGTTTTTTTTTTTTTTCTTTTATGGACATCAACACTTTTAAGGTAAATTTGGGTTTATTGAGTTTAGTAACGGTTAGAAATATTCATAATAAACAGCAATGTTAAATGACCTAATTAATCCATGGTTACCGTATATGTTTGCTTTTTAATCGTAGATTATTTTTATTAAATAGGAATTATTGTATAAATGAATAAATTATGTTAAAACGAAAATATTTATATAAAACGGCATACATATTTTATTTCAATGTTAATTATTAAAAGTATGTGAAATGGTGTTAAAAAAATTAACATCTTAGTTAACAGAACTAATTACTTTCAATCAGTAATAATAATAATCAGAAAGAGGGGTACCGTAAACGGGTCCCTAGCACCTAGATCAAGGGGTCCTTTGTGCTCTCATTGGGAACAACCTTTCAACAGTGTCCTGTCAAGAGCCCACCACCATTCTCAACCGCATTCTGTTGAGCCTCAACCGAGCATAGTCGAATAGCCTAGCTGTGTTTATGCACAATTTTGCCTGTCGCATGCCATGCCCAAAGTCCCAGTAATCGAGATGAGCTTGTCGCAGCCACCCTTTGATTCGATAAATTACGGAGCATCTTGCTATGAGAATGATAGGCTCAGGTGAAAGAGGCGCTTGAGATGACCCCTCTCGTGCCAAAGAGTCCACTACTTCGTTCCCCTTAACGCCAGAGTGTTCAATCAGTATCATAGAAATGACTTTTTTTGAATGATTTATCTCATTATCCGGATCAGGTCCGGTCCTAAATAATCCTAGTCCTAAATACTGTATTAACAACTTATATTTTTTGGCAAATTGATTTATCAAAATTGACACAAAAGCATTTATAAAAAACAAAATGATTCGGGCTGTAATTTGAATGTCAAAATTTCTTTGAAAAGAAGATCTATGTATGTGATTGACAGCTGGGTCGAAGTATCCAACACCAGTTAGTTGCCTGAACAGACACATGCTATAGCATGCTAAGGCAGGCCCATATTAAGTAAGATGCGTGTCTTGTATAATGTTTGTACACATTCACAAAAATACCGCTCATTTTTCAAAATTTCTTACTTGATTTGTGTCTTATACATTCGGTTTTCGAAAAAATGTTTCGAATAAAAATCGTTCATTATAAATATACTAACAACTTTTATTTGAAACGTTTTCTCAAAAATCGAATGAATTAGATACAAATCAAGTAAGAAATTTTGAAAAATGAGCACTATTTTTATGGCCAATCGTATATACTGAGGCGATAATAGTTTATTCTTCTATTAATGTGTTCGAAACTATCAATAAACGAATCACTACCATCAGTGACCAGTGACCACTTGAAGAAGATGGACCTTTTCACTAATATTTAAATACATCATAAAAATATTTTTTAAATGTTCTTTTAAAACTGCTATCAATAAACATTTTTTATTCTAACTGCCGTCTACATCATATACTGAATGTGAAGATTTCTAATATTTATATAATATTGTACATGGAAATAGGGAATATGCATGAAAATTTTTGTTCACTTGAATTGAAGCATGTTTACTTGACACATATCAAGGTAAAATTACTTTTTAAATAACTTTAAAAATAAGTGAGATATGAATGATTGAAATTCCCGATTAGACAAAGAGGGTGATAGCCCTCTTGATATGTTATGTGACGTCATATTACACTTTCACCATTTAAAATACACGTAAAACTCCGTTTTCAGTATTTTTGCAAGAAAGAGACAGATAATAATCTTTAAAAGCGTATAGCTTCCTTGATATTTGTCGGATTTTAATTTCGTTTTTAAATATTATTACAGTATTAACAGTATTTTCATATTTTGAAAATAAATGTGAAAAAAATTTTTCATGCATATTCCCTATTATTTTATCTAGGAATTATTGGAGAATCCGTAGAAAAACTATGCGATTTTATTACTAAGGAGAAGAAAAGTATCTGTAGAAAACGTCTGGCCTCGACAGAGTCCTATAGCTTCATCAGCTTAAAATAGCACCTCTTACCCGGAGACGTATCGCCTTCGGGTGACAGATTGTTCTCAAGGAGGGCACAGAGGACCTCTTGTTTTAGATGCTAGGGACCCCTTGGTTTGCGGTACCCCTCTTTCTAATTATTATTATTATTATCTGTAGAATACGGGGGCATACATATCTTATTTCAAAAGCCACAACAATCAAAACTGATTTTTGTCGAGTCCATCTACTATGGAAGAAATCCGTAGAAAAACACTGGTTTTAATAAGACTACAGCTTTTTTAACTAGGGGTCATTTTTTCCCCCAAATGAGGGGTTAAACTCAAAAAGGGTTCAGAGATGTTGCATACTCCATTAAGAACTCATATGCGGCTCCTGTCACTGTAAATTTTTGTACAGAAAAAAAAACCACTTTAAAATTGATTTTCGGAAAATTTACTCACCATTATCGTTGTTATTCGCAAATTTGGTTGCCCTGTTCACAAATTTGGTTCTATATACATCTGGAACAAAAAAAAAAACGATATTTATAATAAGGTTTTGTTTCGAGGTCTGAAATAATAGATAGAAATTTCTAAATTAGATTTTATGTCATTAATATTAGACCGAGAAATTTGTATACATGAAATGATTCATTTGATTCGGAATTTGATTCTCTTTGGCTCGAATCAAATACTTTTAACATTGTCCTGATGTTAAAATCATTTTCTAGAAACGAATCTGTTACAGAAAAGAATAATTAATCATATTAATACCTGAAGGTTAGCTGCGAATAACACCCTAACGCTATTGACAATAACAAAACCGTATGGTCAGAAAAGGATTAACTTAAAAGGAGGAACTTAATCCTTTAATTGGTCAGTTAAAACAGGTACTCCCTTAGGTAATACTCACTCTCAGTATTACCTAAGGGAGTACTAAGGGAAGAAAACCCTCAGTCCGATCATATAAAAGACAAAACTTTCTTAAATCATTGTAATATATCTTTGACTCCATTTCCCGAAGATAGTTACGATTAACTAATTCATACTGATGATGACTAATTTGTAGTCGAAATACGTACATATGAAATACAAATAATTGTTCTAGGAATTGGGGCAAAATTTGATTTAAAAAGAAACCTAGGAGTTCTCTTTGATTATCTTAATAATAATCTTTATACCGTGTGTGTTGGAAAGCATTGCTTATAGAGAATCAATGTTAAATATTATTTATTACTATAATAACTACACATTGCTTCATAAAGAAATAAAAATAGTGGGGATACTCTGTAGTGTGTGTGTTGTTTACATGCTGGCTGGCTGTGTAGTTACTGTATGAAGTCAGTCAGTACTGCAGAAACATGTAATGAGAGTGGATTAAATATGTCCATTGACTTCTTAACTTTAGTATGTTCATCACAAAATCCCCACTCTTAAATGACAAACAAACACCAGACGCATACACAGATGTTTGTATGTATGTGTATTGTATAGTTTTATAGTTAATATTTTATATATTTATGTAATATTGATTCTCTATTAGAAACTCTTTTGAAAACGGCCTGTATATGTACGACCCTTTAGCCTTGGTTTAAATGAAGTATATGAAGGTACATGTGAGAGGTATTACGTCATAGATGATGATTCGATCTACATATTTTCAAAGACTGCATTGAGTCCAGCATTGAGCGTGTTGTTAGTTGTAAGTTCTTGTGTGTATGGGTTAGCCCCCATCTCAGAACACATAACATTGAGAACAGTGAACACCCCGCTGACATAACAAATTTTAATTACATATATAAAAATTTATTAACAAATATTATTGATTTTTTAATTAAAAATTAAAGATAGATTTGTTTTTTTTTTTTTTTTCAAATTTCTATATATTTATTTGTCTTTGTTCCAAAAAAATTAATCAGTTTTTTTATAATATTTTTGTTATAGTTATTTTTTTTTCATATCCGTTTATCGATCAAAATTTTTTTTTAATCATTACACAAATTGGGAATTATAGTAAATCCGGGAACATGCAAGCTAGTGGATAAACTTAACACCGTGATCACCGTAAACACCTTGTCCCTCGGGATAAAACTTTTAAAGATTACCGGCGTTATCACCCACGAAAGTATTTGCACATAATAGGACTCCACAATGGATCCATTATGTGTAGACAGTGTGGCGAGGGGGAAGAAACATTCTGCCACATCGTATTAAACTGCGAATCTCTCGATTACAGCAGATACAAGATATTCGATGTATCTCACCCCGATTATATGAACCTTCAGGAAAACCTGCATGGTAAGCAAGCTCCTCCTGGTCATTGCTAATATATGTAAGAAGCTAACCTCGTCAGCCTGAAGTAGAAAGGGGAGCACATTAGGCCATAAGCTCGTAGTGAAATACTCTTTATCCCCCAAGATATATCTATCATATTTTTGTGTTTTCTGGATGCAATTTACCTTGTAAACTAAATGTCACCGGAGATGATTTCCTTAAAATATGGACATAAAATCTTGGATGTATCTCGAAAACTATTCCCCAAATCGGCAAACCAATTTTCTAGCCGAGAGCTGAGTGACTTCATATCAAAAAAATTCGTTACGCAGGAGCTGCTTCAACTTAGCGAATTTCCTTAAAATACATAAATCAATTTCTAGCGGTCACAATTTTAGTCTGATCAAAATAAAATGTCGTACATGATTTTAGTATTTGCAAGGCCAATTTTATTAATAAATGTCATATGTGAAGGGGAAATGGGGGCATAATGAAAGAAGAAAACACAAAATATCTCTTTTAATATTAGAACAATCAAAAAATGCGTAAGGTATAAAGTTGTAGAAAATCATGTTTGCTACAATTCATCACCTCATCATTTTTGCTCAAACTCTAATGTGTACAGAGATAGTGAGGAATTTAGTTTTCCATCTTAAACCGTCAATATTTCTGTAAATATTAGTGTAACAGAAAAAATGATAAGAAACAAAACTACAGTAAAATTTAATACCTACAGCTTTACTTATTAAAAATTTTTCTATTTTTCTAATATTAAGGGAGATATGTCAAATTTTGTGTTTCCCCCTCCCTCTAAACCCCCCTTTCCTCTCGTCTGATTTTACCCATTAACGAACTTGACCTTTTGAATACCAAAAGCGCCACAAATACCAAATTTCATTCCGATAAAATGAAAACTGTGACCGCTAGAGTGATTACAGACACATATATATATGTATGTATATATATATATATATATATATATATATATATATATATATATATATATATATATATATATGTCCATAGATATATATATATAAATTTTACAGATGGTGATTTTTGACATCTATTAGGTAGGATCGATGGACATTTAAAGAAATTTTTGGGAAATTTTGACGTCGGTACGGGACCAATAGCTCTATTTCCTTTCAGGAAATTCGCTAATAAAACAGCGTAGTATTAAAGGTGATATTTTCTCAATATTAGCAAAAATTTGGAGTTACGACTGTTTACCTCTCGGCTATAAAATTGGATTTTTTTTATGTCCAATTATGATTGGTTGAGTGTTTTACGAGATATCGTCTTTAAATTGTAAAAAATGGGAATTTCGACTAACGGCTAAACAAATTTGTGTCCGTGTAAAATAATTAGTTGATAGAATAATTAGTTGAAAAATATGAATTTCTCATCAGATTTGATGAATTTGAGTGATAATTATCTCGAGTTTTTGTGTTTAAATATGGATGTTATCACTGTGTTTACATCTTAGAATTAATATTAATTCGAGAACTTAATGAAATTAAAATGATAATTACAGATGTAAGTAAATAAGAAGTTCGTTCTTTTTTTAATATTAAACACATGTTGCGTTTTTTTAAAACACACACAAATCGCAGCTCAAATAAACAATTCATCCATCTACTGATTGTCACCCACCACATCCAGAATTCAACCATCTCATCATCCATCAACAAACACATTGACACAGAGCCAGTGATCATGTACACTCTCGTTCATAAAAATTGAACCAGTACGTCACATTCTAAGCGTATATATTACTAAATATGTATAATATTACATTGTAGTAACACTTAGTTATGGGTTCGAATCCCGACATCGGCAGTTTGTCAATTATTAAGACAAAAAAAGGGGGCGGTTAATTAATTAAACTGTCAGCGTATGGACAAGATCGAAGTAACCGGCTATGTTTGAGAAGGTTTTCTGCAGTTTCCTTCACGAACGCCAGATGAATATTGGCATAGTTCCTATCATAGTCGGCTGCAGTCGTATATCCTACCAATCCCTAGTCTATACACAAAAATTCCTTCCACTCACATCCTCACGTCCTTAGGCATCACAATGGACCTTATAGTCGAAGTGTAACCCGTCCAAGGCAGCCTCTACAATCTATCTCTCCATGTCGTTACAATCTCAAAATATATTAGAAATACCTGGAATTTGATCAAAAATTTGGAATGTATGACCGAGATATAAACGAATTACATGTCAAGTGTATTAAAATCGGTTAAAATTTCGACTAGAAGGAACAAAATTGATTTTTTTGAATTCGATGACGTCATCAAGTACAAAAAATCAGTTTTTTTTTTGGATATTTTATCAAAATTTTAGCCGATTTTAATGAATTTTTTTTTGGAAAACCTACTATTTTAGGACTATATTTTCCAATACTAGTAGAGGAGTGTACCCAAATGAGAGATGAAAAATTTGCATAATTTTTTGTCAATTTTTTGTATGATAGCTCTTGGGGTTTGTGTGACACTCTGTAGTAATTTTTCTGTCTCTTTCACTAAAATGAAATGCTTATTTTACTGGAATTATGATTATTAACTATGAAACGTATATTATGGATTGATGATGAACAAACTGATAGACTGACATACAGACAGACTGACAGACATGTATGTGAATGTGTGGAGGCGGGGGTGAGACTCTATGATCATATTAAATACACATATGAGACTCAAAGATGTTTTTATTAGTATAAATGCGCATGCGTTCACGATTTTATGAATGTTATAATGATGATAGACAGTTTTATAGCCTGCTTTTTTTTTTTTTTTTTAAATAAACTTTTTTTTGTCGTATTCTTGATTCAATTAAATCATAAATATTTTTTAAATACTTCTTTTTTTTTTTTTATTTGAAGGAAAAATTTCAATATTTTATTCCATTTGTGAACGAATTTTTCATTAAAAAGTCTATTAATATAATTCTTAGTAACCCCTACTTCCACCCCCGCCCTCAGATTCCACTCTGGGGGGTGTACTTAGAATCCAAACAAACAAAAATTATTATCTTCAATTTTGTTGAAACTTAATGTTTGAGCAGTTTCCAAGATATCGGTTGAAATGTTTCATGGAAATTTTTTTATTTGGGTTCTAATTAAATTTTCCCAGGAAACTTTGTTTTAAAATAATTTTGATCCAAGGCCTCACTTTCTCTGTTACTGTCCAGCTCTTATTGTGAAGAGATTCCCCTTTTTGGGGTCAATCATTCTTTGACGACCCCTCTGAGCTAAAGTCTACCGACATCAAAGCACTATTTTTGTATCTGAACAGCTCCATGTGGTTTATGGAGTAGTAGCAAGGATGGGTTAGTCCTATTTCGGTATCACAATGGACCTTACGGTCTAAGTTTGTCCCATCCAGGATAGCCGATACTACCTATCCAATTTTGATAGTTCTCTTGATATTTTTGCTTCCCTTGTAGATAGATATATCTTGGGGTATACCAAGTATTGCACTTCAACTTTATGGTCCATTGTGCTCTCCCTTCTACTTCAGTCTGACGGGATTCGCTTCGTTCATATCTTGGCAATAGCCAGGACCCTGCTGATCAGGTTTTCCTGAAGGTTCATATATTCGGGGTGAGATGTACCGAATATTTTGTTGTCTGCTGAAATCGAGAGATTCGCAGTTAAAGATAATGTGGCGGAATTTTTCTCCTGCTCGCCGCATAGTCTGCACCTATTGAGAGTCCTGGTTCCATTATAAAAGAACTTCAGAAATTTTCTTTTCATAAAAAATTTGGGACAGAATGGATTTACTAGTTAATCTGCGTCGTGTATCAAATTTTGGATATTTACATTTTAGGCATCTGTCTTAAGAATAAATCAAATATAAGCCAAAAAGTTTGTTAGAAAAGGTATTTAAAATAATTTACGATGTAATTTTAAAGTAAATATTTTTTCAACAAAAATTTCGAATATTAAAACGATCCACTGTGATTGCAAAAATAAGACCCTTATTTTGTTATATATATATATATATTTTTTTTTCAATAAAAAAAAAAAGCTCTAATAAAAAAATTATATAATTTTTTACCTGTGTAAGTATTTCACTATTTTATTGAATAACAAAGGGCAAAAATCGGTTAATATGCGGTAAAAGGGTCTAATAATCTTTTTTTATACAATTCTTAAATATCACAACACAACCCCTTACTTACCTAACAACAACAAAAAAATACATAAAACCCCTTCGTATGTATTTAAATGTATATCGTACGTCTGAGTTTTTAGGTCCTGAGCAATCGATTCTCAATCACATATTTCTCATAGATTCTTTTATTTCCGGCTTTCTTAAAAAAAAAAAAAAGACAAAACAAAACAAAACAATGTATACTTTTTTGTTCGTTTGGGGAGGAATCGCTCGATTTGAATTTATGAAAAGGGTGATCTCTAACTTTACAGGAACAAAGTTAAGAGCGATTACATTTTTTTTTAACTACCCTATTCTTAGAAAAGTTTCCTGGAAAACAAGCTTTTATTTAACTTGACTGGTACATATTTCCCTAAAATTTGTACTTAAATGTCGAACAATATTCGAGGAGCCCGAAAATATTACCATATTTTCCCTCGAAAGAGAAATAAAATAGAAACGAAAGTGATTTTTATATCTTAAAACGCTCAAGCTTTTATTAGTAGGTAATGCAATAAAAAACAACCAAAAATTATAAAAGCTTGGGATGATGACTACTTTATAGTCGAAATACGGTATTTATATAATATAAATAATTGGCACAATTTGTGATATATAATTGTTATGCAAACTTTTTTTTTTTGGTTCTAATTTAATTGAATCTTTGGAGCTTAACATTTAATTTTTGTATCCATATCCAAGTACGGTTAAGAAGCCACAAGGATAAAAGGACAAGCGTATTCACTTGTCCATTTGTTCGGTTTTTGGGGAAATGTTTCGAATAAAAATTTATCCGAAATATTTTTTCGAAAATCGATTGAATACGGCACAAATGAATTATATCAATTTTGAAAAAAAAATTTCCCGCACGATGCCCAAAACTTTATTTATTTCCAAAAATTCAGAATTGTATTTGAATAATAAATCCATATTAAATATTTTGACTGATTTCTATTCACCACTTTCGTACTTCTATTAGTACTTCCCCCTCCTCTACTAAACCCCCACACCCCCGCTAATAAAATGATACAAAAACAATGTAAAAATTATTAAAATTAATTTATATATTAAATGAAATGAAAAATAAAAACAAATTAAAGAGAGAACGACAATCATTTTTATGTGTAGAATGAAAAAAAAAAATGTTTTTTTTTTTTTGTTGTTTTGTTTTATTCTTTTAAAATTGATTAATCACTCTTAGTCAGTTAATTTAAACATTTCTGGATGAATGTGAGTTAAAGTGAGATGGTGCTATCGAAGAACAAAGACCTTATAGACAAGACAAAGATCAAAAATCATATACAAGACATTTTTTTTTTTTACTATAAGTGGATTTGTACGTTCAATGTCTGAACATTATAAAACTTATCCATAGACGTTGTTGTTTGTTCAGCTCTCAGCATCCGCAGCATACTCACTCACCAGTGTATGCAGCGCTCAAACTATAAATCTGTGTTAGCGGCTGAACGCGATTCATGCAGTTTATAATAAAACAATTGAATGCACCACGTAGCCACAGAAGAGTAGACCCAACAACTGTACGAACTAGTCTGATATGAGACGAACCTAGTAATTTGTCTTCGTAAATCACATGCACACAGGGGTCATCCAAACATTTATCACATAACAATACGCAATTAACAAAATCGGTGTAATAGGGAATATGCATGAAAATTTTTTTTTCACTTGAATTGAAGCATGTTTACTTGACAAATATCAAGGTAAAATTACTTTTTAAATAACTTTAAAAATAAGCGAGATATGAATGATTTAAATTCCCGATTAGACAAAGAGGGTGATAGCCCTCTTGATATGTTATGTGACGTCATTTTACACTTTCACCATTTAAAATACACGTAAAACTCCGTTTTTAGTATTTTTGCAAGAAAGAGACAGATAATAATCTTTAAAAGCTTATAGCTTCCTTGATATTTGTCGGATTTTAATTTCGTTTTTAAATATTATTACAGTATTAACAGTATTTTCATATTCTGAAAATAAATGTGAAAAAAAATTTTCATGCATATTCCCTATTATTCTATATTCAAACTTTCCAAATTTTTAGGCACACAGTTGGCCTAGATAGATTATAGAGACTGCCCTGAACGGGTTACACCATTGTAATGCCTAAGGATGTGAGTGGAGTGGAAGGAATTTTTATGTATAGACTGGAAATTGGTAGGATTATCGGCTGCAGCCGACTATGATAGGAACTATGCCGATATTCATCAGGAGTTCGTGAAGAAAACTGCAGAAAACCTTCTCAAACATAGCCGGTTACTTCATTCTTGTCCATATTTGTTAATAATTGACAAACTGCCGATGTCGGGATTCGAGTCCATAACCTCCTAGTTTCCAAGTAGGCATACTGCGCAGATATAAGCGCCTTAAACCACTCGACCACTTGGACTGGTAAACTAACTCAGGGTCCAGTGAAAACGAATGCTCAGGACCTAGTAAACGATCGATGTAAATTTCTCCAAAGCATTTTTTTTGGATTCTTTACGTTGTGAAGTGTGTAACAAAGTCGTATAAAAAAATAGATTCGATAATACGCCAACTGTTTGGTCTAATTAAAGCAAATGATAATTATAATATTTAAATAATATAACCGTTTACTCTGGTGAGTATTATGTGGTATCTCAGATGTATCTCTGTGTATGATACGCGTTCCCCCACCCCACAACTAAAATAAAGTTGACGCCTCTGTCCAACAAATCCATGGGTATTATAATATTAAATAATTGATACAGATCTAAAAATGATTTTTTGAAGAATTCGAACAACTTTACTAAGAAATAAATTAATTTTTTTAATAAAAAAAATAATAATAATAATAATAGAACATGCGCGTTGTGCGCGCGGTATTCAAGAAGATAAAAAAATACGGTTGTTTAATTTTGTTCTTTTTTTTTTTTTGATAAAAATTTTTATAATTAAACGCAGCAGGTAAAAATATGATTATTTAAAAACAATAAGAAAAATTTTTTTTTTTGATTCTTTTATTAATAAATAGTATTGGAATATGTACGTACGTGTGTTCAAATTCAAACAGGTCTCAGGAAACAGAATTGACTTTGAAATCGACCACAAATGGATCTACAAACATTCTATATATTTCAATTGTAACATTCGACCGCCGATTTTAATTCAATCTTTGTTTCAAAATCGACTTATCATAACCGGCTGCTTCATATACACACCATTTATCCAATTGTGAAAGATCCAATCGTAAGGGATCCAAATAATATTGCGAATACTTATATAAATTGGATCGTATTTGAACCGACAATATCATTTTCGATTGGATCCAGAGATTTCGAGATATAAAGTCTTCGAATATCTCGAAAGTTACCGATTTACAATCGTAAAATGAAAACAAAATTTTCATGTTACTAATTTTTGACAAAATTTCCTACAGCAATCTCGATCTGTAAAAATGGATAGACGCACAGAGGAGGATATTTTTCCGTAAATATCCATCGTATATTAACCCCATTTTTGTTGAGTCTATAAAGTATTCGTATTTGATTTCAGCGAATATCTCGAAAACTGCTCATGTTTTTTTGAGTCCAAGTTACCTCATTTTTTAACAAATATAGAGGGGTGAGGAGAGAAGACTTAAAGCACCTCATCCAGCCCTTTTTCTTACTTCAGAAAGTACAGAATCTGGATGGGGTTTAGGGATGGTAGCTATCCGCAGGTAGGTCCCAGGCATTTTACTATTTTGTGTATGAGGTCATCACATTCTATTTGGAGATGTTCTGGAGTTTTACAAAACCTGCAGTGGCCCAAGCCTAGTTTCCTAAGGTGTCACCTGAGCGTAAAATGCTCCGTAAGAAGTCAGTAGCCGCAGGTTTTGTATCTTTTGCGGTTAATGTCCCCGAAAAGATTTCTGGCCTGCCTGATCCTTGGAAAATTCCTCCAGAGTGTGAGACTCTCTTAGTGTCTTCATTCTGTCTGGTCTCCACTCGAGAGAAGTGATCCCTCAATCCACAGAATGTCTCCGGCTCTGTAAGGGAAGTAGATGCTTCGGTCCTCGCCAGACCAGCCTCAATCTTATTCCTACATGTCCTGTTTCTACTTTTTAGTTCATTTAATAAAAGCTTGTTTATAAAAAGAAATTTGATTTAAATGAAGACTGCTCGTTTGATGAGACTTCAATGCTCGATTAAAAATCAAAAGAATCAAGAAGAAGTTCCGCTGATAATAATAAAACAATGTTGACACAAAATTGAAATCAAGTTCAGTGTTGTTGTTTTTTATCTTCTTAAAATAAAAAAAAAAAAGACGCTTGAATATTAGTTTGTGTAAATTGTAATTAATGGCATTTTTAAAATATTTGACACATGTTTGATTTGCGATCCTTGTCTTTGCAACGCAACATGCCACAATCGAAATAAGGAAAACAATAAAAATATTATTGAAATAGAATATAGTATACAGACAGACATACCATATAATCAAACTGACCTCTATATATACCTGGACAGATTATGCTTATGGAGCAAATGTGTGAAATAACGGCTCCAATTGAATGATAGTCAACGCTACTTCAACTAGCCAAGGTACTAACTAACACTATATGTATGCAGTGGAAATTCATGTGAGAGCCACACAAACACTAACACACATACATCATACACTTCAACTAGGCAAGGTACTAAATTCTGAAATATTACTTTTAAAAAAAAATATTTGTTTTGGTTCCAATTTAATGAGACTCGCATCACTATCGATAATGGAAAATTTTGATTAGTACTAAATTTTGAAATCTTATTTAAGGACGTTCCCAAAGAGCAGTCGTACTCAACTAAAAAAAAAATGCCATTATGTAAACTACAATAGATCAAATAAAATATAGTTGAGGTACAGTGTTACTTTTTGCTGCACTAACACTGTACCTCAACTATATTTTATTTGATCTATTGTAATAAAATTTCAAATTCGCTCCCTTTACCTAGATCAGTTTTTTTTGTATTATAAATACGTATTTCGATTACAATGTAGTCATCATCAGTATAAATTAGCTAGTCGTAATTTACTCTTTGACAATTAGAAATAGATAGGAAGTCGAGATCAATAGACAAAAATAAAAATAAATAGAAAATTAACTAAATTAAAATATAATAAATTTTAAATTATATTGAAATTACTCTTGTTAAAATTTCTTTCATTCACATTTATTTATTCCTGTTACCTTACTCTTATTAAAACTATTCTTATATTGTCGCAGGACCGCTTGTTTTTGTTATTTTTGTAGAAAGATATTTGTTATATTTTCAATTACTTATTCTCAGTTTTTTAAAAGAATCGTAAGAAAATTACTATTGATATTGAATAAAACGTGTGGGACAACATTAATCGGGCGAAGTTTTATATGATAAACATACAAATTTTAACTGTCAATATTTACAAATTTAGTACCGTAAGGACCATTTAAAAAAAATTCTACGTGTGGAAGATACTTACATATATTCAAAATTACAAAAGAATCGTAAGAAAACTGATTTTCTTGGGAACGTTTTTGAAATGCTGGATAACAAAAGTTATTTCCTTGACTAGTTGAGTAGCGCTTCAATAGGGAATATGCATGCAAATTTTTTTTCACATTTATTTTTAGAATATGAAAATACTGTTAATATTGTAATAATATTTAAAAACGAAATTAAAATCCGACAAATATCAAGGAAGCTATAAGCTTTTAAAGATTATTATCTGTCTCTTTCTTGCAGAAATACTAAAAACGGAGTTTTACTTGTATTTTAAATGGTGAAAGTGTAATATGACGTCACATAACATATCAAGAGGGCTTTCACCCTCTTTGTCTAATCGGGAATTTCAATCATTCATATCTCACTTATTTTTAAAGTTATTTCAAAAGTAATTTTACCTTGATATTTGTCAAGTAAACATGCTTTAATTCAAGCGAACAAAAATTTTCATGCATATTCCCTATTGGGGCTAATAGGATACGTAACATAGGATAATAAACTGTCCAGTTTATATATAGACGTCAGTGCATATAATACCATACATAAAAGTACCACATATTACTAATAAAACATAACATACATTGGTTTGGTATATATATGTTGGCATCCTTGTCTAACACATGTTATGTACACATACAAAAAAATGATTAATTATTTGTATTTATTTGAATGTTGCCATAATAATGTATACAACAGAATATTGTATTGTTATCTTTGTCTAAATTCGAATTATTTCAATCGAATTTGATACTAAACTAATTTCTGTTTGAGTATGATTAATGCTTTTTCAGAGAGAATATACTATGTAGTCGTACCTTCTTTTGAATATACTTTAAATAAAGATAGCCGATTATTACACGACGCGTATTGTCTATTTCATTTTAATCGATGTCTTGGTTTTATTTAATACAGTCCACCAAAGTGGTAGAGTCCATCCACAGTCCGTTCGCGCCGCGCCATGTATGCGCTGTTTTTTTGTTTGTTGTTTTTTTAAGTATTTTTAATAGTTTTATGAATTTTTGTAGCATTTGTTGGGAGCACATGATGGTAGGTACGAACCATGTTTGAGAGTGTATGTTTGCCCTCATTTAAGTATGTGATAATTCTGGATGGTATACGCTCCTGTGATATATATGATAGTATGCGATGGACATATATATAACATATTGAATGTTTCTTTTTAATTTATATTCATATTGTTATACGTTTTTAATATTTTTTTAATTAATTTTATTTTATTTATTATTTATTTTTTTTCTTAACTTGATTAATCAAGTATTTTTGTGAGCGCTTTTTTATTTTTTAAAACAACTAAATTCTTATTTTTAACCTCTATATATACACACACACACACAAACACTATGGAGTTACTGGCTTTTTTTACGAATTTATACGTTCTATAGGGTCAAGAATACTCTCTTCGAAAATCCTGTTCCTAGATGGAGTTTGACCCTTACCAAGAGAAGTGAGGCAACTTAATCCATGTCTAGGTTTCATCAAGGATCTGAACCCGGGTTTGGGGATTATGCTAAATAAAGGAAAAATCATAATAAAGCTTTACAATTAGTTCACATACCCTAATCAAGCTTAACGGTTCAACTGAATTGTCTTGGAGTTTACACAGGAATGCCCTTGAATACGTTGGTGAGAGAAGGACCCGAAGGATAATAGCTTAGTTCTGGCCGATTGTGCATTTTTAAGATGACAAAGCGTGTCAGAAAAATATTCTCGGAAGAGTGCCTATAGAAAAGGGGACTCTTTTCCCAGATATATTTACTTTCGGAATTCAATTGCCTGGAGATTGAGATAATTATCTACCAATAGTATGATTCGAATTTTGATTCCGAATCCCAATTTCGAATTGTTCAATTATAATTGAACAATTAGTTTGATTGTGCTACAAACTTGCGTCTATCTATATTTGAAGGCCCGGAATATACGTGTACGAGTCCTTATATGCTAAACATACACTGGCTTATCCCTAACTCTTTTCTAGGATAGTAAAATGCATCGAGGCAGGCTAGTATCCAATTGGACCTTTTAACCATATTTTCTTAAAAGGTATATAAATTGGATTGAGATCTAATAGTTTTCCGATCGGATTCTGAGAGGGAAAATGCGGTGATAATATTTCCCTAAATATTCAGTTATCCTGTATATAGATAGAGGTTATTTGCTGATTACATCAGACTTTTATGATCTCGGAACCGTAACGAAATAAAAAAGGACTAGTGCGTAAATTACCGAAAATTCTTCGTGTTTTTTTTCTCTCCATATTTTAACGAACTTTTTTAAACAACTTGCAAATAATTCACAAATAGCCAAAAAAAATAAATTCTTATACACCGCCTTATTTCAAAGGGGAGGAGAGAACCCCTTTATAATATATAAACCCCTTAATAAATAGATTTTGAATATGTTTTTTCTTCTGTTACAGGAAATCTATTGGAAACAGCAAATTTAGCAAACAGAGCAGCCCTTCAACATTATCCATTAGGTGGAGCATCGTTACAGCGTGTAGTTCGTACAAATAGTCCATTATCACAACCTCCTACCCCACCACGTACCCCCTATAGTCCCGATAACAAATCAATATGTTTAGATCATAATAATACGGAACAATCTGATATTGCTCAATTGAGATTAAGTGCATCGTCACCAGGACGTGATTCTTCGACTACATCCGAATATCAAAATCATAGCGGCTCATCGAATAACAATACACTCAGTGGGTCGTCTGTAATCACGTCCGGTCGATTATCTCAAAAACCGTCATTTCAAAGTGAATTCGAGAAAGTACATGTACAAAAGTTTACGACGCAAAATAGTCAAGTGCGTAATTGTACGTCACCTGTATCGTCTGTGTCATCCGTCATACAAAATACACCACAAAATTTAACAGTGACCAAACAGACAATTGTTGTTCAAAGTCAACAAACAAAAACATTTTTAAACAATAATACGATTAATCATTCACAACAATCGTCGTCTAACAACAATGTGTCCTTAATACAATGTTACAGTGCTGAGAATTCCAACTCCAATTTGGAAATGGAACAAATACGACAGAAATTAGCCGATTTAAAAACACCGCGGGTAAGTGGTCTTACTTTATTTAATATTTGTTATTCGTAGATAGATAGATAGATTCACACTTTACACTTCGACCATAAGGTCCATTGTGATGCCTAAGGATGTAAGGATGTGAGTGGAGTGGAATTAATTTGTGAGTAGACTAGGAATTAGTAGGATATGCGGCTGCAGCCGACTCTAATAGGAACTATGCCGATATTCATTTGGAGTTCGTGAAGGAAACTGCAGAAAACCTTCTCAAGCATAGCCAGTTACTTCGTGCTTGTCCATACGCCGACAGTTTAGTCAGTTAACCGCCCCTTTTTTTTTATAATTGACAAACTGCCGATAACCTCAAAGTTTCCAAGTATGTATACTGCGCAGACATAACGCCTTGGACCGCTCGGCTACTTGGACTGGTCTTGTTATTCATAAGTGGTTGATTTGTGCCGAATTTATTCGGTTTACGAAAAAAATGTTTTAAATAAAATTTGTTCAGATTAGCAAAGAAATTTTATTGGATACATTTTTTCGAAAAACAAACAGATTCGGCACAAAACAACTATCAAAAATGATCACCACTGATGAAGTCGATGTATCTTTATTTTTATATAATAGTTTAGCCTTGTTAATTCATCATCGCCTATCCCTAGTCCCTGGATAAGGACATTTTAAGATTCCGGGAATTGTCAGACAAATTAGTTCTGATCAGGGAAAGTTATAGAAATTTTTTTTACCCTTTCTATAAAATTTCAGACCATATCTTGTAAACCGTTCACCATATAATTAAATGAATCCGATTTTCGTATTTTTTAGGTCAATTAAACCGTATATAGTGAATTTCATTCAAATCATGCAAAAAAAAAAAATTTCGATTTTTTTTTCCAAGGTTTTTTTTTCCAAAAATTTTTTCTTAGAAAAAATCGAAAAAAACACAACAAATTTTTAATCTCGGATTTGAATGAAAATTAGTTTATAATGTAATTTGAATCCAAAAAATTCAAAAATCCAGTTGGTTTGACAATTTGAAGAATAGTTTTCGAGATACGCCCATCTTTATACGTTTTTTTAACCCCTTTTTATAGTGATTTCTGAGGATATCGCTATATCTGGTAACGCGCTAACGAAATTGCCAGATAAACAGGATCTTCGTATTTTTTGGGTCAAAATTACTTTATAAATTTAGTTTCATATAAATCGGGAACACAAATTTGTTTCCCATTTTTTGTTCAAGGGATATTTGACGGAAAGGTGTAACTCTTTATTTCTTAGGGTAGTTTTTTGTCATATTTAAAAATTTTCAAATATGGTCAGTGAATTGGGGAAATCACAGCTAATTTCAAAGCACCATTTCGATTCCCAATTGAGATAGTTTGTTAATATAATATTGTAGCGTAAGATATATCCAAAGAAAGTTTCCCCTATTGATTTAAAAGCTGAGAAACGCAAATTAGTCGAGTAATTAAAAACAAAAAAAAAAAACAAAAATTGAAATAAAAATTTGTTATTTTTTTTATAGATTTACATAAAACCAGTAATAAAAATTAAAAAAAAAATTGATAGCTTAGGTACGGTTGAAAGCTATTATAAGGCTATATTAAAAAAAAAAAAAAAAAACCGAACAAATGTATATAATATTTTTGTTGTTTTTTTTTTTTTTTCAAAAAGATTTAGATCTGTTTAAATAAACTCATAATTTTAACCTTAAAATTGTCGCTGGAGGCAATCATTCTTATTACACGTTTTTTTAATAATGTTAGTGGACGAATTGATTTGTTTAAATGTGTATGTTGCGTTCGCTGCTTAGTGCTCACAGCTTACCAAGCTTACCAGCTTACCAGCTTACCAGCTTACTTAACATACAGCCATTCTACGCATGTCACTCTGTCTCTCATATATTCATCTAATATCGCTTTGTTTCAAAAAAAAAACACACACACACATATTTTTTAACTGAATTTTATGGGTGTTTCCAATAAATGTTAATAAATCTAAGTGTTTATGAAAAGAACTCTTTTTTTTTCTGTTTGGAATTTCAAAATTTACAATAGGTTTTAAATCATTAAATACATGATGGTTCACAAAAATCGAACCACATTACACAGATCGTAATTTAAAGGAGTTCCACCAGCATGAAATCACTTTTCGACAGATTTTGCTCATTTTTTTTTCATAGGCTATAAAAGTAACGTTTTCTAATAAATTCCGAATTTTTGACCGTTTAGAACGCGAGATAATTAATAACAAAGTAATCATTCTCTCTCATTAGAAGCATGTTAAACTTTATGCCCGCCCAACTATTATCTGTTGTATTTAAAAAAATACTCGACAGAATTAAAATAAAAAAACTAGGATAGTAAAGATAAATAATATTTGTTAAATAAATTTTTTTTTTTATCGCTTTTTTTTTTAAACGAATACACTAATTATATCCTACTTCAGGAATCAAGTGGCCGAGCGGTCTAAGACGTTATGTCTGCGTAGTATGCTTACTTGGAAACTTACGAGGTTATGGGTTCAAACCCCGACATCGGCAGTTTGTCAATTATTGGGAAAAAAGGAGTCGGTTTTGACTAAATTGTCGGCGTATAGACAAGAACGAAGTAACCGGCTATGCTTGAGAAGGTTTTCTGCAGTTTCCTTCACGAACTCCAGATGAATATCGGCATAGTTCCTATCATAGTCGGCTACAGCCGCATATCCTACCAATTCCTAGTCTATACACAAAAATTCCTTCCACTCCACTCACATCCTTAGGCATCACAATGGACCTTATGGTCCATTGTAACCCGTCCAGGGCAGCTTCTACAATCTATCAGGAATCTATCAAAAATATATACATAAATGAATGAAAAGTGGACAATTTTTCAGAACCATCCGATTGTTCTCAAGTCAATTTTACAACCCAAAATGTTATGATAAACTGGTTTAAATATTAAAAAAGAAAAAAAATATAAATAAATTTATACCACAGTATTATTCATTCTCCATCTTTGTTTTCATTTTTTTTTTCTTTAATTTTTATTATTCAGATATTTTTTTTTTTTTTGATTTGTGCCTGGCAGCCAAATAAATTTTATTTAAAGTACTTAGTTTTTGTTTAATATTTCAAATGTCAATTTTTTTTTTATGTATAAAAATATGTTTTGATATCATATACAAAGGACCATGAATTTATATTTATTTGAAATATTATTATCAAATCAAATATTATTTGAAAGACATCACATGTATTCACTGTATTACCTCCATTACCATATTAGGGTGGGGTATGTATGTTACAATGTCTTGCTATAAAACATCCATAAATGTGATAATGGAAGTACAAAATTACCAATTGTTCAATGTTAAATTTATTAATATTCATTTAATTTTTATTTATATATAAATGTAGATTTGAAATTAATTTCAATTTCCTTTACTTAGAGCATGGCATGTAGCTATAAAAACAAGAACCATTCGTGTGTTTTTTTTCGTATATTCTAAACTCATATCTACCGTTTGTTTGATCTTAAAAACGTGAAAATAAGTTTAAATAAACTAATTCGACTTTGTGAATAAATTTCAATCGAAGTTTGAAAGATGATTTGTTGTGTTCGATTCAACTTGATACCTACTGAACCATTCGTATGTGAGTGCTGATGCATACTTAATAAAAAAACAATTTTTTTATAAATTCTTTTTTTTTTTTAATTATAAAAACGGACTTTATTGATTCTCTTGCTTTTGTTTTTATTAAAATTAATTTCTACGTTATGGCCATTTTACCTTCTGGGAAACGATCACAGATCGATATTCCACAATTGAATAGATTTTTTTATAGTTCAAGTACAATAGTCGCGAATAATATCGAATTTCACGATTTCCGTAATGTAGATGCCTTCTTTGTAACCATTGTAATTGTTAGGGCGGCAAGAATGGAGGAGGGGGGGAGGTTTGTAGGTTATAATCCAAACTTATTGTCTTTTTATTATTAAGAAAAATTCATTTTTCTCAAATGTGTACAAAATGTAACAGTAATAACGGTAAATTTATAATATTAAATAGAATTTTCGAGATTTGTTCTAATTACAAAATTCGAAAAATAATTTTTGTTCCCAATTTGAATGAAATTCCCCTATATAAGGGAAATTGAACTCAAAAATCATGAAAATCGTGTTCATTTAATAATTTGGCGAACAGTTTACAAAATTAAGGCAAAATTTGAAAATATTAATAAGAACTAAATAATAAGTTAAGTGCTTAAATACCCGGTATGTACTGAGTTTATGAAAAAAAGTTCATTAAAACAGAAGTTATTTATTTAAAAAAAAAGGAACATTTTTGTTCTTCCAAAAATTTATATTACCCCCTCTCCTCCTTTCTAGCTCTAGAAAACCCACAGAAAATTTCAGCTAGTTATCTCTTTTCGTTTTTGCGATGTCGACGCGCATGTGGAAACACAACATTTTCCGGTATGTGTGCAATTAGACACAAAATCTTTGTACACGTTGTATAAAAATTCAATATTGATTGTAGGAAAAAGAAAAAAAAAACCACATATAGACGTATTTAATTGTAATCTAAAATTCTGTTATAAAATATATGAATCGTAAATTAAATATATAAAAAACTATTTATCGATACCCGTAATTGTAATCGATAATAAGAGATTGATAATTATTGTACACAATTGTATATCGATATCTCACTCTAACTAACATACAGTCTATGTAAATCGTGTTATTTCAATTCTTTATGATTATGGTAATTACCAATATTTTAATGATATCGTAATTAGTCGATAATTGATTTGTTTTTGGTCTCGAAATAAATACCACCAGAGTTGTTTCATTTGGTTCTTGTGTTACAGGGTATTTATCCATCATCGAATAACTCCACGGAAATGATGATTGCAATGAATAATCCATCACAATCCAATTCACCGATCCATGATAATAAATACGGTAAGTTTTTACTCTTTTTTTTTTTTTATTACATTGATTTATCAATCTTTGCAGCCATAAATTGCTTCAAATTTTATACAGTCGATTTGTTGTTAGAATATTTATTCTGTATAACTTTTATACGAAGCATTTTTTCGAAAATCGAGGTACAAATTAGAAAGGTATATAACTCAATTCTAACTCATAAAGTGAGGTGGAGTTTAGCGTGTTTTATTGAGAGTGTATAGTTCCATATTTATTTAAATTAATATGATTGCAATTGGTTGAGTAATATCATAAACGTTATATTACTGAGATGTGGAGTATACTAATACCCATACCAACACCGTATAGTATAGTCTACTATACTATACTATACCGTGCTAGTATTGTACTATACTGCCTCCAATAGTGCCTTGTATGCTAACTTGTACAACAGTCCATAATATATGTATTCAATAAACTTATGAAAGAATTAATACTATCAACTAAAGTACTTTATATTCACTGCTCACTGGATTTTTTGATACACTATGTGTCATGAAAAATACTACAAAGTTTCAAATCAAACTTGTAATATTAAGTTAATGTCATTTTTTAAAAATTGTATAGTTGATTTGTGCCGTATTTATTCGGTTTGCGAAAAAATGTTTCGGATATAAGTTGTTCATTATAAATAAACAAACAACTTTTATTCGAAAATTTTTTTCGAAAATTGAATTAATAAGGCACAAATCAAGTATAAAATTTAAAAACATGATATCAACTTTTCTGGTCAAGTATACAGGTAATATGTACCAAAATGATATTCTAACTAAATATTACTGACCGGACATGTGTATCTTTATATTTCGCAAGCTCTTTCAGAATAATCGACAAAAACAATTCGAAAATAAAACTATTTTAGCTTAAAATATTGAAATTTGAGAGAATGAGATGGTTTATAGTGCCGAAAATGCAAAAATTTGTAACAGAAATATACCTTTTGGGCACAGTACTACATTGAAAATTGTATAGAGTTTGTAATTGCAAACGTATTATGTAATCTTTCTAAATGATGAAAATCGTGTGATAGATCGATGGTAATGAAAAAGTTGTTTGGAATTGTTTGAACATGAAACACCCGGTATTCAACTGAACAGTGTGTGTGTTGTTGCAGTTGAAAAACGTATATTTTTTGTTGTACATAGCTTCTACATATAACATTTACTAGGCTACTCAATTAACTAACTAACAGCATCAATTGATTCAAATAGCCGTGAGATTTTATCATAGTTGATGCTTCTTGCTTCACTTGTAACATCATTTTAATATACACAGATTCATTCAATTTCGCCCGCGTTATTTCTACTTATACTTTAAATAAATTTATTTGATTTATATATATATATATATATATATATATATATATAATATACTTTTTTTTTCTTATTCAATTATCTTAATTTTACATGAATGTACACGCGCAAGCGTAAATTAAACAATATTCAAATTTTTATTTATTTAAAAAAATATATTCCCACGAACATTATCAAAAATATTTCAATTGTAATTTTAGGAAATCCTTTCTTTGCACGTATTTCGGGAAAATATTTTAATTATCGCTGCTCAAATCTAATTTTATAAGGAATGCGTATATTTGAGGGGAGGGGGGTGCAATCGGGGAAAATGATTTTGAATATTAAATGAAAATTACTAGTCAATTCTCTATTGATTGTTTTTGTAAAATCCAGCCATTGTTAGTATGGTTACGGTATAGGTCTTGTAGACATTTTATTATTATTATTAACATTGAAATAAGATATGTATGCCACATCTTTATATAAGATAGTTAATCATTACAAAATCTGTATGCAAAATTGAATTTGGTAAAAAAATTTCGTGCTAAAAATAAAATAAATATAAAATTTGCATTTTAGCTTGGCCTGTTATCAAATTTATATAATAAAAAAAAAAAACAAATCAAATTGTTGTGATGAATGTTTAGCTGTTCGTACGTGAAACGTAATTACATTTGATTGAAATGAAAATTCCGTTCAAAAGAAAATCGATTCCAACTTTTCAAAATATGCACAAAATGTACATTCAACAAATTTTTGCAATAAAAAACCGTTGCACTTACTTCAATCGTGTTCGTCACCAAAAACTCAACTTAATCAAATCATTTTATATTCCATTGTGTACAGAGTGAACCATCATACACAATATACACAACAGACTAGTGGCCGCTTTCGTTAAAGCACTGATAAATAAATACTAACAAAATCAATTTGTTTTATCCTATAATATAATTAAAGAATAATTCATGCAGAGAGATTAGATAAAAGCACAATTTAATAGGAAATAAATATATGCAAACATATGATTTTAATTAGGACGTTGTCAAGCTCTCAACGACATAGTGGCTGGATAAAAGCACAATTTATGTGCGATCTTGTTACCTAGAAGGGATGCTCTCAAGCTCTAAATAACATAGTTTTTCTGTGTATAAAATATGAAAAACTAAAATGAAACTTAAGAAAAAAACTATATGCTTTTAAGATATCTTCTTTGAATTTAATGATATCTCAAACGATAATTTATAATATCATAATCAAATAAGAGCTTTTTAAAATACAACCTTGTTGACGAATATAAAACATGTACTTTAAATAAATATTTAATTAATTAGTTATTACCGGTTGTGGTTATGATTTTCGTAGAACGCTTCACAACCACAAAGTAACCAAGCTTTCACAATTCAAGGAAATTTACTATTTAAACTAATAGAGTGTTATAAATTAATAAAAAAAGCTTCTTTTTTTTTTAATATGAAAATATTAGTGTTTCGATAAACTTTCATTTTCTATATTTACCAATATAGCCAGCAAATTTCTATGTAAGCTTTTAGAGCTTAATCAATATTTATTATTATTATTATTATTTTTCAATTTTCAATGAGTTTTCAATGTGAATCGCTTTGATTTGTGATTGATACTTATTTTAGCATTGACTGACAGCACCCTGGTTAATTACGTCACGATACATTGTGCACTTTTCAAGAGCATTTAAAAAATAAACTTGTTTAGTAGTTACCCGATATTTTCTACAGGGAAGTTAAGAATACTTAAGCTAATGAAATAATCAAACTATTTTGAATTTACTTTAAAACTCTGGTTTGTGACATGTTCTATTATGATAGGTATATACTCCATTTACTCCAAGGCAAATGGTTGGCATAGTCATTTAGTGAAGAATTGTTGTTCCCTAGCAAAAATTTAAAGGTGATTTGAACATAAACAATCTGTATTTAACGTATTGTTAGTATATATATTTAGTAAATACATGATTGATTCAACTTGCGACCGGTAAATATGATGATATTACATGAATATTTGAAAGCAAACCCATATGATTTATAAATTCGAATTGTATGTATAGATGATGATGAGACCATGTAAATAATGAGTCGTTGAGGCATTATTGGTTGGTTAGTTGTGTGTGTCGCTGTGTTGTTGAGTGTCACACATCTGCTTTGTTACAGTTTGTAACTGATTAAAAAGAGAGCAAAAACAGAGAGTGAACAAACACACAGTGTTAGTTATAATCGTCAATTATTCAATATTTTAAAAATAATAAATTAAATTCATGTAAATTGTTAAAAGAGTTGATTACTAGTTTCCTTATAAATAAACATATCGCAATGATTTTTTTAAATAGACATTTGAACCCGTACACTTCAATTATCCAATCATTTAACTTCACTACATATAACATATATATACATATATATATATATATATATATATATATATATAAATATATAGTATTGAGTATTCAGTAACTAACATTTATTGTTGGATTTTATTTTTTTATTTTTCCATATTATTATTTGACTCTCTTCAATTGTTATTTCAATACATTTACATATTTAGTGAGAGAGATAGACAAACAGACCTCACTTTGAATATAATTTGTATGGTGTATAATATGTCGCAGTTATACCTTCAAAGCCCGTATTTATTAAATCAACTGTAGCTAAATTACTCTAATCAATTATTTTCATTTTACTCAATTTAGGTTGAAATCTTTGTATACGAACTAGAGTGATAAATTTTTGGAAAACTATTTGTAAAATATACTGGTATGGGGTTGAGTTTTCGCCCAAAAAAAAGACTCTCTTAGGCCAAGACTACCGAATTCTATTAAAAAGAAAAATACTTTTTACAAGAATTTCATTTTCTTGACTAAAGAATCACAAGAGTATATGGCCAAGAATGACTCTCTTAGGCCCAGACTAAGGAACTTCACTTAAAAAAATTTTAAACACCGTTCAAGAATTTTAGTTTGTTCGCTCAACGAAACATATGTTTTTGGTTCGACTGCGTAGTCTTGAATGAAAACAAGGGTTTCTTTATTGAAGCAAATATTTTGAAGAAAATAAATTTTCACGAGGAAAGAAATTCGGTATATCGGTGCGGGAATCGAAGCAATCAATCCGAAAGAATTATGTTGACAGAAGAAATTTGACACCAAATTTATAAATTTATTGATTGAAATTCGATGATTAATTCAACATAAAATATACATTACGAACCAATTCCTCTTTGACTTTGGGTGAGACTTGAATTAAATCACTGATCACTATATTTTCTCTGTCTACAGAGTTCAGTTTTAGTATTAACTCTCTGCATACATGATGTTCGCATGCACTCAATATTTAAACATTTTGATAACTCGTAATTCAGTAATAAATCAATCTCAATTACGCCGTGCTAAGTAAAAAGCTTGCATGCACATACAAGCTCCCTCTTCAATAAGTTTTTTTACACAATTTTATTCTATGTGGCTTCAAACTTTTGGTAGTTTGAAGCTCGATGCGATGAAATATTTAAGGTAAATTATTTGATAAAGAGCATAAAACTGTGACGTCAATAAACAGGGAAAAAAATAATGTTATCAAAAAAAAAATAGAATTTTGTATAAAAATGTACAAAATTTATGATTGATAAAAAATATGCAGTTATGTAAAAATTTAGCATCAAACATTTGACCTTAAACAAAAATTTTGAACTAGTTCATAGAAAAATTACATGCAAAAAACAGCATCGTACGTTTGTTTGTTCATCCACCCGTCACCACCCCGCCACAAATGTCACTAAAGGCTATCATTTTTTTTTTCTCTCAAAATTATAAATTTAAACAAACAAAACGGTGTCATTTTATCTCAAAATGTGCAAATTTCCTTGCAAGATTAAATTATCAAATATATTTTTATTTCTCTATTTTGAAGAATAATGTGTGTTGAATTGAATTCGTTCGATTCACAAAATGAGCTTTTGTACCGCGGCCAATTTGATCTATTATACCTCGTTTCCTTCAAAGGTGTTCCAGGAGTCTTATTGTCTTAACAAACTTATGGATATTCCTCGGCGACACCTCATTGATTTCATCTTACTGGAGATCTGTGCGATTTCCTCCCCTTCATGACAAAATCTGCAAAGATCATTCTCTGCACTGATAGAAGTAATTTCTTGCAGTAAGACTCTCATATACAGTCTGTTTTCAAAAGCATTTCTAATAGGAAATCATTGTTAAATAAATAAATAAAATAATTACTATAAAACCATACAAACATACACATGCTTACAAACATCTGGTTGCTTGTGGTATGATGTTTGATTGATGTCATTTAAGAGTGGGGATTTAGTGATGCCCACTTAATTTATAATATTATTATTCATTACGTATACACACACACACACTATAGACTACAGAGTACCGCCAGTATTTTTATTTCTTTATGAAGCATTGTGTAGTTATTATAGTAAATAATATTTAACATTGATTCTCTATTAGCAAAGCATTCCAAAACAGACGGTATAGGGAAGGTAATATACCGTATGTGTTGAAAAGCTTTTCCAATAGAGAATCAATGTTAAATATTATTTATTACTGGCTGGCCGTGTGGTTACTGTATGAAGTCAGTCAGTACACATGTAATGAGAGTCATCTCATACATACAAACATCTGGATAGTCTATAGTGTATACTGTATGCGTATGGTTGTTTGATTGTCATTTAAGAGTGGGGATTTTGTGATGCACAAACTAAAGTTAAGAATTCAATGAACATATTTAACTCACTCTCATTACATGTGTACTTACTGACTTCATACAGTAACCACACGAACAGCCAGTAATTAATACTATTTAACATTGATTCTCTATTGAAAAAGCTTTCCAACACACACGGTATATCTGGTATATGAAACAAGAGGCATTGTATAACTCTACCATAAGTACATAAAGTCCGTAGCTCCTACTATAAACCAATTTATATTGAAGGTACCTGCCAAATTTGAAGTCGATTGGCCATATCGATCAGCTTGAAAAAAGTAGTTTCGAGGAAAAAACTCGTTAAAAAATATCAAACAATGAATCAATGCCTGAATCAGTAGTGTTTACAGTCCACCACTAATTTTATAAAATATGTTTTTGCCCCCAAAAAAAATGATTTGAATTACGCAATAAAATAATTGAAATAATAAAAACAAGTTTGCAGCAATAAAAAAAAAGGAAAAGGGTTGTAAGTATTCCTCCTCTAGTGGAGTCTCTATCCATCAATTGAATGAATATAAAAACATACGCGCGGGTGATATGGAGGGGGGATGAGTGTTGATAGAGGGGGTGAGCAGGGAATGCATCATCAGTTAATATATCACAACATATATAGACGAATTAGATTTATTAGGATTCCGTAAATCAGTTTTCAAATCAAGTTTTTAGCCTTGAAATCTTCTACTTGAATTTTAGCATCTTGGTCCAAAGAAATCATCATTTCATTTTAAGAATTTCGAGATTCTTGAGTCAAGAGTCAGGTTTATCTCTGAGTTAAGATAATTTTCTCAAAACTATAGATGTCAAGACACTTATTTTCTTATATGATCTTCCCTGTATAAAAGTGAGAAATTCTTGGTTTAAAAACAAATTTTCTTACTGCAAGGAATTACTTCTATCAGGGCAGTAGCTTGAAATTAAATTAAATCTAAATACCCCACACAAATTTCGTTCGAAATTTAGTCCGAAATTCTCACGAAAAATGTTTTTTACACTCTATATATATATATAGAATATATACAAGCATATATTATGTTTAGTTCCGAGCTTGTAAATTTTAGGTATTCATAAAATGACTTTATTAGACCATTGCCGCATGTCCGTCTATCCATAGATACGACAACTCAAAAACTAAACTAATTGTAGCATGTTTCTACTTTGTTTAAGCAAAAGCATTTAAATATTAAACTACGGAACCATGTATGTAAGTACACAATCAATGTGTTGACTTGATTATAAAAATATGACCCTTTCGTTTTTTTAAAAAAAATTTTAAAAAAATTAAATTTTTGTTGTTATAAATGTTGAGAGGGCTTTTTTTTTTAAATTCACAGCTGTTCCAAAATGTATGTTTTCACATTCAATAATTTTTTGATCACTCACATGGACTTAGTTATAAAATTTATTTAAAAAAAAAAAGTATAATAAAACAAGGACGCTCGCTAGCTCGTTCGCATCGCATGGACATCTCCTTCATATTAATAAATAAAATATTTTTTCAATATTATATACATTACAGTAAAACTACGTTTGAGGTGATGACAATTTTCCTAATTTATTAATATTAAATGTAAAACAGTTGTCACACACATAAATAATAGATTTTATACAGTGAAACGTATTTAAAAACATTTTGCAAAAATAATTACTACAGTCATTAGAAATAATTTTGTTAAAATATTATTTTACGATTACAGTTAAACCATTTTTCATTTAAAGATTCATATGATTTTACTGTAAATTTTTGTTTTTACATAATTCATGGCTAATGGGGAATTTTGTTTTTTGGTGTTCCAAAACGGTTACTGCTGGGAAATGTAAAATTTCCTATCCAAATGAGAACTAGATAACCTTAACTTAGAGATGGTGTTCAAGAATATGTTAGGCTGAATAGAGAACAGATAAGACGTCATAGATTTGTGCTGAAAGAGTTCGGTTTTCAAAAAAGTTGGTAATATCTAAGGAAAAAATTTTAGTCTTGAATTTGAACGAAGTACAACAGATTCCATTACGCTAGTATTATCGACAGTACTTTAAGGGTTAGTACTGGATACATGTACACTCTCGTGCATAAAAATCGAGTCAGTTGAAATATAATATCTCTCTGCAAAATCATTACTGAAAATACCGTCATCTGCGGCAGTCATAAGATTATTTGCATTTGTAGCAGAGTACACTATCGGCGAGAGCTCTCGACGAATGTCTCATCATGTAGAGAATTTTTTAAAGAGTTCGGTTTTTTGACCTTGACAGGAATTTACATCTACGAATGTCTTATCTACGCAAAACAAAATTTAAACAGAATGAATAGGAATAACTATAATCATGACCATGATACGCGACATGCATCCCAATTTAGAACTCCTAAGCATAACTTAACCTTGTTATAACGCGGTCCAATGCGTCTAAGCTGTACAACTATAAAAAATATTGTAAGCCTTAACAAATTTAAAATAGTGTCTACTGAGGGCTGATACTTGAAAAATCCCCTTATACATTGAATGAATTTTTTAATTAACTGTGACAAGCCTATATGTATTTATTATGTTGTGTGAAGTATTGAAGAAGTTTGACTGTAATAATAATGTAATAATATAATAATTTTAAAATGTAGAAAATAAAGTTTGTGTATAAGAAAATAAAATAGTTGCATTCTGTTATAATAATAAAAAGAAAAGAAAACAAAAAAAGAGGTATCGTATCGTTTGGTATCGTATCGTTAATATATATTCGTTATATATTTTTGATTTATTTCAGCAGACCGAGTCAAAGATGTTTATTATACATCGAATGAGGTGGTGTACGTTTGAATCTGTCTGTATATGTAATATGTATTAGTAAACTTAGTGGTGTTAGTGGTTGAACGTTAGTTAGCCGGTCCGGCGGCCCGGTCTGGTCTGGTCTCTGGTCTGTCTGTCCCAACTCCCAACTATAACAACACACACACACACACACACACACATTTACATTTACATTTACAATTTACTTAACATTAGTTAGTTAGTTAGTTGTTTAGGTGTTTGAAAAGTGCAATAGCTCACTTGAAGTGAATACGAAGTCAGTAAGTGAATAAAATGATTACAAATAAAATTGTGCACATATTCTCGTTAAAAACGACACAAACGACCGTATATTTTCGATATGTGCTTTGCTTTTGTCGTATTTATAATTAGTGGATAGAACGTTATACGTTTTGTGAAACTTTCAAGATATTTCATTTGTGAGCCAAGAATTGACTGTAAATGTGATTTTTTCACTTCGAAATGCCAAATTTTTGGCTCGATTTTGTTGCAACACTTTATAAATTCCGTATAATGGTCAACATTAAACAACAAATTTCTAATCATTTTTTTTTTCTATTTAATTTCTTTCACCCGATTATAACATGACTAATTCCAATTATTTTTATTTACGAAAACGATTAAAAAAAAAACAAACAAACAAATGCAAATCTAATTTTATCTACACTATATTAGAATAGTCAAATAAATATACGGTCTCATTCTAGTACACACTGTACATCGAATTGAATTTTCTAATTGTATCTTGTCTTCCCCTCTAGAATTCAAGTATCTTTGAACAGAAAATATCCACGAATTTGTACATTACTATATAACATAGTAATTATTACTATGTTACATAAAGATATAATATGAATTCTAGCAACATGTACCATAGTAAATATTACTATGTAATATTGTAATAATTCATATTTTGGGAGATCTCTATAAATCTTCCAAAGAAGATTCAGTTCAAACGCTTTCAATTGTATCTGAGGTTCATTCGATTTATTCATTATTCTTTCGGTTTTTGAGAAAATGTTACAAATAAAAGTTGTTGGTATATTTATAATGAATAACTTTTATACGAAACATTTTTTCGAAAATGGAATGAATAAGGGACAAAACAATTTAAAAATTTTGAACAAAGCAGAGCTTTTTCTGTGGTTTATAGTACTATTAAGCTTGGATATAATTTCTAGTATGATCAGACCCAATAATTAGGCTCTTTAATTATAATTAAAAGACTCTTTAATTATATTTAATAGACTCTTTAATTATATCTAAACAGTGAAAAATTTGCAAAGATTCCAAAAATTCTCTAGAATTTTCATCTATTATTTCACATATTTGAAACATAATTGCGGGGAATTTGAAGGATTTATTAAAAATTAGTTCATAATAAATTTCAACAGATAAACAAAATTTGTTCATCCATTTGCAATAAATTTATATTATTGGCTACAAAAGTATCGCTCTTTTTTCAAAACTTTTTAGTTGATTTGTGAATTGATCATTCGGCTTTTGGGAAAATGTTTCGAATAAAAGTTGTTAGTATATTTATAATCAACAGTTTTTATCCGAAGTATTTTTTTCAAAAACCAATTGGCATGAATCAATTATAAGAGTTTGCAAACTGAGCGATACTTTTGTGGCCATTTATACACCGTCAATTTCGAAAGTTTATGTTAGAAAACTTTCCCATTTTTTTCTAGCCTTCTTTGAACCATATTACACGGTTTTTTAACGGGTTAAACTCCAACATTTTCAGTTAAGAAGTTTCGATAGCATGTTCGAAAATTTTTCTTGGCTTTTAGACTGTTTAGATTCAACTGAACATTAGTGTATAAGGGAGAGTATATTCAGTGACCGAATCAAAGAAACAGACCTTGAACAAATGCTAAACGATCTAAAACTCTTCCAAATTTGTACAAATCTAATTTTGAGAGTGACTACTCAATTAGTCCCACACTGCTGATAGAAAGAATTTCTTTCCTCAAGAAAATATATTTTCTTCAAAATATTTCCTTCAATAAAGAAAGCCTTGTTTTCATTCTCAAGACTACGCAATCGAACCAAAAACATGTGTTTAGTTGAGCGAACAAACTTTAAAATTTTTGAACGGTGTTTAAAATTTTTTATAGTAGAGTTCGTTAGTCTGGGCCTAAGAGAGTCTTTCTTGGCTAAATACTTTTCTTATTAAAAAAAAATAAGAAACCCAAGAAGAGAAAGTTTATGCAGCTTCTTTAACTGAAGTATATATATTTAACTGAAGTATAACATTACTTCTTTAAATAGTTTCATTTGTTTGGATTAAACAAATTTTTATTTTGGTCCGAAATTTTAGCATCTTGGTCCAAAGAAATCATCATTTCAGTTTAAGAATTTCTAGATTCTTGAGTCAAGAGTCAGTTGATCTTTAGTTAAGATAATTTTCTCAAGTCAAAACTATAGATGTCAAGATACTTATTTTCTTATACCAAATATATAATATCTTCCCTATATATGAAAGTCGGAAATTCTTGGTTTAAAAAAATTTTTCTGACTGCAAGTAATTACTTCTATCAGTGCAGTAGCTTGAAAAAAAAATCAAACATCTTATTTGTGTGTTACATTTCTAAATTTGTGTGACTTTGAAGGTTATTCAAATATAGTTTTGATTAATCAAAAATTTGATAGCGATTAACATTTTTTTTTTTTTAGAAAAATTTCCTTATCTTATTTAAGTCAAAATTAATGACTTTATTATTTTTGTAAAATAAATAACTAATTTTAAGAAAGAAAAATAATAAAACAAAATCCAAAAAAAAAAAAAAAAAACATCTAGAAGCAATCGTTTGAGTAGATTGTGGATAGTGTGATGATTTTTTTTGAGACATACTGTATATAGTATATATTTATTACAAACAAAAAAACACTGAGGTATTGTTTATGAATAATTCACTGTATAATTAATAATTTTACGACCTTAATTATTCAAAATGGAAAATCATAAAATTTCATACAGCAATTAATTGATTTCTTTTTATTAATACCACAATTCAACTCAAACATATACATATATATACATATATATACACACACACCTCAGTACCTCAGTACAAGTCTATAAGCATATATATACACATACGAATCAAATCATTCGCTATATGCTCAATATTATACTATTTAAGTTTGTTCTAATCAACTCTTTTACCAAATACCATCCTATTTTTCATCAGTTCCGAACGATACTAAATGCAATGCTCACTCTGAGAACTCGAATACACGGAGGTCTATACTGCCGTGCTTAGGTAAAAAGCAGTAAAGTGTAAAAAGTGAAAACAGAGAAAACTGAAGTTTTTGATATTTCTAAATTATGGGATATGACTTCATCAAAAGTCATTTAAGTGTGATTTTAGATCATTATTAATCAAAATGCGTAAAATAAGAGATCATCTGTCTTGAATTGTTGTAAATCGAAAAGCAGTAATATGTGATTTACTGCCTTTAATACTCTGTAAAACATGAATTACTGCTGTATTTCCACTATTTCTATTATTTTTATGTATTATTTTGTCAAACGCAGTAATGCAGAATAAAAATCAGTTAAGTTAGAAATATGTAAAGTATGTTAAAGTTTACATTTAAAGTTTACAAAGTGTACAAACTATGTTCATAAAATGGATATTTATCATTAATATTAAGGAATTAAAATTTTCTTTCAAACTTACCACTAATATTATGATTTGGACATACTATAATCATAACAGGTAATAAAGAGTAAAAAAGCAGTACTTATATTTTTCAGTGGAATACAGTTTGAAAACTACTGTTTTTTTACTTTGATAAATGAATTTACTGCTTTACAAAAGTTACAAAATTTGTAATATAGTGTTGTAAAAACTGTCCAGAGTATAGAAAATAAAAACGTTTAAATTTTGAAGTTTCAAACCTTTTTAAAAGATACAGAAAAAAATCAGTTATAAATCCAAAAATATTGACGAGTAAAACAGAACAAACTTAATGTTTGAAACGAACACAATATCGGATTTATGTAAACAAATAATATATAATTGCATATGATTTGATTTTTTATTTTACCAAGAGGTAATTTACATAGACTCTCATGACCTCTATGTATAACTACATTCAAAAACTACAATTACTCATATTGAAAAGATTAAAAAGAAAATTATTGGATACAAGCAAAATTTCAATTGACTTTATTTCTTAGAAAATCTAATTGATGAAACTTCTGCGTCCTCTAGTCAGGACCTCAAAATTCCATAAAATAATATACCCAGTTAGTTAATTATGTTTACAGATTACAATACTATATTTTTAGTCTGTATATATGGAGGTTAAAACAACCTTTACGATTTCATGATTGGGTCGGAATGTTTTTATTTAAGAAAGATATTTATTAAATCAGCGTTTATTAAAAAAAAAAAACAACAAATAAATTCATGGCTCTCATAAATAATATTCTCTGTCGAAAAAGTATAAACAAAATCGTAATACGTTTCATCAATAAATTAGGTGGTGTCATCTATTGAGTAAACAAATAAACTATTTCAAGAATAAACAAGTTTTATTTATTTAGAAAACCAATTGAGAGATCGACGTTTACAACGAATTGAACACTTCAAAATTTTGATTTTATTTTCTTTTGAGTTCAAAGCTAGAAACATTTTTCCCATCTAAGATATACAAAATAAAATCATATACAGTCAAACCTGATTAGATATGAGAAAAACTTTTCCATAAAAGATAAACAATACGACTTTTTCTTACCAAAAATTTCTGTAAATGAGAAAGATAGGCCGATCTAGCTAGGTTCTATCTTTGGGAAAATTAGTTTCTTCCGGTTTTTCACTAACAAAAAAATAGTGTGATACTTTTTTAATGATAGGCAACATGTAAGACATTGGTGTGTAAACTCGACAAAAAGAGATCCAATACATAAATTTCGAGTTAAACAATAAATCTAGAGTTCACATCTGTTCCAAACAAAGATCCAAAAGTACTACATAGTAATCAGACATGTAGTTTACAAAATATCTATAAGTAAGCCAATTTAAATAGCAAATCGGAGATACAAAATGAATCCAATGTTTGGGAATTCCAAGTCCAATCCAGATTGTTCCATTTCTAAACAAAATCGACTTGAACAGCTTTTTACTGTTCAAAAGGGGGAAGAAGTTTGATAAATCTAACTCGTTCCTTCAATTTAGACAATCTCAGTGACAATTTCGTTCAATTTCTTGTAACCACGTTTAACTGTACTATGGATTTTCTAAAGTGACGATTCCTTTTTCCATATTTTACTGTTCTCAATCGCATTCGATTTTTAAATCAACCGTAAAAATGTGAATTAAACATGTTTGACTGTACATATATAGGTTTAACTGTACTTAAAAAATAATCAATTTAAAAAAAAATAAATACTACTATTAAAATAAATAAAAGTTCTATGATTGAAGTGAGATATATGTCTTTGAATAAATCCCATTTTGAATGTGATTTAAACATGTTCGATTGTTTGTATAGAGGTTTAACTGTACCTTTTAGAAAAATAATAATAAACAAATAGAGCTGTATGTGTGTGTACAAAAGGTGCTAAATTATTAATAAACAATAAATACATACAGTTATATTGAATTTTTGACCGCAATTAATTAGTATATAAAAATTTACAATTGAAAATATTTGATAAATGAAGCCATAATATCACTCATCCAAAAGATAGACAACAGCCAAACAAATATAAGAAAGCCAAACCCTTTCCAATAATTTAAAAAACAAAATAGTATCTCTTATCTCTGTCTAAATTACATTGTCTAATGTAATAATTGTATGTAGGCGCAATTTTAAATAAATCCACATCGTGTATCTTTGTTCTTTTAATGAATTCATTTTTAGGTCTTTCTCAAACCCAACACAGGTGGAAAAACATTCTCAACTTAATTACAATTTGATTTTTAATAAAAGTTTATGTATCGTATATTACATGCATGGAATGTTATTGCCTATATCGAATACAAAATCATTTTTAAATTGGATATTATTGTTAACGTCTATATACAAGGTTGTATATAGAGAGGTCTCCTGAATATAGACAAGACGTTACAAAAATATAATATTTTTAGCATTTTAAAATTTAATGTTTTATAAAACAAATTTTGACAACTAAACAAAGGAGAATTACCAGAAAAAAATATGAACATTTGTCAAAATGAAGACGACCTTGGACCATGTGTCTAAAAATTTTTAATGTGCAATAATTTTTAAGAAGGCGTACATTATAATTTTTTTTGTCTTTTTTTTGTAAAATTTTTTTTTTTTATTGAAATTATGGAAACTATTATTAACGTTTGGAATTAATTTTGAAATCAAATGTTTAGATAATATTTCCTAGAGTTTGTTAATTTACATCCCTTCCGGCGATTTGATTTTTGATTAATGAATCAATCAATTTATCAAAATTTAACCTCGCTTAGACACATTTTTACACAAGGACTTTTATTCAAACATCTCGTATAATTATCAAATTTTCTCATACATTAAGAAATTCGATTTCGAGAATAGAAGTTTTCTTTGATAGATCGAAAATCCAGTCGAGTTAAAAATATTATTTTAAAATGATTTTCCATTCCAAATATTTGCAGTACAACAGAGCAGCTCCCAAAACAATCGTGACACATTCTCAAATCATGGTTCGCCATCGAATATGTCATCGTCAGGCGGTCAAAAATCATCCTCATCACAAAATCTACAAAATTTGGATTATTCCCGTTACGTGAAAAAGTACGGTACCAGCATGGAATGTGGAAATATTTATTGTAAAGAATTAAATTTACGCGAGCATTTCCATTGTCTGGATTGCGTGGAAAGTGATCATATGAATGCTGGCAGTAAAGTGTTTGCCAAAAAGGAGGAGATGATTCGACACTGGAAATGGCATAAAAAACGTGAGGAATCCTTACAACACGGTTTTATGAGGTACGTATTTTTTATTTGAACTTGAAAAGCCACGAAAACTAGGAGTATTGGTTTCGACAGCGCCTTCATAACTTCATGGTATCTCGAATTCAAGATAAAATTATTAATTCCAAAATTTTCGCCTTAGATATTCCCCGCTAGACGATTGCAGCGTGAGCTACGCAAGCTGTCAACATAATCGCCGTCAAACACATTATCACTGTATCCACAACAAGTGCGATAAAGTCTACATATCAACCAGTGACGTACAAATGCATGCAAATTATCATCGTAAAGATTCGGCGATTATCCAAGAGGGTTTTCAACGATTTCGAGCAACCGAAGATTGTGATGCCCCATTTTGTGTATTCTTCGGACAACGCACCACACATTTCCACTGTCGACGAGATGGATGTCGATATACGTTCAAAAATAAAGCAGATATGGGTAAGTTCAATCAAAATCATTTTTGGGGCAATTTTGAATGAGAATAAAAAGTCGCACAATCATAGCATCAGTTTTTAGACATGGAAAAAACCTTCTTGTGAACTTCAATTTAGATCTATCCCTTCTTAAATGCTTTCTAAACTGGCCTAGATAGGATGAATTTAGATCTGAGATTAGATTGTGGTGGTTTTCAAAAACTTTTGTTCTAAAGATTTTTTTGGAATCGTCACAAATCAACTGTAAAGTTTTGAACAAGAAACGCCATTTTTGTAGCGGATAGTACTTCTCCCTGATATTCTCACTCCAGACTGGATAATATGGAATTTTAGAATGTACACAAATTAGTGGAAGGCCAATATTAAAATTGTCAGCTCGTATTTTCATTCATAAATGTTCATCGGAATTTGTTCTAAAATTGTACAGGATGTTTCATGAAAATATTATTATTTTTTTCCCAATAGAAAAACACAAATCGTATCACATCAAAGATGAACAATTAAGTCGTGATGGTTTCAAGAAATTTATGAAAGCTGAGGCATGTCCCTTCGAACATTGCCGTTTCAGTAAAGTTTGCAATCACATCCATTGCATACGGGCCCAATGCACGTATGTGTTACATAGTTCTGGTCAATTATACAGCCATAAACGTAAGCATGAACGTAAAGATAGCGAATTAGCATACCGTAAATTTAAATTAGCCCAAAGTATGTTAAAAAACTTTACTGGTCTACAAGCGGCTAATCTAACCGAAAATTTACCACAACAAATTCAAGATATACTCAAGAATTACGCTCAATCGAATACTCAAGATATTCTACCCTCAAATATTCACGATATTATCAGCTACTATCAAAATAACGGGGATTGCCCAATGCCAACGCACATACAAGAGTTAGTCAAAGCTCATCAAAATTATGAAGCAGCTGCTCAAAATTTATCTCGAACCGATCCAGAATTATTTCGATCGTATGAACAATCATTAGATACATCGAATGCAGCATCCCCATCAAATAATTTGGATACATTTCAATCGTATGCAAATAGTGTAGAAATTTTGGGTCAATACATTCAAGAACTCATGAAATCGTACGGCAATAATTTTGATAGTATGCCTACTCATGTCCAAGAACTGATTAAAAAATACCAAAGTATGTTACAAATGACCTCAAATGATTCCACACAAGAGCAAATGAATAGCTACGCGGAAACTCAACAGATGTTTGAGATGATTTCAAATCGTTCGGATTCGACTCCCTTAAATTTATCGGATCAAAATACACCGTTAACTTTTAACGATACGATTAAAATCTATCAAGATAATTTAATCATGAAACAAGAACGACGTAATCGTGCAAATGTTGGCGGCGATTCTCCAACACCTGCATGCTCACAGAGTCCAAAAACTAAGGATGATTCTGGTGTTGGACAGTTAAAGTTAACTGACGATCAAATTGAACAAATCGAGCATTTAAAACGTTTGGGTATCAATTTAACGATCGATCAAATCAATGGCCACTTGGATAAACAAAAGAAAATGCCCAACATGAATGTGACTGTCAGCGAAGTGAAAATGGATAATGATGATAAGGAAACTATGTCCGTATCATACACTAACGATTTTTCCGATGATGAATCAAATCACTCAACGGATAGTAATTCGTTAGCGATTGATTTATCTGGTGCACATTCGAACGGTCCAAATTTGGATCAAGCACCAAATGATGAAATGTTTGTCGATGAAGATCCAAAGACTGATACAGACATTGATTTGACGAAGAAAATTAATGAAAATGCTGTAGATTGGAACAATGAAGATTTTTGGTTGAAATATGGTAAATTTGTGACCAGTCGTGATGTCAATTGTCCTCGAGATAATAACATGAAATGCGAATTATCCGGGAAAGATCATTATCATTGTTTGGTGGAAAATTGTGGAATGATTTTCAAGTAAGTACTACAACCATTGTTTTTCCATTTTCACTTTTATACATAGTTGGAGCGGCAACCGTTAAAAAACAGTGCCCTGTGAGAACCTGATCCAATAACTCTCCAATCGCTATCGGATTAGGTTCTCGCAGAGTTAACGGACGAGTTTTATTACGGTCCCCGCTTGAACTAATATGTACCCCCTATATATATATGCAATTGTTTTTGTTTTAATTCGATTGTTTATCTATTTTTCTAGTTGTAAAGATGGCGTCCGTGAACATGCCCGAAATCATGAACAAGAGAATCAAGTATCCGAACATTATTATACATGTATCAAGGAAAATGAGACATGTCCAATTGAAAATTGCGCGTACGATACCAAAGAACGACACTATCATTGTAATTGGGATAATTGTCGTGAAGTAATTCTATTATCTGATAAGATATTTCGTCGATTGGAGCATTTTAAAATGCATGAATATTCACGAAAATTATCATTAACCAAGGATCCATTAACAATGACCCATCTGGCTACATCAATTGAAGGCATGTTTCGACGTAAACGTGGTCGACCACCCAAAAATCGTGTTATCGAAGTTTGGAACGATTATGTAAGTATTTTTAATCAGTGATTGTTTAAAATACAATTTTATAACTTTTTTATTTGAATTTCTAGACACCAATTGGAAGTTCCAGTTTTATGGATAGTCCACAAGCAATATTCACAAGTTTTAAATTACCAAAACCGTCTACAAGTGTGATCACAAATGTAAATACACCCCAAACAGTAGCCACAAAATTCGATTTATCAGATGATCAAGTAACATCACCAGAACGTTCGGCGTCCAATAGTCCGGTCTCAATCACAGCGCACGATATTATTCCAAATGATTATCGATTTCAAGGATTTGATGTATTCGATGAGAATGACGCATGCTCCGATCAATATTGTATGTTTGCATCGGAAAAGATTCATTTTCATTGTAACAAACCTCGCTGCTATTATTCCACAAATACGCCCGATTTATTATTGATGCATTCGAAAGATTTTCACGATAATATTGAAATTTTGGAAGGTTTTGTGTTCTTTGATCGAAATGTGGATTGTCGTTTGCCGGAATGTTTGAGGTAAGTTTTCACATTTAATTAAATTAACATATTCGTGAAATTTCACGGCAAAATGGTACGGCATAATTGTGAGACCATTCAAAATAGAAATCCAAAAATATTTTTCTAGCAATGAATTTTCTTTTTGAATAGTAACAAAGTCAACCGGCATTTTCACTGTGTGAGACCTGGCTGTAAATATACATTTGTACGGTATTCAGCCATGAGTGCCCATTACGAAAAACATATGCATCCAGAATCTCAAACGACGGCAACAGAAATACAAAATACATCCACAACTGTTGTTGATGGAGCTTCAACATCAATGCAAAAAGCTCAAATCAACTCGAGCAGTGGCGGCGGCTATACAATCAATGTGAAAAAAGAATTTCAAAGTGAAGAAATTAGTTGTCATTCCAGAGAATCGCATAGCCCAAAAGGTGTTTCTGGTAAGTAATATTTTTGTAAATTTTTGGTTTTTTTATTTTGGTAGTTTGGTTATTATTTAGGGTTCAATTTTTTTTTTTGGCATGTTGTAAATATTTTGGTCCATTTTATTTGAATGGGATCGTCCACAAATCCGTGGACGAACTCATTTTCGTCAATTGGTATAAAAATGCAGAAAATTTTTATGCAAATTAAAATTCGATTTAATAAGACTTGTAAAAATTGATTTAGAAAATTAGGGTTCATCTTCAATTTTGTGGCATGTTGTAAATTTTTTAGGAAAGTTTCTTAATGGGATCGTCCACAAATGTAAAATAAATACTTATTAAATTTTTTAGGAGATATAAATCCGTGGACGAGTCCATTTTTTATTTGTTATACATTGAATAAATTTGTTTTGTAGAAAAATTTATGAAAATTGAAAATAGATTTAAGTAATTAAAATGCTTTTGTAAAAATTGATTTAGAATAGGGTTAAATTTTTGATTTTTTTTTTAAATTATAATTATATTAGATGTTTTGGTTTTCGATAGACAAAGTTCGTTAATGGGCTAAATTAGACAAGTGGGTTTAGTTTCTAAGTCCCTCTTTCCACTTGACCGATTCTACTCATTAACGTACCTGGTCTTTCAAATACCAAAAGCTTATTAGATACGGAATTTTTTCTTGATGGGACTAAAACTGTGACCGCTAGAGAGTTTACAAATATTATATATATGTCTGTATCCACTCTAGCGGTGGCAGTTTTAATCTGATCGAAATAAAATTTATTCTGAATAAATTCGCTAAGTTGACGCAACTCCTGTGTAACGAATTTGTTTTGAGTTTGAATTGATTTAGAAATATATTTGAGTTCGTCCGCCTCCGTATTAGGTCGTATTAGGTATTTACATTGTAATTATTGTATTGTAAGTGTTTGTAAATATGTTTTTGGGTATTTTATTTATAGTGGTGAAGGCTTCCGGTACTTTTTACCCGTTGTCTGCTCTACCTTCCAGTAAAACTACGCATGAGTCAAACACTAGTAAAAGACTTCAATTTCCAGGTAAAAAATTCAAACGTTTTTTTTTTATTGTATGCGTTAGCTACATATTTGGGACCATTCACGTAAAATACGTCACGCTAAGATATTTTTTATCGCCTGTTCCACTCTGCCATAGCTTGTCACAATTTCCCCTCCCATTTTCCCCTCTTGCGTACGTACGTATTGTATGGTTTAGTAATAAATACTGGGGTTCTGTTTTTTATTTGCATGCATGGATTTTTTGTAATTTAGTTTTTGGAATAACTCGTTCGTATTCAATATAAAAATTTTCAAAATTTTTCAGAAAATACTCCCGAAAATTTACCACCTCCAGCAATAACACCAGTAACGCCCGTAATAAGTGATTCTCAAAGTGTTTTGTACGGACCAGATTTATCTTGTAGTCGACCATTTTGTAAATTAAAACGGAAATATCACTATCATTGTAATGTTTGCAATCAGGTATGTTTTTGACATTTACCCCCCTCCAAAATCAATGGAACTTTCGTAATGAAATCATAATTTTGTTTATTTTAGGCGTTCTCTGAATTGGATCGATTAATAACTCACATATCCAAACATAGCAGTGGCGTATTAAGTGGCCAAATCAATCCACAATCAGAAAACAATAACATCCCAACAATTGCAACCAGTTCGATACCAACAATTGAACGAAAAAGTCCAATTATTACAGTAACACCGATACAGAATTTACAAAATCCAAATTTTGTATCCTCATTTACGACAACCGGGAGCGGCTCATCCACTTCAGGGGGTGGTGTTAGTTCAACTGGTGGAGTCATAACATCCACATCAAATACGAACACCCCCAGTGATAGTGAACAAATCAAAACTATTACACATGGAGCTGGTTCACCGGGGGCACCAATATCAAGTCCAACATCGAGTAGTTATGCCGAGTATGTAGCGGCTCATCATGCTTCACTAACCGCTCAGTTAATATCCCAACAATCGGGGATTCCGTTACAATATTTGTATCATAATCCATCCCTGATTTATCAAATTCATCAGCATGGCCTACAAATTATGCAACAACAGTCAGCATTGACGTCACCAACAGTAGTCACTTCCCATCCAGGTAAAGATTATCAAATTCATTCAGCTCTGTTCTCATTTATTTTAGTTTCCGTCATTTTGTTCAGCCAAAAAATGTATCTCTTATTAAGGATTTATAGTATTTTAAACTATATATACGAGAATTTTTGGGTCCAGAGTCCTGGACCTATTAATTATGGAAAAAATCTCGGTGGAAAAGTTAATAATGTCCAGTACTTTTAACTAAAATCGTCACAAAGGGGCTTTTCTGCTTTTGCTTCTAGTTAACGAGTTGTACTATCAACTCCAAAAGTGTCGTTCCATTATTCCAAAATTTACAGTTGATTTGATTGAACAACTTTGAAAGCCAAATTGGTTCGGCACAAACCGACTGTAAACATTAGGTAAAGTAATGCCTCTTTTAAAGTCGATAGGTCTAAAGAAAGGCAGAGGGTCTTAACGTACCGAACGTGATTTTCTCCCAAGTAGTATTAAACAACTGTTTTTAGCGGAAGTCGTAATTAGTTTATATATTCCAATAATTTTGTTTGCAGGTTTAAATATATCCAGTGCAAGTGCATATCAAAGTGCCGGAGAAATAAGTGGACCGACTGCAACGTCGCCCACATCAACCACTGGCAGTCTAACGCCATTAGCTTTAATGGCCGCTAATTTAACAAAACGTGCAATAAGTCCATCAAATTTATCAACGGATTCATCTGAACAAAAGAAGGCTCGAATACAAAATTCAATGCGTATTTTAAAAGATGAACCCGTACCTGAAGGATATTTACGATTTAGGTAAGTGTTAATTAACCTTTTGGGCAGTGAGACCCACAATTTCCAGAAACTAAATTTCTTCTCCTTTTTTTTTGCAGATTTAATGAAGATTGTCAGTATCCACATTGTGGTTATCGGGAACATCAAACACATTTTCATTGTCAACGACAAGATTGTGGCTACAGTTTCTGTGATAAAACACGATTTGTTCAGCATACAGCACGCCATGAACGATTAGACACACTCATGGGTGGTGACTTCCAACAATATCGGGCGAACTTTCAATGTCGACGTCAAGATTGTGCATACACCAACACATTAGGTATGTATCAAACCCTACAACACAACAACATGTTCCTAGGTAGATCTTTAATCACGGAATCGCTGAAAATTAGTGACCATAATTTAACAAAATAAGTTCTAGCAGTAAAAGTTTGCTTTAAAATTTTAATATAAAAATTTGTGCACTATTTTTCTCGAACATTCAGTATATATTCCCGAACACTCCGTATTGAAGGTAATTTTCTACGATGTTTAATTAGAAATTCTGTTTGTTTTAGGGCACACTCAAAATAAGGCAAGTCATTTCCATTGTCTGAAATGTGATTTTGTATGCACGGACACAAATAAAGTGGTGGCACACCGACGTCAACATCAAAAATTAGATTCAATCCAAGCAGCTGGTTTTGAAAAATTCACACCATCTCAACAATGTTCGGGCGCGTCGACTGGCTGTCAACACAGTGGCCGTCAAACCCACTACCATTGTCTAAGTTGTCAGTATGCAGTGTTAGGTTTGGCGCAAATGTCCGCACACAAGTACCGACATTTAGAAGGTTAAGGGATTCGCTCAAAACCGTATAGCATTCCACACAACATTTGAAATGGCTCAAAAATTGCATGAAAAAACGAATTCGTACTTTTAATATTTACATACAATAGCATTAAAATTTATTAGGGACTAAATGAGAGACATTTTTATTATAAAATCTCAAACAGTATTCTGAGCTAGTCATCAATTATTGAGTGTTTTTCTTTATGTTTGTTTGTTTTTTTGAGATTTTTGAGTCACAAATACGTACAACACACATTTTTTTTTTTTTGGACAGAGAGAGAAGAATCTTTTTAAATAGTTTACTTTCTTTTAAAAATGCGCTGTGTCCATAAAACCTAACTACAACATTGCATGATGATTCCACCACAACGCATTCTTAAGAAATCGAAACTACTATTATATATTAAAAACAAATTAGAGAAAGATAGCAAATAGTATTATTAATTGTGTAAAGTGAATACGAGAATATTTATTTAAAAAAAAGACATTGTTAATATATAATATATATATATATAGAAATTTAAAAAAAAAAAATCAATTTTTAGTTTTGTAGGGGTTTTTTAGAGTACAACAAATTTCAATACTGACAGTTGTTTTTTTTTTTGGAAAAACAATTTTTAGTTTACGAGCTATCAAGCCCAAAAATCTACGGCATTCAAGTTTATAAGATTTGTCAAAGTATCCCTTAAGGGTCTTATACACTTGAAAGATAGGACCCAGAATAACTAAACAGTCCAAAAGGAATTATAGTCTATTTGAATTGACTAATCTTGGCATATTTTGGCTCTATAGTTCATTCAGAAATATCTCTAGTGAGCAATGAACGTAAACAACGAAGTTGAAACATCGATTTTTTATTATGTAAGAAAACCCGTATCCAAAAAATATGATCCAAAGAATGGTTTAAAACGAAGGAGATAGTTTTCTCACATAAACTAAATCGTAAGAAAGAGGAATGTTTTGGCGACGAGGATATTTTGAAAGATTTCCAATCGAATGAAAATGATACACAATTTTTGGGCTTAACTACTCTTAGACTAAATATTTTGGAACAAAAGAAAAAAGCAATTTTTGTTAGACAGTGTTTGTTAATGTGGCCTTTCCCATCACAATTTTAGAGTACCGGTGCTTATTCAAAATCGAGTATTTTGTTGAAGCAATGATCGAAATCATAGAATTCGATCATTGCTTCAACAAATGATTAAAAATTCTCAAAATAGGTGCCTTACTTAGTATGAACGGAAAAACGAAACGAAAAAAGTCAAAACAGTTGTACAAGAAAAATAATAAAAAAAACTATTTAGCTAGACGGGAGTGCCTTAGATTTTATGAGATAATCAATATATTTTGAGTCCAATCATTTCCATTCCATTTGAAAATTACAGTGATGGCAAACTTTTCCAATCACCTATTTTCCATTTTTTAAATCCGGTTTTTTTTAACGACCAATTTATGCAAATTTTTTTATTGACTGTGATGTTTTTCAACACTACCTTCCAATCAAATACTCTTTTACATATGCGGTTTGGGAAAATACGGGGAATATTGTTTGTAACAATAAATGTATTTCCCAGGGATATTTCATCCCTGGGGAAAAAAATATGAAACAAACTATTCTACAAACGGAATAGTAGCGATAACATATTTCCCCAGGAAGATCCAAACCAGGGGAACAAAATAAATGTATTTTATGTACGCAATAGATTTTCCCAGGCAGATTTCCCTCTGGGAATTAACAATACATATATTTAGTGTACAAATGGTCCTAAAAATAGTGCTCATTTTTCAAATTTTTATAATTGATTTGTGCCTTATTCATTCGGTTTTCAAAAAAAAGCTTCAGATAAAAGTTGTTGATTATAAATATACCAACAACTTGTATTCGAAACATTTTCCCAAAAAGCGAATGTACAAGGCACAAATCAATCTAAAATATTTTGAAAAATGAGCGCTACTTTTGTGAATGAGCTTATTCCCTAAATTAGGCGGGGAAATTAGTTTTCCCACAGAGATTTCTGAGTGTAATCTCCACATGAGATCAAATTAGAAGTTTCTAACTCAAAATTATGAAATCGTGTATGTAGAAGAGTATTTCGAAACATTTTTGCCATCGCTGGCCAGTTATCCGTGTGCCATATTATTAATATTATAGATTTAAAAAGAAAAGGGTGCTTGAAAGGTCCACAATATTAATATATATATAGATTTTTCTTACTAGCTTAGAAAACTTTCCATTCCAAGAATAAAGAAACAAAAAAAAACTTTATAAAAAACACAAAAAAAAAACAATAAATGAAAAAATGGTTCCTCCTTTTTAAAAAAAACAAAATAGATTAGAGCACAAATCCTTGTTTTTAATAACATTTATTTTCTTTTGAAGACGCCATACATTGTCGGCCATATTAAAATATTTGTATTTAAAATG